>CM046876.1:80269511-80869511 GCA_025667525.1 Glebionis coronaria | reverse complement strand
TGGAGGATTTATTGCCAATATACACAAGAAGGTTGATTCCCCTCTTGTTCAAGCATGTTTGTTTGCCTGTTTTCTGTCACAATAGGAACCCAAGAAGATTTTTGATGCTCTCAAAGAACCAAGTTGGCTGGAAGCAATGCAGGATGAGCTTCACCAATTTGCTATTCAAGATGTTTGTGAGTTAGTTGATTGTCCCAGATATGTCAGACCTATTGGGACAAGATGGGTTCTTAGAAACAAGAAAGATGAAAGAGGCATTGTGGTCAGGAACAAGGCACGTTTAGTGGCTCAAGGATATACACAAGAGGAAGGATAGACTATGAGGAGGTCTTTGCACCAGTTGCAAGGATTGAGGCTATAAGGATCTTTCTAGCCTATGCTTCCTGCATGGGCTTTACTGTCTATCAAATGGATGTGAATAGTGCTTTCCTTTATGGCACCATTGTTGAGGAGGTATATGTCATGCAGCCTCCTGGTTTTGAAGATCCAGAGCATCCAGACAAGGTGTATAGAGTCAAGAAAGCTATGTATGGACTTCATCAAGCCTCAGGAGTATGGTATGGCACATTGTCCACCTATCTGGTGGAAAATGGATTCAAAAGGGGCACCATAGACCAGACCTTATTTACAAAGAAGACTGGTAAGGATGTCTTACTTTATCAGGTTTATGTGGATGATATCATCTTTGGCTCCACAAACCCAAAGATGAGTGAAGATTTTTCCAAGCTTATGACAGACAAATTCAAGATGAGTGCAATGGGGGAGATGAACTTCTTTCTAGGGTTATGATGAGACTGCTTTTATACATAGTCTCATCGTCCAAATTAGGCTTAAAATGCATTAAATATCATTAAAAATGCCAAATATATGCTCGTATTTGTTGCTTGTGTATTTTAGGTACGGATATTGAGGAAAAGACAAAAAGATCACAAGAATCAATCAAAAATGAACACGGGAAACGAAGCCGCACAAAGAACCGGACCCGAATCATGAATTTCCAAAGAAGTCCTGGATGTTTGAAGATTTGTCAAGAATGGCCCCTCAACTATTGAAGACTTGTCATATTAAACCCTTGTAAATCTCACATATTACATATGAGTCCCTAATATTTCAAGAATATACAATATAAGCCCTTCAAGAATGGTCAAATTGCATGAAAGGTCCTTGATAAAAGTATTTGCAAGTATTGTGCCAAAATTGACAAGTATACCAAAGTTTTTACAAAGGGAAAAGGTTTTATGGCTGTTTTTTCACAAAGTAGCAAGTAATAAGGAAGCAGGGGACCAAACCTCTCAAACATCACAACCTACCACCACCAATCACTCTTCCACCTCACCTCCACTAGCCAACCGTATTCTCCCACGTCACATCCTCTATCCCAGTCACCATCCACTACCCTTTTAAATAAATCAGATTTGAAAAAATCTTTTTTATTTATTTCCCACTAAACACTCTATTAATCCCTAAAAACCGATTCACGCACACACTAAACACACACTTAAGAAACTTATAAATCCTAATTTAATTCTTAACCAAAACAAAGGGGAAATTATTGAAAGTTTCCAGAACACTAATTACACATCCCCTAATCACAACCCATAACCCAGATTCTCTTCCCAGCATCCCCATGTGACTGTGGGGACATCCCATGCACGTCACTTTCCTCCTCAAAACCTAAAACCGACAAGATGAACGTCCATGATCCTTTTACTTGGTCCCCAATGCTATATGAACGTCCAAGATCCATTTCAACAGCTGGCAACAACCCCCAAGGCTACTGGCAGATCACATGATCCGTTTTGACCCAATTTGAAGACTGAAGACTTCAGGGGCATATTAGGGCTTTTATTCACTAGGGTTTTAGCATTTGTATGATTCTATGTACTAGTATATAAGGGTGTCGCATGTGAACCCTTATTCTTGTTCCAGATTTTCCCAAGTTTTGTAATTCCTTTTTGAATATAATAAAAGCTTGTATTTTTGTGTTGAAATATAATTCCTTTTTATGTATTTTAAAAGTTGGTGCTTATCTTGAGAGAAATCTGAGTTCCACAATCAGTTTGGTGAAAGCTTATTTCAAGGTTTCAAAATTTTGGTGGTTTCAAAGGTTTCTAGAAAATCAGTTTTCAAAAGACTTTTGTTTATTTTTTTGTTCTAATTTAACTATTTATATAAGTTTGCTCATAAGCTATTTGACACTAGCGTATGAGCATTGGCTTATATAAGCTTGAAGTCTGTTGCCTGTTTGTTGTGATTGTGCAGGAAAGTTTCTTATATCACAAGAGATTGGAAGTGTTGTCACTTAATCAACAACCTCATCGAACTAGTTCAGCTCAGGCCCGAGCCTGAAAGGAGATGGCTTATCAGCCATAGTGGGACCTGGATTGTAGGTCCCACAAGGTAAAACCTGGCTTAAACTTTCCTTTTAAAGCTTTTAAGTGACATTGTATGATTTTGTGTGAAATTGCTTGTGTGTTGGAATTTTCAGTTTAATTATGCTCACTTAGGGTTTGTATGCATGCTAGAAGCTATTTAAATCAGTTTTGTTAGGATTTATAAAGATTTGGTGTGTTAATTTTTGATTTCATGAATTAAGGGACTGTTTGGGATTAGGGATTTAAGAGGTTTAAAGGTTTATAAATCTGCTAAAAACCACTCACACACACTCTCTTTGGTTCATTTAGTATCAGTGTATTGTTCTTTTTAGCTTGGTGTGTTTAATCAGAAGTTTGCAAGATCAAATATTGGTTCATATAGCTCAAAAACAGTAAGCCCCATTTCCTGCTTGTTTTTGTGAAATTTTTTCCATAATCTTGCTCATTGATTAGAGAATAGGCTAATCTAGGATTCTAGATAGCTTGTAAGTGTTTTGGTTAACTTGTATGTAAGATTTTAAGCTTTGAAATTCGATTTTGTGCAAAGTAGTTCAGAGCACTGTTCATCAGAAACTTGCATTACCCCTCAGTGACTGATTTTGTGCTTGTTTGTGTAATTTGTGTATTGGAGTAGCTGTTTTTATTGCTTATCTAGAATCCCTACACTCCATTGAGTGTAGGGGTGCCCCATTGTCCAAAGAAAACCAAGCCACAAAGCTTTCCTAAGCTCAAAGGTCCACATACCTTGTTTTTGCATTAACAGTGGGAACAAAGTTCCCCCTGCTAATACATTGGTTACCACTGCTGCACTAAAAAACAAAGCAAGTCAACATGTCACTTTCAGTTTATTCAGTTTTTTGTCTTTAGTGATCAAAAACAGGAATTAGGGTTTGAAATTAGTTTCAATATTTTTCTTATTTAATTTTTGATTTTTCTGTTTAATTAGATTTTTTGTTACTGTTCATCTAGTATTATTTAGATTTAATTGTTATTTTTGATTACTTTTTAATTTTCTATTTTTGTCTTTTAGTGACAAAAATTATTATTTTTCAGTTTCAAAAATTTTCATAGATTTAGAAAAATAGTTTAAGATTTTTAGTTTAAAAAGTTTTTACTGTTCACTTTTTAATTAATTTTTAGAATTTAATTTAGTTTATTTAAGGTTTAATTATAATCAGTTTTGTCTTTTAGTGCAAAATTTTATATTTTTCACACTTTTTCATTTTTCTACTGTTCCCTAGTATAAATTAGGATTTTTAAAATTGTCAAATCATTTTTAGCATTATTTAATTATTTTTTATGATTATTTTAGATTAAAAATAGTTTTAAGTATTTTAAAAATAGAAAAATAGTTTTTAAAATTTGGGAAAAATACTTTTTAGTATTTAAATAATATAAGTAACTTATTAGTTCAATAAAACAATATTTTGGACATTTTATTAATTATATTTAATTTTAGGGCTTTAATTAGCATTTAAAATTGAATATTTAAGTAATTAAAGGTTTTAAAATATTTTTGTTGGATTTTTATTCTTATTTATATTATTTTAAACTTAGTTTTAACTTTTAATTATTTTTTAGGTTTTAATTTTTAAATTAGTGCTTTTTACGGTTTTACGTGAACGACCTTTTCGTCTTAGTGCAATCCGTCATCATAACCGTCATTCTTTTCTAATCTCATTTCTACTTTTCTTTCTCAAAAATATAATCACAAAGATAATCATTTCATTACACAATGCACTAGCCTCCTTGGGAAACGAACTTGAACTTATTTGGTCATTAGTCCTTGGTTTACCTAAACCGACACTTAATACTTGCCACTTTTTCTCTCTTTTCCTAAAGAGTAGTAAAAACACTACATCAATTTTGGCGCCGCTGCCGGGGAGGCGTGTTGTGTTTTGATTTGAACAATTGTTGTTTTTATATAGCCATAATAAGTATTTGTATTAGTAGCACTCTACTAATACGTATTATCGATTTTTCGTTTTTTGTGAATACTATTACTATATTGTATACGTAGAACAATAAATTCACAAGTACTCCAAATACGTGAGAAATCACAACCTTGACTTGGGAGGTCATTACCCAATCATTGTATTCGAATCTCAAACCAAAGAAAAAAGGCAAAAATAGATAAATACTTTCGAGAAGCTCGATTTCGAAAATACAAACTATAAGGTGGGTATAAGGCGGATATTATAAAATATATCCTAAGGAAAAAGGCTCTTAAGTGCTTCGCGCCGCCTCGTTTCCCCGCTTGCTTGTGAGTATTTGATTTTGAGAGCTAATCGAGGGTTTTGCCGCCCAAAGTATTATTAAGTATCATATATATTTTCTTGGTTTCATTGATTAAACCCTCTTGAACGTTTTCGTGTTCCACTAACGTTCTAAAGTCATCGAAGTCGTTCACTTCACGTGATCGTTTTCATTCCTTGAGGCTTCTTTAATCAAGAGATTTGATTAAGGAGGAGATTTGTAGATTTCTGTCTACTTAATACAATTCCAAAATCCAAAAAAGTAAAAACAATCAAAAATCCAAAAAATTAAAAAAGTTAAAAACACCAAAAAGAATCTTCTTTGCTCATCCCCACGTTGTACGTGGCGTTTATGCTTACTCGCAATCAAGCAAGACGTGCACGTAAACGAAGAAACAAAAAGGAGGAAACACCTACTCCTAATCTTTCTAGTGAAGAGACTCCAAGTGAGGAACCTATTGTAGAACAAGAAGCTATCATGGCTAATCGTACTATGATGGAGTTGCTTCAAGCACCCACCGAGGGTTTTGGAGAGTCCATTGTGATTCCCGCCATCCTTGCGGAGAATTTCGAGATCAAGACGGGTTTAATGTCTATGCTTAAAGCCAACAAGTTTCGCGGACACGAGAAAGACAACCCACATTATCACATTAGGCAATTTAATCGTCTCACCGCGACAAGCAAGTTTAAGGATGTACCACACGATGCCATTAAGATGATGTTGTTTCCATACTCGTTAGATGGACCCGCCAAGATATGGCTCGAGAAAGAACCCCCAAATTCGATTTTGACGTGGGGTGATCTCGTTTCTAAATTTGTGAATCAATTTTTTCCACCATCTAAAACAACACATTTGAAAAACGAGATTTCATGATTTACTCAAAGGTCTAATGAAATTTTTTCAATGGCTTGGTAAAGGTTTAAAGAAATGTTACATGAATGTCCACACCATGATTTTTCCGAATTGCATCAAATCGACACTTTTTATAATGGGCTTAATGATCATGAACGAGATTACTTAAATGCCGTCGCGGGTGGTAATTTTTTGTGCAAAACAACCGAAGAGGCTTTAAAAATCATTGAAAATAGGTCCAAGGTTTATAGCCCTCGTAACACACCGAGTGTTGCCAATTTGGGTTCGTCATCGTCTCGTGCATTAATGCCTTGCAAGATGAAGCAAATGAGGAGAATCGGTTTTTCGATAGGTTTTCGACTCTTATGACTCACTGGAAAGCACAAGATGCTTTGAATTCCACATCGGTTAAGGCGGTTGCCAAGAATTGTATTTCGTGTGGTGGAGCTCATGATTTTTCCGAGTGCATTACTTCGGATGGTAACACTTCGAATGCTTATGTAGCCACGGGAACTTATAACCAAAACGGTCAAGGTTCCCGCCAAAATCAAGCTCCACAAAATCAAAATGCTAACAACTATCGAAACAACAATCAAAGTGATGCTTATCAAGGAAATCAACGTAACTACAACAAGGGTAATTTTCAAAGTGGAAATGGGCAAATTTCAAACCAAAACCAAAACCGTGATTTTCAAACTACCACACAAGGTTTTCAAAATGATCACACCAAAAATCTTCAAGGAGAATTTATGAATTATGCTAAAGCAAACGATGCTAAGTTTGATAATATGCAACGTGAAATGGTTAGCTTAAGATCCGAGTTGAAAAACGAGCTTAAAAACGAACTTGCTAATGAACTTAATACTCATGATAATAAAATGGAAGGAAATGTTCAACGTCTCCAACAAAATCAACAAAAAATGGAGCAAGGTCAACATGATATTAAGCAAGAATTGTTAAAAGCGGATGCTAGGCAATCTAAGTTTGAAGACCGAATGGGAAAAATGTTTGAAGCTATCATGTGTAAACCTTCTTCTTCGGGTGGTCTTCCTAGTGATACCATCGTAAACCCGAAAGGAGAATTGAAGGTTATTACTACTCATAGTGGTAAAACTTTCAAAGAACCCATTTCTCGTCCAAGTACTTCTACGGAGAAGGAAAAAGAGAAAGAACCCGAGGTGGTGGTAGAAAAGGAGCAAATTCCAAGCCCACGAAGTACCGCTCAAACCACACCTACGGTTGAACCAATACCAATAGTGGAACCCGAGATTCCAAGGCCATTGCCTATGCCCCAACCCACACCACCCTTACCTTACCCTTCAAGACGAAACAAGGAAAAGGCACAAGAACGAAATAATTATCAATTTGAACTTTTTATGAAAATGTTTCGTGACTTGCATTTTAATATAAGTTTTGCCGACGCCTTGGTCATGATGCCTCGATTTACCGCGAACTTCAAAAGTATGTTGAATAACAAAGAGAAATTGCAAAAATCGTCTAGTTTTTCTTCGGTTTTTCTTAGCCGCATACCTCAAAAAGTCGGTGATCCCGGCAAGTTTTTAATCCCATGTGCTATACAAGATATGGAGGAATGCTACACCTTGGCCGATCTTGGTGCTAGTATAAATTTGATGCCTCTTGAGATTTTTAAGTCGCTCAATCTTCCCAATCTCACTCCTTCAAGAATGTCAATCGAGATGGCCGATCATTCTACGATTCTAGCTTGTGGAGTAGCCGAGGACGTCTTCGTGAAAGTTGGAAAGTTCTACTATCCCGTGGACTTTATTGTTGTTGACATTCCCATCGATCCTAAAGTCCCTCTAATTTTAGGTCGATCATTTTTGGATACCTCGAGATTACTTATCGATGTGCATGCTAGGAAAATCACTCTTCGTTTCAATGAGGAAGGACTCGTCATAAATGCAACTCAAAACTACACACTTTCTCATGTGTATTCTATCACGTCTTTGAACAATGTTAGTTCCATCAAAAACATTTGTAAAAGGATTTCAAAAGAGTTTTAGGAGTTGATGATAAAAACGATTTTTCGTCCCCTCCGCCGGTGGAGGTTAAGAGTGTTAAGCCTACGATTCCAATCACGAATGATTCTTCGGATGATGAATATGTTGATCCCGATGGGGAAGTTTTCTTTGTTGACAAACGTTTTGAGAACTTACCACCACCTTTACCTAAACGGTTCTCAAATGTGAGAATTTTTAGTGTGACTAACATTGCTTTAGAAACACCAAATATTTTTGACATCATTAAGTCGGGTTTTCATAAGGAGAGTTTAAAAGATGAAAAAGGGAAAGATTTTATATTGGATTTAAAAGATTTTTCTACAATGCTAACTCCGTCATCACCTCGTGTTTTGAGTGCTACAAGCTCGTCTTCTCCTTTTGACGATGCTTTGTGTGGACTTAGTGTGGGGGAAGCCCCTTATGTTCCCTCCCCTTTCTCCACCGAGGACGAGATATTTGATCCCGGAATTGCTTATAAAGGGAAATCTCGGTCTTCCACCGATGCAATAAATGGAAAATCTTTCTATTTGATTGGTGCGAGTCTACCTCGAGTAGCTCATGGTTTTTATGACTTACCCATTGTCCCACCCTTCTATTTCTTCTCATCTATTTTCTTGAAACCCTTTGGGTTTGTGTTGACACATGATGAAGTGGCGTTGATTTGTTTTTCCAATGAAAACGAGAACGCCATCTTCGATCCCGGTATTTTGCACCATCAAAGGACTTAGTCCTTAACACCGGTTGTTTTTGGGCCTTTTTTATCATGTAAGCCCCACCAAAAATTGACCATACCAAGATAATCCCTAAATGATCACATTTATGAGGATTCGAGTCGAGCTTTTGACTAGGTTATCAAAAACAAGGTGCCTCGTGGGGGAGACCCATGCTTATCCATGTACATATTATTGCTTTCTACTTAATTTAATGTGAGGGGATTTGTGCCCTTCCAACCTTTGTTCCATGGTTGTTTGTGAATTGTGGTTTTTAGATAATGATCTTCACGATTGGAGCCTCTCGTGTTCCTTTATGGGAGCACTCGATCGGAAGACTTTCTCAATATCCAAATGATATATCCTTTGATGTTCTAACCTTAGGTTTATATCACACTTCATAAACGGCTATTAATTTATTGGTTACACCCTTTCCATGCTAGATTAGGCATTCGACTACGTCTCTAGTATGGGGGTGTTTGCACCCCTAGACTCGAACCATTGAGGACAATGTTTAACTTTAGTATGGGGGGTGAATAGATACTTGCCTTGCCAAACCTTCACGCTTTCCAAAGTTTATCTTTTTGTTTATCATTTTTGTTGCAAAATAAGGCTAAAAATGGCCAAATTTTAAAAAAATTCTCATATTTTATAAGTGTTTAAGACACGAATGTAGATTTTCCGATGGCGAGAATAAGAGTAATTTTTTACTCGACCGTGCGTGTTGAGCACTTAGCTTCGATTCCTTAACTTCACATTAGGCTAAGTCTCTTAAATGAGGACGAGAAATGATAGGGTTAATTATAAGTTACTATGCTAAACGTAGAGTACTCGTATTCTTTCAAAAACTCATGTGTTCTCGTTGTTTTCTTATTCTCCCTTCGCATGTAAATATTTTTTGCTTAATAAATATTGACTTAGCGGTTTAGTTGGGATTGTTGGGTTTCTAGTCTTTTCTAGTAGCTTCCGTGTAATTAAATTGGGAAGACATTAAGGTATCGCCAGCGTCACGGTTTTGAAGTATTGGCACCCTAATAATCAAAAGCTTCACCCAATAATAAGATTTCAAGTGCTCACCTAAATCAAGCAAACAATTTTTATTACTTTTATTTTTTGACGCTGACAAATATTTTTCAAAGCGTTGTTATGACCAATTTAGACGCTGACATGGCTTTGGCAAACGTTGACAATAATATAGCCGTTGGGCGTTGATGGGTTATTTTTGACCGTTGACACTCATTGGGACCTACCCAGTTGTTATTTTTGACGAATTTTGGGGCCGTAATTTTGGGAGTAGATAAATTTTAATTAATGCATAAGATAACTTATTTTCTTTTCAATATTTTCATCATTATATTTTGAAAATACTTGCCTTATTTTTGACCAATCACATGTGGATATCTCTCCTATGTATTTGGCTCCTTTTTTTTAAACAAGGTATCTCATATTCTTGTCTAACACTTTTTCACCTATAATTCATCTTTCTCAATAATTCACAAACAGCTTTCTTCAAACTATGGCACCAAAGTTTAAACCAAGTGACTTGGTATTGGGATTCAGGAGTCAAAACAAGATAATTGCTTATTTGGAGGCTGATGATACTTTGTTTCCACAATACACTCTGATGGTGGTGTATTTGAATGCATCTCCAATTAGGTATGAACTTTCTCATGCTCCTCTCATCCATGCCACTCATATTAAACAGTTTTGTAACACTGTTAGTTCCTTAACAATTAATTACGTGACTACATTATCAGCTATTGTTCATGGGCGTACTTGAGTGGTTACTGAAGCCTTGGTTCGCCAGGCTTTGCATCTTGATGATGCAGATGGTATAACCACCCTCCCCATCAATGCAATAGAACAAGGACTTCGGGCTTTGGGGTATCATATCCCTGATGAGGGTACTTTAAACAAATATCATAAACATGAATTTCCCCCAGCCTGGAAGTACCTCATACATGTCATCCTTCAATGTTTGAGTCCCAAATGTACTGCACACAATGAAATTAATAGATCCATTGCTAGTGCAATTGTGTGTATTACAAATGGGCAAAAGTTTAATTTTTCAAAACTGATTTTGATGGCATGTGTAAAAACAAAGGGAATAAGATGGCTTTGGCTTATCCAAGATTTTTGCAAATGGTTTTTGATGTGCAAAATTATTTCACAAGGGATCATGATGATTTTTATGAGATCCCTGTGCAAATGAAAGCTATTTTTACCAAGATGAACTCACCCCCTCACCGTGAATTACCCCTCACCCAGGCTATGCTTGTTGTTATTGCAGCAGCACAACCCTAACCAGCCCCACAACCACAACTTGACCCAATACCAGAACCTTTGCCTTCACCTCAACACATGGAAATTGACCAAGAATTCTTCAACGCTGACATGTTAAATGTTGGCGTTGACACTAGTAATCCAAACATTGACACCATTCCTTCACAAACCCAAACACCCCTTAACCTTCAAACTACCACCCAATCCACATCATCTTCTACACCCCTTGAATATAGGTTTATTAAACGCCCAAGGACTACTGGAGTGTTCTCCTCTAGTGGTCCTAGCCATGTAGCAGAGAGAACCACCACCACAAGTGTGGTTGGTGCTAAGGATGAGGCTGGGACTATTGGTACTCGCTTAGAAGCAGGCCAAGACAGTCCTAACATCTTTAAGACCTCATCCATGCCCCATGACTCTACTTTGGGAGGTCAAATACCCATTCTAGAGGAGGGCAGATTGGAACCATACACATTGATGGAATTGAATCTGTCTGCATTAGCTTGCAAAAGTAAAATGCAGACTTGGTACAAACAGTTAGTACACAAGGCCTTGAACTCAAGCAATTGAGGGAGAGGATTGTTATTATGGAGGATGCTAACACTAGGCGTGGAATGGAGGAATCTTCCAAAGGGGAGGATGAGCAGATCCATGTGAGTGACAAAGGCTCACATGAAGGAGAATCTTTGGGTGTTGCTGAAGCCCTCACTGAATTGAAGAAGCAACCAGGTTTTGACACATCTCTGGTTACTCCTACAAATTTGAACTTCTCTTTTACAGCTATGATGAAGCAGTTCACAAGAGGCGCTGAGACAAGTAAGTTGGGCGTTGACAAGCAAAATTTAAACGCTGACACACCAAGCGCTGACACGAGTAAATTGGGCACTGACGCAAGGAATTTGAGCGTTGACAGACCTGCAGATATGGTTGATGTATTCCAGTCATCAGCTATCATCAAAGAAGTGTCTTCACAGGTATTACCATCATCCTTACCCATCATTGATCCATAACATAAGGGTAAAGGAATTATGGTAGAAGTAGAAGTTCCAAAGGATGCAGCACAAGTAGAGTTTGATTCAAGGATGGCTGCACAACTTATGGAACAAGAAAGGAAGAAGGTTGCTGAATCACCATTTGTTGTCACTTGAGAGGAACAAGAAGGAATTGATGAAGAAAGTTCATATTCAAGTGTGATGATAATTGAACAACCAGAAAGACTTGAATATGCTTATGACTTGGCAAGAGAGAAGCTTAGAGAGTTAAAATTGAAAGTAGACTTTGATATGCCAGAAGTAGTTCAGATGTACCATGCTTGGGAGAATAGGATAATGGAGAATCTATATTTGACAATTTCAGACCAAATTTGGGGATTGGAGATTCTTTTAAGAGTTCAAAGAGAATGCAAGGTAATTCTGAAACATAAGGCTAGCAATGTTTTCTCATTGCTGAAGAGGGATAGAAGAGAGCTTTACTACATGTTACTCAGATGTCATGGAACTGGATGGACCTTCAAGAAATTGCAGGGATTATCCTTTCAAGAATTAGAGTACAAGGCTTATCACATTTGGGCAAGAGTGCAAGAAATGAACACTCTTAGACTTCTTTCAGATGAGAGGAAAGAAGAACTTGCAGAAGAGATGGAGATTCAGAAGGCAATGATTGTTCCAAGGCCTTTGAAGAAGGGAGTTCCACTTGAGTTTCCTAAAGATCTAAATAACGTGGTTCCCAGTGAAGTTGTTCTTAGAAGTAGCATTAAGCTCTCACCCATGGAAGCTTCAGATATGGTACAAGTGTTACCTCTTGATTCCAGAAACCCTATCATTAGCTATAAAGAAGATGCAAGTGGGTTTTGGAAGATTGGCATATATAGGAAAGAGGTACACACATTTACTACTCTCGTGTCTCTCTTTGCAAGTATGGATAGGGAAGACTTGGCAGACCTTTGGAGGTTGTTTATGGCCAAGTATGAGACTGAAGCACCTACTTCAGTCAATGGAATAAAGCTTTGGTCAACATTCAAGAGAATGTGTGCACCAGAAGAAGAAGATCCTGTTTGGAAGGATCTTGAGGATGATATCTGTGGTCTTTAATGGCATTTGTATTCAGCTGCTGGTGTGTATTATTTGAGCTCTACAAAGTTTGTTGAGTATCTACTTGTAGATGCTGAGTATCCCATGTCCAAAGAAGTTTTGCAAAAGATGAAGACAACACAGCTGGAGATTGACTATTCAAGTGACGTGGCCAAAGATTTTATTAGGCATGTTTATTACCAATATGATAAGATTTTTAAGATTCCTCCTAGTTCTTAATTTTTATTAAGAAACTTGATTAATAAAGTAGATATCAAGTTTAGGGGAGAATTGTTGGGAATAAAATGTAGCTAGTAACTTGAACGCTGGCAAGAAGAAAACAAGCGTTGATAAGAAGAGAACAAGCGCTGACAGATCAAGCGTTGACAGGAAGAAGTCAAGTGTTGATAGGTTGAAGACAAGCACTGATAGAAAGATATGGTCTACGCGTATTTTGTTTCTAGTTTGTTTCTTGTAAAGATAGGATCAACAATGTATTTTCTATAATTATCTTTACCTATAATAGCTGATTCGTAGACTCTTGTACAAGGCTTCTTATGTCTATAAAAGAAGACCTTTAGGTTATGTTTCAAATAAGTTTTTTTCATACGTTTAACACTTTCATTGTAAGCAAGTTCGTTATTATCAATCAAGTGAAAGTGTGTTTTACAACTGTTTGTGTGTTCTTGTTTGAGTGTTAATTCCGCATAACACTTAAATTGTTTTATTTAGAAACAAAGTTTCTCTACGTGTTTAACTTGATCTTATCTTGTTTACACAAGCTAAATCGATCTAAGTTTGGGATCAGCACATTGAAACTCTTGTCACCCAACGATTGTGTGAAAATATGAATAAAAAGAGAATTGCGGCTGCAATTTAGATCCATAAACGTAGTGATGACCATTCATTGATTTTTGTTTCATAAACTAATATTAACAAAATTGGAAAGTGACTAAAAATGATTGGTGGTTCTGACTTATAGAGGGAGAGAAATTGAGATGAGAGAATAGCGGTTGGTAAACAAAATTATAAGAGTTTTTTAGGTTAAAGTTAAATACATGAAATTTCATTAATACCCTTTTGACTTTACATGTAATGTCTTTGTATTTTATTTAATTGCACCAATGCCACAGTGAAGAGATTCTTATACTTCTAAATCTTATGAATGGACCAGGATCTAACTTGATAGCTTGGCCCGACATATATGGAAATTGTGTGATCATTGGTATTAGGTTGGTTTCTTTAATTTTCACCAATTCAATGTAGCTGATGGTGTTTGATCCATGTATATTTTTCATATAGGAGGGATGTGTATTGGTCTCATACAAGTCAAAAATGAGATGCACGTATTCAAAATTCAATTTTGGACTTCTTTGAAAACAAAATTCAATTTTTCTTATTCCAAAAATGGGATGCTCGTATTTTTTAAAGACATTGATGTTGATGATTATGATGACATATGTTTTGGATTGAGCCCGGTATTTATAAATGTTGAGTTTTAAAACAATGTGACGTGACAAAGAGACGCGACAAAGTGACGAGATTACGAGATCCAGATCAACGGTTTTAAGAATCCACAAAAATTCTCGCCATACACAAACCTATTATAACTGAAAACATTTTAGTGAAAAATATTTTTCGACAAAAGATTTGATTATAGGGTATCCGCCGCCACAATGCGTAGGTACCCTACTATAACGCTAAAAGTAATTAATATCCCTCGATTAAAATTACGTTTTTAGGACATATTTTTAGATGAAAACTATCGATTCTGAAGTTATAACCAAGAAAAACAAATTATCGCGCCGAAGAATTTATTCACAGGGTACCCGCCGCTGCATCGCGCGGGTACCCTGCTAGTTATAATTAATTAAAAATTAAATTAATAAAATAAAGAAAGGGGATTCAGAATTGTTGGGCCCATGGCTGAATATTTTAATAAAAAATAAATTAAATTAAGATAATTATTAATTTGAATCCTAATTGGGCCTAAACTTGTCCAGGAGGTTACCAACGCATATATAAACATCCCAAGACCCCAAAAACGACCCATAAACCTTAAATAAACCTACGTTCAGTAGAATAATTAATGGAGGTCAAGAAAAGTCAAGATCTTGCTTAAGGATTAAAGGTACGTAATAAAACTAGCTTGATTAACGTTAAATATACATATGTAACCTAGTATGATGGATTATGGTTTAGGATTTATGATTTTTTTATTAGGGTTTCAAACTAGGGTTTATGATTTCTGTAATATATAATTTTAGGGCTTCTAATATTAAACTAATTAGGTTATTATGGGGTTTAATGATGATTAAAGGGTTTAATTATGTTTAAAATCGGAACACTAGTCTGACCAGATTTTTAAGTCGACTTGTATAGGTTATATCATGGTCATAAAAAGGAATTAGAAGACGATTTTTTTCCAATGTAAGTTCAGAGAGTTAACCTTTCAATGGCGTTGGTTTCAAGTCAATTAGAGGTTTGAAAGTCACTTTTTATGAATTTACAAAATTCGTTGTCGGAACTGAGATTTTTAAATTCGAATTTAGGGTTTAAGTTTTGACGGAAAAAACCTTATCAAATGAACTACTTTTTACAAGGACACCTGGGAACAACTTATTTATGATATATATATATATATATAAGAAGAATTCATTTGTTAATTAGGGAAAAAGTTATGATGTTTAGGTTGGTCGTTCATGGGTAAACATTTGGAAGGTCTAGGCTAAGTCAGAAAACTGGAGCTAGTTGTGGTCATAGAATTTTTTTTAATTTTTATAAAAGGACTTAAGATATAAAATTTGATTTGGGATATCTAGATACATATTTGAAGACCTGGAAAATTTGGAAAAATATTGGACATGGTTAAGTCTGGCTTTTGCATTCGTTTTGGGCGGGTAAAATTCACAAGTTTTTAGAAAAGTAATGAGAAAGGTTTGGATGTAATATGGGAGAGATAGATGTGTTAAACCTTATGGATTTGGTTTAGAGGAAGGATTTAGATATAGTGAGTCCATCATATGAATGTTACATCATTTGGGTTTCGACAAATGGATGGTAACATGTTTGCTGTTTGACATAGTTGCTTTGCGAGGACTTGCGTAGCTATGCTTTCAGATGAGTTTCATAGTCCCTTGCCTTTTAAATGGTTTTTCTATAGTAAGGGATAGAAATGATGCTTGTACAAATATGTGATGTGAAACGTTGTTTTAAATTCTATGGACATCAATGTGCTAGTATGTGACTTGTTTGGTATGTGATATTGTAGGAGCGGATAGGTACGCCTATCCTGTGTGATTAATTGTGAAGGAGCGGATGGGTACGCCTACCTAGTGTTATGATTTGAGATAGTACCATGGGATCTGATGGGTACGCCTACCTAGTGTAAATATGGAATGTTGAGCGGAGAGACACGTGTCGTCTTAATGTATGTTTTTATGCTTGCTTACATGTAGTAATTGTTGTCCATAATGATAAATTATTTGATTTGTTAATGAGAACAACAAGGAATTATTTTGTGTCTTAAACCTATGACTCTCACCAACTTTATGTTGACGTGTTTTAGCATCATTTTCAGGGTTGCTTAGCGATGATAAAAGCTTTAGAGAGCGAAGGATTAGAGAGACCGTAGGCTTGCATTGCAAAGTTTATGTTTATTTGTTTATTTGATGTTGTGCAATTTATGAGATTGTTGAATATTTATGGCGTTGTCATAGCATGCCCTATTTATATATGCCATCTTTTAGTTTATTCTCTATCGTGACACCATTGTGTTGTGACGATGTCCATGAAGTTTCACCTCGCATTTCTGCCGAGGCGAGGGGTTACATATTGGTAATCAGAGCCAAGGTTATAGAGATTTAGGTGGTTTAACCTAGACTATATCTTAGGAGTCCTAGAAGTAGTTGTGATATAAGGTTTAAATCGAATAGTGGTGATATTAGGAGGCGGGTATATCATTTTACCATGTTTTGTTTTAGGATCCTTTGCGATTGATGTTCTTTTGTATATTCTTGATTTTTATTTATGATGACTTGTTTCATATTAATTGCTTATCTATCTTGTGTGCAATTTTTCGATATTCTTTGTTTGTTTCGAATTTTAGACTAGTGTGGATTGAACCATAGTCGTCCATACTTAGTCATATGTTTCTTTCTTTTCGAATTTTAGACTAGTATGGATTGAACCATAGTCGTCCATACTTAATCATATGCTTCTTTCTTTGCGAATTTTAGACTAATATGGATTGAACCATAGTCGTCCATACTTAGTCATACGTTTCTTTCATTTTGAACTTTAGACTATTGTGGGTTGAACCATAGTCGTCCACACTAGTCATTGTTGGATTTTGTTTTATGAAACCTAGTGTTTTTGGAAGTTATTACACTATTATTTTCCCTTTTAGGACGTTATGTGCTTGTTTCTATTCATTGTGTTTAGGTTATATTATGTGTATCGTATGCTTTCATTAAAAAGGGTATTTGTGGAAGTAAGTACACGCATTAGATGATGCAGTTTTAATTACGGTGGCCAACATAATTATAAATGCACCACATGTACGTACTTGTGACCTTAATGCAATTTTCAATGCCTATTTGCCAGGTTAAATGTACATGTTTTCTTTGATATTCATGTTATGTGTTATCATGCATTGTAGTGTGATTCCCTCTCCTTACAGTATACCTATGCCATATTTTTTTCCCGTAGTGTAAAGGAGTATAGGTATAGGATACTATTGAATTGCCCTATCTAATTAGTGTTGCTTATATATTTAGAATAGTGAATAATGAATGAGTATATTTTGGTAGAAGTATTCAAGAACCTTTTACGTCAAGGTTAAGAGGTTGGGATAGTAAAAGCAGAAGTTGCGTTGATTGAACTGGGAGGTTTTCATTCCTCTATGGATATGGTGCCTTTGGGCATAAGAGTATTATTATAGTCATATGAGATAGTTGATATATTTATGTAAGAGAGCTAGTTATGAAATAGAAGGACGAGTTAGTGGCCATGAGAGAATAGTTGGAGTGCCTTTATTGATGGGGAAAGAGTTAGAAGTTCGTAGAAAGATGAACTAATGTTGATATGTGGTCTCTTAGGAGTACCAAGGGAGATGAATAGAGATTTGTGTCGAGTATGGATATTGGTACAAATAACGTGCCATAGAGATGTTAGAAGGGGATGTGATATCACAAAGGTATTTATGATGTTCGTAAGTGTTGGGCCAATGAAAGTTTTAACTATGGCCCTGTCTAGATTTGTTTAAATTAGACTAAGTGTTGAAAGGTCGCTGAGAAGACCAGCGACAGAGACTAGACCAGTGGAAGACAAAGCCTCAGCTGGCACACCAGGATCATTCAAGTCAAAGACAACGTCAGAGAAGTCGAAGACAATCTGAAGTCAGACTCACCAGCGATTATGGATAGCTGGGATGTCAAAGGAATGCACTGGTGTTCAAGGATCTCTGAGTTGACAACACTCAGAGATCACTTAAGAACCCTAGAGACTTGGATTAAGCAAAGCTTATCCAACCCTTTATAGTTTAGGCGGGAGAACCTTGCAAGTGTTTTGAGCGGGACAAAACAAGAGATTCAAGTCAATGCCTAGTACGACCTAGTGGGACAAAGGTGAACAGTTGGCAGAACTGTTCACCTAAAGTAGTTAAAGGCATGTCTCGATTTGGACATGCATTTAATATGTTGTACTCTTCCACTCAGAAGATGACACGTATCAACTACTCCCACTAAGGATACAACCTCGTACCACTATAAATAGGGATGAGAAAGAAGTTAAGATTCAACCCTTGTGCTTGGAATCTTAATCTAAGTTCTTTCTCCCACTGGAACCACTGAGCCCTCAGCTGTCCATCAGCGACTCATTGGTTCTCTTGTAAACTTGAGTCTCGAATCAAGTTTACTTGTTCTAGGGTTCATTTCTTGTTGTTATTCAACAGGTGTATTCATAACACTTTATAATACTTTGTTGATAATAGTTAATAAAGCATTACTCGTTTGAAAAGTATATCTATTGTGTGTTATTGTTTTTCGTGACTTAGTTTCAACAATTGTTGTATTTTGGGACTTTCAATTGCTATCAGAGCGGTTTGATTTATAAAACTTTTCTAAAAACCGTTCTAGTTTTTAAAATCAAGATCCAAATATGACTGAAACTATGCCACCCATCCCACCACCGTTTGCTCAATCTAACCAAGCAAATACTTCAACAAACGCACCAGCCACCACATCTACTACCATGCCTACACCTGTTGTAAGCACTGGTGTAAATGAGGATGATCTTCCACAACTTCTTGATAATCGTGGAGGGTCACATGTGTCTAATGTTCCAGTGTTTGATGAAGAAGATTTCTCAAGTTGTAAAAGTGAATTTCTTATATACTTAGATGGTCTAGAACCCTTCTTGTTTGAAATCTTAGAAAATGGTCCTTATGTACCACTGGCCATTTCCTCTACACCAGAGAGACCCATTAAGAAACTTGTTAAGCAATGGTCTCCCGCTGATAGACGTCTGGCTAACCAGGACAAGAGACTTAAAAGTATAATAGTCTCTTGCCTACCCAAGGACATTATGAAGTCCATCATCAAGTGCAACATCGCACAAGAAATGTGGATTGAGTTGGTTCTAGGGTATGAAGGACCAGAAGAGACTAAAGAGACCAAAATCCAAGCATTAAGACTTAAGTTTAACGCTTTCAAAGCCTTGGAAATAGAAAATGTTTCTCAAACTTACACTAGACTCAAGATCTTGATGAATGATTTAGGTAACAATGGTGTTGTACTACCCAAGGCTGAGGTTAATGCCACGTTTGTAAATAGTTTGCCTAGGAAATGGCTTAGTCTTAACCAAACCCTGAGAGCAAATAATCCCATAAAAAATGATACTCTTGCTCAACTGTTTGGTAGATACAATTATGAAAAAGGACTGATTGACTCTATTTACAAATCAGAGACTGATAGGTTTACCTCTCCTATATCTGGGTCAAAAGCTCTTGTTGCTAACCACTCTTTTCAGGATAGTGACTCTGACGTGGAAGAAGACACAAGAAGCAGTCAAGAATTCCTTGATGAATTACATGCTGAATTCCATGACAGAGCCCTTTTAGCTTGCCAGAAGAGATACTACAAAAGATCTGGTAGAGTTGGTGCTGCCAAGATTGACAAATCCAAAGTGTCATGTTACACTTGTGGAAAGACTGGTCATTTCCAAAAGGACTGTTGGTCAAACAAGACATCTTCTCCCAGCTTTCCATCATCCAGCAAAACCTACAACAAAAAGAAGTTTTCTTCCTCACCTTTCAAGCAATCCTCTCTCAGTGACTCTGAGGGTAAAAAGGACTACAAGGTAAAATACAAGGCCTTGAAAGCTAAGCTGATTAAACTCAATCAGAAAGCTGATGATGCAGCCAAGAAGAAGGATAACAAAAAGACTAAAAAAGGTCTAATAGCTGCTTCTTTTGACTGGGATGATGAACCCCTCACCTCTGAGGATGAAGGAACCACTACCGTCAGAGCCTTCATGGCTGTTGCTGATGAAGAACCAGCAGTTGGTAAAAGTGAAGCAAGATCAGGTCAATGGGTTGACATCACTTTGAAAAAGGTACAAAGATTACTCTCTATGCCTGAGGGTCCTGACAGAGACCATGTCAGTGACTACACTTTAGTTGACCTCCATTTTGTAGAAGAACAAAGAAAAAATCTGTTAAATAAGTTTCAAAATCTCAAAAACGAGTTGAGTCTTTATCAATCTGAATTAGCTAATCTCAAACCTTTTGTGAACATCGCTAATCAAATTCAAAATGAGGTCAGTAAGTTGTCCATTGGAAATGAATCTTTAGCTGATGAAAACTCTGATTTGAGAAAGACCATTGAAAAATGGAACCTTGGCCAGTCCACTGTGGAAGAAATAGTTGTTGAAACCATTCCAGGGAATGTGGTTCAGGCAATAGGGGTAAGGGTAGGTTCAAAAATCACATTCCAGTGCCCAGTGTTAAATTTGTCCTATCAGAAGTCTCTTCTCCGTTCTCCACCTCTGTGGTTGAGAAGTACTCTAACAACGAATCAGAAGCTTCAGCTGTTTCCAAACCTGCTGGCGCTAACCCAACAGATTCCTTGCTTGGCCATAAACCAGCTCTCAAAACCTCTAGAAATCTCACTCCCAAAGTTGCTGATAAAGCACCTAATAAGGTTTATGTAGCCAAAAACACTGACAAACCCACCTCTTCCCCTGAAGAGCTATCACCCACCAAGAAACTTCTCCTCACTTTGATGGAAGAAGTAAAAGGGTTGAAAGAAAAAATCAACCCCAAAGATAACAGTCCATCTGTTAGCTCTCTTGGTGAAAGCTCAAGCAGCTCAAAAGGGAAAACACTGTTCAGACCTTGCAAGCACTGTGGTTTCAAGAATCACTCCCTTGAGGATTGTACCAAGAAACCTAAGTGTATCACATGTGAGTCCACTAAACACACTTCTAGAGAGCATGAGGAGATCATCGCTGTTCTAAGAACTCGAACACAACTAAGATCCAAAACTCCTCACAGGCCCTCTAGAAGACCTGAGCAATCAAAATCCAGAGAAAATTCTCAGGGTTACAGGCCTAATCCTCCATGCAAATATTGTGGCTTTTATGACCACCACTCTAATGAGTGTGAACATTACCCTGGTTGTGACATCTGTGGCAGCATGCGTCATGAAACCAGAGTTTGCAACCAAAGAGGGGGAGAAAGGCCCAGAAGACCCAATGTCCAGTCAGCGATAGCATGGACCCACTGGAAAGTGGGTTCATCATAGAAACTAATCTGGTTTGTTATATCTATGCAGGCATACCTAAAGAAATCTGTTTGGTACTCGGATAGCGGGTGCTCCAGACACATGACAGGAATTATACAATATCTGCATAGATATAAGAAGGAGTCTGGTCCAAAAGTAGTCTTTGGGGATGACTCCTCAGGGGCCACTGAAGGATATGGCTCAGTGGATTGCAATGGAATAACCTTCACAAGGGTCGCTTATGTAAATGGTTTGAAGCACAACCTAATCAGCATCAGTCACCTCTGCGATGCTGGGTTCAAGGTTATGTTCACTAAGACCCAAGGAACTATCTTCAATCCGAACGATGATGTCGTTCTAATTGCACCCAGAAGAAGGGATGTTTATTTCATTGACATGACGTCATCCCCTGAAGGAGAGAACACTTGTCTCTTTGCCAAAGCATCTGATAGCGAAAATTGGCTTTGGCATAAGAGACTCTCCCATCTCAACTTCAAAAACATCAACAAACTGGCAAAGAATGATTTGGTAGCTGGACTTCCCTCTGTGACCTTCAGCAAGGACAGACACTGCTCAGCCTGCGAGAAAGGGAAGCATCACAGGGCTTCGTTCAAAACAAAACAATCATTCTCCATTAACAAGTGCCTTCATCTTCTTCACATGGACTTGTTTGGACCAGTTAAACCTCAATCCCTCAATCACAACAAATATACCTTGGTCATTGTAGATGAATTCTCCAGATTCACATGGGTATTCTTTCTTAAGAGAAAGAGTGATGCTGCTGAAAGAATCATGTCCTTCATCAGAGAAATAGAAAACTTCAATGATTGCACGGTAAAGGCTATCAGAAGTGACAATGGCACAGAATTCAAAAACCATGCCATGGAAGCCTTTTGTGATGAAAAGGGTATATCACAGAACTTCTCAAATCCAGAAACCCCTGAACAAAACGGTGTCGCTGAAAGAAGAAATAGAACTCTCATTGAAGCTGCAAGAACGATGCTCAGCGAATCAAGACTTCCTAAACAATTCTGGGGTGAAGCTGTGTACACAGCATGCTACACACAAAACAGATCCATTATTGTGAAGAGACATGGTAAGACCGCTTATGAAGTGTATAGGAAGAGAGCCCCTGATGTAAGCTACTTCCATGTCTTTGGTTTCCCTGTTTTCATTCACAATTACAAAGATCACCTGGGTAAATTTGATGAAAAATCAGATGATGGATTCTTCCTTGGATACTCTCCTACCTCCAGATCTTTCAGAGTATTCAATATTCGCAGGAAAGGATTAGAAGAGTCCATTCATGTCACCTTTAATGAAGCTGACGCTGTCATCACACACACCAACTCAGAGGAATGTGACATTGACTTCAATGAAGTTAAATCTTATCCCAAAGATGATTTCTCAAATCCCAAGGAATCATCTCAAAGTCGTCACAAGGATCTTCCATATGTTCAAGCTTTTGATCCTCACTCCATCTCTGACATCATTCCAGAGACTGTTGGTGTTGAATCTCTTACTCAAATCTCTGAAGAAAATGCTGATCCAGTCACTTTAAATATTCAATCAGATGAAGAGATCATGGAAGAAGAGATTACATGTGATGAACCTCCATCACTCCCTGAACTTGAAGTGACTCCTGATCCCACAGAGACTCCTGCTCCACAATCCAAATGTAGTAGGAACCAAGATATTCTTCTAGTTAATATTCTTGGAGAACCCTCTGAGGGAGTCACCACCAGAGGAAAATTAAGAACTCTGGAAATCGCCTCTACAAATGAATGCCTTTTTGCAAATTTTCTCTCTGAGGATGAACCTAAGAACGTGGCTGCTGCTCTGCTTGATGAAGGCTGGGTTGTTGCCATGCAAGATGAACTCAATCAGATCAAGAGAAACAAGGTGTGGACTCTGGTTAAAGCTCCAGCTGATAAGCAAGTGGTTGGAACAAAATGGGTCTACAGAAATAAAAGGGATGAAGCTGGTATGATTGTGAAAAACAAGGCTAGGCTCGTGGTGCTGGGCTATAATCAATCTGAAGGAATTGATTATGATGAAACCTTCGCACCAGTGGCCAGATTGGAAGCCATCAGAATCTTCCTAGCCTTTGCAGCTTATATGGGTTTCATGGTTTATCAGATGGATGTGAAGAGTGCCTTTCTTAATGGGAAACTTGCAGAGAAAGTATATGTCAGTCAACCCCCAGGGTTTGAAAACAGTGACTACCCCAATCATGTCTGCAGACTTCACAAAGAACTCTATGGGCTGAAACAAGCGCCCAGAGCCTGGTATGAAACTCTCTCAAAATTCCTTCTTGAAAATAAATTTGTCAGAGGTACCATTGACCAAACCTTGTTCACCTATAGGTCCAAGGGTGACGTCATTTTAGTACAGATTTATGTGGATGACATAATTTTTGGTTCAACCAATGTTATCTTGAGCAAACAATTTGCCAAACTAATGACCAAAAAGTATGAAATGAGCATGATGGGGGAACTAACCTTTTTCTTGGGTTTTCAAATCAAACAAAATTCCAAAGGAATTTCTATTTGTCAAGAAAAATATGTTAGAGATTTGCTCAAGAAGTATGATCTGTCTGATTGTGCATCAGTGAAATGCCCCATGCTTCCTCCCAACAACTTGGGAGCTGATGACTCAGGGGTCTTTGTTAATGAGACCTTATATAGAGGCATGATTGGGTCACTGATGTACCTCACAACAAGCAGACTAGACATACAATTCTACACTTGTCTCTGTGCTAGGTACCAAGCTAACCCCAAGGAATCCCACCTTGTAGCTGTCAAAAGAATTTTCAGGTACTTAAAAGGATCTCCCTCATTGGGTCTCTGGTACCCAAATGGTTCATGCTTCGACCTTAAAGCCTACTCCGACTCAGATTACGCAGGGTGCTGCCTTGACAGAAAGAGCATCTCTGGTAGCTGTCAAATCCTTGGAGGAAAGTTGGTATGCTGGAGTGCTAAGAAGCAAAACTCTGTGGCCATGTCATCAGCTGAGGCTGAATATGTTGCAGCCGCTGGTTGCTGTGCACAAGTTCTCTGGATGAAAAGTCAGTTGGCTGACTATGGAATTAACTATGAGCAGGTTCCCATATTCTGTGACAACACCAGTGTCATAGCCATCTCCAACATTCCGGTACTTCATTCCAGAACCAAGCATATTGACATCAGGTATCACTTTATCAGAGACCATATTCTAAAAGGTGATATTGAGCTACATTTCATACCCACTGAGTACCAGCTTGCTGACATTTTCACCAAGCCGCTGGCTGAGCCAAGTTTTACTAGGCTGGTCGCTGAGCTGGGAATGCTCAACATTGGCAAATAAATCTGATGATGACCACTGTCTCTGGGCATTTAAGGGAATTGAATGTAACGAGGTAGTTACATTTCAATGGGAATGTGTATATTCTGATATTAAATTCAAATGATTTTCTCTTAATGCTACCAACTTTCCCGCTTTCCAAGGGGACAAGTATCCCATGAAAGGTCAAGGGGATCCACGTTTTTCTAAAAAGCTTAACTTTTGCATTTAATGCTCAAATTGGGAAAACGGCTCAACCTTTCAAAACCCTTGACCCAAAATCTTTTTGTCATTTTAAAAATTTCCTAACACACACATTCCCTTTCATCTTCTTCAATCCTCTCACCACCTTCAATCTCTCAACAATGGCGTCTACTTCACCAAACCAAACCTTCGTTGTACAAACCGCCACAAACGTTGATTTCGAGGTCTCTGATGGAAAGATTGCACTAAATAACTGTGTAGCCCTTCTTGAACACAACAATCCCCTTTACCATCCACTTTTCAACTTCCTCAAGAACTCCACCATCAACGAAGCTATCACCAAGGAACCCTCCACCTGCTACTACCAATACCTTCGCGAGTTCTGGTACAGCGCTGAAGTTGACCCAACCTCTTCACACATCACCTTCAACCTATCCACTCATCCTCATCCTCTCACCTTTGATTTCACAACTTTTGCAAAAGCCATAGGACTCCCTGTCAACAACAACATGTCAGCTTTGCCCACCAGTGCTACTGTGAGAAAGGCTCTGGCTACCCTCAAACCTCATGATGATCATGAACAACCCTTCACCACTGCTGGCTTCCAAAGCAAATCTCTCATCAAGGTGAATTACTTCTCTCCCACATGGAGAACGCTGATGTTGTACATCGTAAAGTGTCTAGGAGGAAACACTGGATCACATGACCAACTCAATGGCTCCCAGCTAGCCATTGCATACAGCTTAATCTGGGGTTTGGATATTGGAATCGCTCACATTCTTTACACCTATCTCATTGCTAAGTTGGAAAACAAAGGCAAGAAAAACCGTGGTGCCACCATCTGCTACACCAGATATCTCTCTCTTGTCTTAGAAGATATTCTTGGTGAATCCTACACTGATGATACTCTACACTCCTTTCCCTCGCATCACATCACTGCTGCATCTCTGAAAGCTCCATTAGAAGATGAAGTGCCTCTAACCAGACATATGATGAGAGTCGCTGGGTTACTTGCTGAGGATGATGAGCCCTTGATCCCTCAACTTGAGGTGAATGCTGAAAGTACGGTTGATAAGTCTCTGTCCAAGACCTCTGTGCAATCTACTTCTCAGCCCAAGGTGCTTAAGGAAAAGAAGAAGAAGAGGAAAGACATCCCCCTTTCCTCTGAAACCCCTTCTGTTAATCCTTCAAAGAAGATAAGGACAAAGAAGAACCCATCCCCTTCTCTGGTGGATGTGGTAGAAGAGCCCATTGCTGACAAACAACCAGTGTCTAGTGTCTCCAAGTCAGCGAAGACGACTAAGAACCCTCTCCACGCTGATATCACTCAGGTATTAGTCTGTCCTTTATTTTTCCTTCTCAGAGGTCCACATACATTCACTCTCATTGTCTTTAGGAGAGAGTGATGTAATTTAGAGTTTGCCTCAACTCTTAGCGTGTCTGTGTCAGCACCTAGATCCTTTAGGACTCTCTATACACTCTGTCTTCACTAGGAAATGATTCACTTGTGCTCTTAACGCACCCCGATGATCCTTCACCCTCTGGACTGTGCTCTTGGCAAATAACAACCTGAGCACATATAAGTCCCGACCCTGAGTCTCTGCACTTCTCACTGACTCTGGGTCCCCCTCATTATTAAAAGAGTCCCAAAGAATTTATTGTTTTGGAAAGACTGAATCATCACCCTCAGTCTTTCTAGGGGCAGCGATAAAAGGCAACCATCACCCTCATATTAATTCACAATCAAAAGAGTCCCAGGGAGAAATCCCTCAGGGGGAGCTGGATAATCACACCCAGCTATCCCAGGGGCAGAGAAAGGCGACCATTCCCATATCATGTTTCACAATAAAAGAGTCCCAAGGAGAAATCCTTTAGGGGGAGCTGGATAATCACACCCAGCTATCCTAGGGGCAGCGAACGGAGACCATTCACCTCATAACTTTCACATATAAAAAGAGTCCCAAGGAGTAATCCTTACGGGGGAGCTGGATAATCACACCCAGCTATCCTAGGGGCAGCGAATGGCGATCCTTCAACATATATATTTCACATTAAAAGATTCCCAAGGAGAAATCCTTAAGGGGGGCTGGATAATCACACCCAGCTTTCCTAGGGGCAACGAATGGCGATCCTTCAACATATCTATTTCACATTAAAAGAGTCCCAAGGAGAAATCCTTAGGGGGGGCTGGATAATCATACCCATCTTTCCTAGGGCAGCGACTGGCAATCTATAACTACATTATCATTTCACAACTGGTCTCTAACAACTCTTATAACAGGCTCACAATCTTCATCAAGAACAACTTAACAATGATGATTACTCGATTGCTGATGATGGACCCGCTGAAGTTGCCACCATTGATCTTGATGCCCTCTTAGACATTGAATCATTGCCTGATGACGAAGTTTTTATTGTATAGGAAGGCAATTTCACCTCTGACTTTGAGGAGATGAGCACTGATGATTACAATCTGTCTTCCATAGAGCTGAAACCTGCCCCTATCCCATCACTTCCAAATGTTTAGGAATTGGCTGCCAGAAGGCTATGGGAACAGCGACCTTGATCCCTTGCACCTGTTCCTTTCCCCACCCTGCCAAGTGTTATGGAACTAGGGGCTAAGCAACACTTTGGGTACTTACTATCCCGCAAGTCAGCACAAGTTCCCAGAATGAAAGATGTACAGGAATTGGCTGCTGAGGCTTTATGGGAAAAGCGAGGGGATATCAGCACCACAAAGCCCAAAGTTACAAATGATGATCTCCTCTCTGAAATCCAAACCCTCACTAATGCTGCTGAGGAGCTCACCACCAATCTAGAGACTTCGCTAACTTCATCAGTGGAATCTTCTATGACAGCTATGCTTCCGCAACTATTGAACAATGCTCTGAAGGCACAACTACCTACTCTTCTCAACCACAGTCTTCAGCAGTACATACCCTCTGCTCTCACCTCAGCGGTGAAGGCAAATGTCGCAGCTATAGCTCAGGCTGCTGAACCCTCAAGGCTTCTTCTTCAGGAACTTCTCCAAGGTGAACTTAAAGAAATTTTCATATTTGTTCACAACGAGTTCCTTCGATTCAATAAGGCAGGTTCAGGCACAGCACCTGCTGGGGCTATGTCTGAGGGGGAGAGTTCTGCCTCCTCCTCTGAAGAAGAAGCTGATGCTGCACCTAAGGGGGAGCAGCACAAAAAACAGCTCACACCTGAAATTCCAACACCCACTCCACTAAGATCTTTCAAGTCCGCTGCTGAATCTGCGAAAGATAAGGGAAAAGGAATTGCTGTTGAGCAACCTGAGATAACCTTACACTCCCTTCAAACTGAAGGTGGATCCACAGCTAAACCCTCCAAAAACTCTGAACACAACAAATTCAAAAGCGCTGATGAACCACCACTCACCCAGAGCAAGCAAAAGCCCAAATCATTGAACATCAAAGATTGGCAAACATTAGGGTTGCTGAATTAAGAAGCAAAGAAGCTCTGGACAAGCTCTCTCCCTCTGCTAAGAAAGCTCAGCTTGTCAAGCTCAAGGAACTGGAGGACACGAGGAACAACCTCTTAAAGGAATATCAAAGACCTGTCAACCAAAGAGCTGAACCCGGTCGTATCACCAAGTATACATGTTTCACTGACAAAGATAAAAGGGTGGTAATGACTATTTACAGGGAAAATGATATACAAAACTACAAAGTCTCCAGTGACTTTAAACTCACAGATCTGAGCCTCTCTGAGTGGTTGGAAATGCTGGCTCTTGCCCAAAAGAAGATTGGGCCTGGTGCTGCCCAAATGATGAAAAACATTCAAGCAAAACTTAATTGGGTAAGAGACACAGCAAAGAAGCTGAAGGTACCCTTGCCTCCACAGCTTTCTTCTCAACCACCTCCTCAGGTGCAAAGGAAAAGGAAAACCCCAATGGGGCCTCTGATAGAAAGGCTGGTCACTGAAGACGTAGTGGTCGATGGGATGCAAAGGAACTTGGTCCTTCCCAAAGAAATCACCAAACCCATAGGAGGCCAAGTATACTCAGAACCAGAGGTAGGTATGGTCTTTATGAATGGCAACTGTGATTATGCTTTTCAGCGGTTGAATGAGCTACCTCTGGCATCAACCATTCAGCTAATCAGACTCAAGCAGGGCATCCTAAGGAATTGCAAAGAAGATAACGAGTTCGATTTTGAAATTGAACTTGTCATCAACTCTAGGAGTGACAAAGTCGAAGCCCAGAGTTTCTATGATCAAGGCCTCGATCGCTGAAGAACCTATTTACTTTTGTTTATGTTTACACCCCAGGGTGTTCTTGTAATAGACTAGGTTCATTCTGTTTAATAAAACTTTGAGGTATGTTTGTTAAATTATGTATAAGAAGAAGTTGTGTACTCACTTACAATAATTTTAGACTTAGTATAATTTATAAACAAATAGAGGGAGATTGTTGGGCCAATGAAAGTTTTAACTATGGCCCTGTCTAGATTTGTTTAAATTAGACTAAGTGTTGAAAGGTCGCTGAGAAGACCAGCGACAGAGACTAGACCAGTGGAAGGAAAAGCCTCAGCTGGCACACCAGGATCATTCAAGTCAAAGACAACGTCAGAGAAGTCGAAGACAATCTGAAGTCAGACTCACCAGCGATTATGGATAGCTGGGATGTCAAAGGAATGCACTGGTGTTCAAGGATCTCTGAGTTGACAACACTCAGAGATCACTTAAGAACCCTAGAGACTTGGATTAAGCAAAGCTTATCCAACCCTTTATAGTTTAGGCGGGAGAATCTTGCAAGTGTTTTGAGCGGGACAAAACAAGAGATTCAAGTCAATGCCTAGTACGACCAAGTGCGACAAAGGTGAACAGTTGGCAGAACTGTTCACCTAAAGTAGTTAAAGGCATGTCTCGATTTAGACATCCATTTAATACGTTGTACTCTTCCACTCAGAAGATGACACGTATCAACTACTCCCACTAAGGATACAACCTCGTACCACTATAAATAGGGATAAGAAAGAAGTTAAGATTCAACCCTTGTGCTTGGAATCTTAATCTAAGTTCTTTCTCCCACTGGAACCACTGAGCCCTTAGCTGTCCATCAGCGACTCATTGGTTCTCTTGTAAAATTGAGTCTCGAATCAAGTTTACTTGTTCTAGGGTTCATTTCTTGTTGTTATTCAACAGGTGTATTCATAACACTTTGTAATACTTTGTTGATAATAGTTAATAAAGCATTACTGATTTGATGAGTATATCTATTGTGTGTTATTGTTTTTCGTGACTTAGTTTCAACAATTGTTGTATTTTGGTACTTTTAGTAAGGTATGTAAGTTTTCTTAAAATTTTCTAAGATTTAGTAGGTTTACCTATCATTATGAAGTAGAACCATGAATAGAGCTAGTAAGAGAAGTGAGATGAGTTGTAGTTAGTGCCTTTCCAAGGCAAGAGTTGTTGGAATGATTTAAAGGCAATAGTTGTTGGAACGTTTTTAAATGCAAGATTTGTACGAATGATTTTAAACGCAAGAGTTGTTAGAATAATTGCAAGGGATGAAAGGTAAAGGCTAAGTTACCTAGTGGTAAATGGGATGTGGAAAAAGTTAGAATGGTTTGATAAGAGGAAGTATTGGTCTTTGAGAATGTGTGTAGAATTTCGTGAGTAGAACGAGGTAGAAATTTGTATGTATTGCCACAAAGAGAGGGTGAAAGGATGACGTAGTTGAAATTGTTAAGGATGTTGTATAGACGCTTTGGGCTTACGGTTATGCTTTTGGCTTTGCCAAGGCACTAGCGGTTTTCATGGAGTCAATGAACCGAGTGTGCATGAACGTATATAGACAAGTTGCCATTGTGAGTATCGACGACATCTTGATCTACTCAGAGCCTAAGAAAGAGTGTCAAGCGAATTATGAGTTGGTTTTGGAGTTGTTTAGGAAGGGAATTATACGTGATATTTTCAAGTGTGAGTTTTAGGAATCTGGTTACTAGGGTAGGTAGTTAGAGATGATGGCATTTAGTTGGAACCAATAAGGTTGAAGCCAAACAAGATGAGGAAGCGTTTTGGAGGCTAAAGAACTAGCGTGGGTAATGAGCCGATCTTGGCATTACCTGAAGGACATGGCGGCTTCGTGAAGGATAAGATATGTGGAAGAAGGATTACGATGTGTGGGAGGAAGAGGAGGAAAGGAGATTGATATACGACGCGGAAACTATAGATTCTAGAAGAGTTATAAGACTTAGGTAGTGAAGTTGGGTTGGTAGATTTGCCTATAATTCTAGAGGCATTGAGTGTACGAGACGTAGAGAATGATCTATACGGATCATGAACGTCTCCAACACATATTGTGACAATCCGTCAATTTATGGTTGATATTTTATTCTCAAGAGTTATTTAAAAACATTATTTTAATGTTATATTATGAACTCACTTATTTTTGTGAAGAAATTTGGATTTACGTCTTGAAGTAGCATCGACTACGTCTAAACCAGAGGATTCTACGTTACGTGCTTACGTTTACATACACCGTTTTGGTGACAGTCCGACATTTCAGAAAATAAATTTATCCGTGAATATTATTTTGAAATTTTAAATTTGTGTTGGTTCATAAACTCACAAATTTATGAGAAGAGATTAGGACTTACGATTATAATTTAACGTCCTTTACGACTAAACCGGAAACCTTAGGATTACGTATTTACGTTTTCGAACTCCGTTTTTGATGAGTCAATTTTTATTAGATTCGTTTTGTGCCGTTGATTCATAATTTATAAAAACGTTTTTCGTAAAACGACCCGAGAGCACGCAAATGGAGGAAACTAGAATCGAGGAGTACCCGTAAATTAGTGGAGATGAGACAAGTGGGACACTTGTCCCACCCCCACTATAACCGGCCATAACAAGCCACAACACCTCATGTGTGTCAAGTTTATACACTTAGGAAGGACACTTATCCTTCCCATTTGACAAAACCACTTAAACATCTAAACAAGCAAATCAGAAACCATTTCCCACACAAACTACATGCAAAACAACTCATTTTCTCTCTACCCTTCCTCTATGTGCCGTCCATATCACCATCACCACCACCATATTCATCAAATTTTCTACCATGAATCTTATGTTTAACTTGCATAAGATGGAAACCCTTTGAAGACTTGTTGATTGGAGGTGATCATAACATCCACAAAGGAGATTTTATGAAGATCAAGGGCTGATTTCTCAAGGAGTCTACAAATATTTGGTGATCCTAGAAGTGGTGTTGATATCTCATAAGATTGGTTACCCAAAATCAAGCCTTGTTCATCATCAATCCCATATTTTCATCAACCTTGGTGGTATAAAGATTGTTCTTCCCATCCTCTTGTTATTTTGATTTTGTAATCTTGTATTTTCTTTATTTATGTATATGTATATGATGATGAATGATGATAAAAATATTGTGTGGGGATCTTGTGTTGATAAATATGATTAAAATGATAAAGAGTTATATAAAAGAGTGATGAAATCTAGCCTAAACATGTAGGCTGTATAAAACAGTAAAGAATCTTATGATAAACTGATAAAATGGCTTGTTTAAATTAATATACAGTAAGCTATGAGTCTTGTACACATGTGAGAGTTGGCCATGCAATGTAATCATAAAAATGAGTGAGATATGATTAAAACAATATTAGAGTACAAATGTGCATAGACTGTTTTGGACGATTTTTATAAAATACTTAGAGGTTGATTCAACAGTAGCCATAAGAGAGTTAAATGGAGCACATATCATGTAGTTTATGCTATAAAATTTGGGCTTCTATCTCCATATAGAACTCTAGATATGGCTGTTTTGGTGAACATGAAATTTAAAATAAGATTTGTATAATAAAAACTTAATATAAGCACTCACTTACATATTATATACACATGAAAACCCACTAACAATTAATAGTAATTATAAATAAGAATTTCATATATTATGATATAAAATAAGACATTTTTATAAATTACAAGTATAAATACTTTTCCAAGTTATAAAACTCTATACTATGTTTTACGTCTTTTCGGCTAGTACCGAAAGATTAACGTTTTTGTTAAATAAAACTTAGACGGTTAGACCCGTCTAATGTAAACTTTTATAAACTCACATACTGATTTATAAACATATATAACAAGTGAAAATCGATAAAACCCGAGCTTTACAACATATAGACATTAACGGGCCAAAGTAGCCTTAATGGACAATAAACCCGACTAATTTGGTAAAACATTTATAAACTTATTTATTTGGCTTAACCCATTTGGTCCCAACATATAAAGTATAAATACTGATAATAAAAGTATAATTGGGCTAATGAGTAGTATTGGGCTTGTAATAGGCCCATTGGGCTTCAAAATGTAAACAAGATTGAACTAGTATAACTAGTCTTGAAAATTTTCAACACATAACACTAAAATAAGTAAATGAGAATATATAAACCCACTTGATCATCATATATATAAAATCATCATATGTATACATAATTGTTATTTTTATAAAGTCATTGGACATGAGTCTAAGACGAGTATTATTTTTCTAGGTTTCCGTGATTGAAGCACGTACCATACATCCGAATTGCCGATAACCCGCTTTCCTACATCAACGTGAATTCATAGCCTCGCACTCTTTTAAATATTTTTATGAAATGTTTTATAAACCCACGAGGGAGATAACATGTTAGTTTTTATGAAATAGGACACTAGTTGTCCCGATTGTTTGTTTATTGATTTGGACCCGAATGATTGTATGACCTGATGAATGATTAAATGACACGATAGATGAAATGAAATGGATTATTAAAGTTAAGGTATGTCACTAAAAGTCACATTAGCAAGAATTGTGAACTACCGGGATTTGGTAGACGCTTATGCATATAATAGTACTATTTGGGGACGATCACCCCAGTTCGCGCCTTGACGGTTGATCCCCGTCGTGCCACATTGATTGGTAAGCGAATTTATGTATGAGAAGATTTACACAAGCGTGATTATTGTGACGACACGCTAATTTAAATGGGCAAATTGAGTTTTGGGCTAGCTACCCGTTGTTTGGTTTAGTAAGGTAACAATGTCATGCGACTTGTAATAATCTAAATAACGAAAATACTGCTATAAGCATTGAATTACAATATATTGCCTGACTAGCAATACAGGGTCTATTTATTGATATTATGTTTGTGTTTTTGTTTTACATAACCATATTCATATAACGATTTTTATTTAACTTTATACAACGTTATAAAATGTATTGTATGATGTTTTTACGACATTGGCTCGTATAATGATTTTGAAGGCAAATGCCTATATTATGATTTTCGATAAGGATTTTTATAAAATGACTTTGGCTATTTTATGGCCTATTAAAATGATTTGTACAAAATGATTTTTGGTAATAATTTTATACCGATGTTATATTGATGGATTTCATTAAACTCTATGAATTCACTCGGCGTTTTCGCTGACCTTTTCTTTTAACATGTTTTATCTTAGGTACATGAAGGTAATTCTCGGGAAGACAACAAGAATTCATGGCCCTCTCTTAAATAATAATTTATATTCAAATGCTTTGTAAAACCTATATGAAATACAATGACTTGGGACCAATGTATATCTAATATTTATGAATGGAAATGTTTTATTATTAAACGACGCGATTTTTATGCGTTGTCTATGATGTGAGTAATGTGCTATCCCGTAACACCAACTAGTCTTCCGCTGTATTGAATCATATAAATTTGGGGGTGTTACAGTTTGGTACCAGAGCTCTCGTTATAGAGAACGAAAGATTTTTAAAACCAAGGTTTTGAATAAAACATTTCAAAATCTTTTTTTTATAAACATTTTTCTAAAAATGTCTAAAAATCTTTTGACTATAACGGTGCCGAAGAATTCCCGAGTTACCGACAAGGCCAGACTGAGAAGTGTTATTTTAATATATATATATATATATATATATATATATATATATATATATATATATATATATATATATATATATATATATAACTTGGATTATATGTATATATATATATATATATGATGTAATTTGATTACATGATTGTTTGATGATTATTTTATTATTTATACGAGGTATTTATACGACGTAGATTGTCACAAGGAACCCTAAATCTCCTAGTAAATTAATCAAAGCTATTCTCGTAGGAATTCTAGCTATCCTAGGTCTAAAACCAAGTTGTGGATATTTATGATCCCAATAAAATGGTTGATATTCGTAGGAATTTTGATATTAGTTGATTGTGATATTAAAGAAGAATTGGCGAGATTAAATATGATATCGATGTCATGACGATATTTCCTTATAGAGTGGAGCTTGACAAAATGTTACCACCTGGAAAGGTGTCATCTGATTCGTTGTCACCCAATTCTTAAATTGAAATCGAAAGGGTGAATGTTGCACTTGAGGCTGTCATTGGAACCATTACCCAAAAGCCTCATGCCACTAGTACCTTTCCGAGAAGTCTAATTGAATGATCGAGTCATTTCATCCTAGTGACTCATTTGATAACTATTGATGAAGGAGCTATAGGATTGGAAAATAAGTGTTGAAAATATCGAGCTTTTATTGCCCTATTAAGGTCTAAGAATAAGGTTGAAAGTATTGGAGAATGAGGTAGGATATCGCATTGAGCATAAGTTGATTGAAACTTGAATAAAAGTAAAATTTAAGTCGTATGGAATATGAGATTGTTAAGAGGAAGTCGTTAAGTTCTGTGATTGGATTATAAGGTTTTAAATGATTGTAGGTTCGTGTTAAGGGTTTTTCCTAGGCCATTGTCCAATGACGAGGATGCCCAGTGTCCAACAAATAAATTGATGAAATCTTCTTCTGAATTGGGACCGATGGATCTTCCGGGACAGGTGGGACACCTAATGACTCTTGTAGATTAGTATTCATTGTGGTATCTTTTAAAAAAAATATCCCTAACTTAACAGATACATCAGTTGGTAGGATGAGTTCTTGGAATTGTATGACATAGTGACACGTAATGTGTTACGGTACAATTTGACTTGTTTGTGATTAATGAAAAGACTACCTTTGATTGCTAAATCCTACATGTATCGATTTTATCTATGTTTTCTTGCTTGATTCTAATGCTCGCAATAGTGATGCAACCATCGAACAAGTACTCATCTCGATTTGAGTTACGTTGTGGATTATTCTTTTTGAGTGCCATCGAGGTCATGCACCTCATGGTTATTTGGCTAAAGCTCATTTCCTATTATATTGTAGTTAGTTCTTGGTGAACAACTCTTCATCACTCCTTTGCAGACCACTCATTGTTTTTATAAGATACAACAGTATCCCTTGAGAAAAATTGAATTTTCATCACTATAAGTGTAACACTTTCAATTTTCGTAACGGTACATCGGAAGGGTCTTTTAGAGTGTTACGGGATAGCACAATAACTCCAATCATAGACAACACATAAAAATGGTTGTTCAAGGTTCAACATACATTCATTCGATAAAAAGTTTTAAAGTGTACAACAAGTCCCAAATTATACAGGTCATTAAGTTTACAAAACATAGATCGAATGAACATTTTTAATATTATGTGGGCCATCAGAGTCGATCTCCATCCGGATTACCTTCAAGCACCTGAGAAAAAAACATGCAAAAATCATATCAGCGAATGCCGAGTGAATTCATAGAGTTTAATAAAAACCGTTATATAAAACAATCGTTAAAATCAGAACACAAGTATAGTATCGGAAGTAAGTCCACGTATTGCTAGTCAGGCAATATATAAATCAAGCATACATCTTAAACCGTCCATGAGACCGTAGCCTCAATATTACCATAATAGATAATATATTCATCGTTATTAGCGTCATTATTGGATTACATTATAGGATACATTTTATTTGGATTATTATTAGCCGCATTACATTGTTACCTTACTATTAAAACAGCGGGCCGCGAACCCGACAAACAATTTGCCCATCTAAGTTAGCGTGTCGTCACAAAAATCACGCTATGGAATCTTCTCATACATAAATTCGCTTACCAATCAATGTGGTACGACAGGGATCAACCGTCAAGGCGCGAACTGGGGTGATCGTCCCCAAATAGTACTATCAAATGCATAAGCGTCTACCAAATCCCGGTAGTTCACAATTCATGCTAATGGGACTTTAAGTGACATAACCTAACTACTAATAATCCTTTTTGTCTCGTTTATAGGGTCATAGCATCATTCGGGTCCATATCATTAAGCATACCATCGGGACTACTTGTGTTCTATTTTTATAAAAATCTAGCATGTTATCTCCCTCGCGGGTTTACAAATCATTTTATAAAACATTTAAAAGAGTGCGAGGCTATGAACTCACGTTGATAATGAAAGGCGGATTATCGGCTACGGGCGTGCTTCGGTCACGGAAACCTATATAAATAATAATCGGTCTTAGACTTGGTCCAATGACTTTTATCAAAATAACAATATACATATGATGATTTTGTACATATGATGATGATCAAGTGGGTTTATATATCCTTGTTTACTCATTTTAGTGTTACGTATTAGTAAATTTTTACTAGTTTACTAGTTTTACCTATTTACACGTTTTAAGTCCAATAAGCTTATTATAAGTTCTTTAAATTGTTTTAATCCATTTTATACTTATATTATCAGTATCTATACTTTCCATGTTGGGTCCAAATGGGTTAAGCCCAATAAGTTCTTTTTATAAGTGTTTATCTTATTAAGTCCAATTATTAGTCCAATATGCTTAGTTAGCTCGTTAATGTCCGTATGTCCTATAGTTCGGGTTTTATCGGTTTTTACTTGTATTAGATACTTATATATCAGTATATGACTTTTAAAAACTTTACATTAGACGGGTTTGATCGTCTAAGTTTTAATTGGCGAAAAACGTTAATTTTACGGTAATAGCCGAAAAAGTCGTAAAAATCAAGTTTATAGTTTTTATTACTTATAAGTATTATTCCACTACCATTTTTATAATTTATACATTTATTTAACCTTTTACATATTTATATAAATAAAATTCATAAGTTAGTGGGTTTTAATTTCACATTTTATACAACTAGACGAGTACCCGCGCATAGCGGCGGAAATTGTCTAGCAACAGATAATTAACACGATGTGATATTGTGGTAAGTGTTTCGGTGACGTTCAAAATATAACGTCAAAAGATTAAACTTTTATTGCAAAGCGTTGTAACATGTTATAATTTAAAATATCTTATAAGTATGTTATAATTGGATGAAAGGGTGCCATTTGTTTAATTAACCAAAGTTTATATCTTTTTTAATGAATAAGATTTGCATGTAGTAGTTTTTAGTGGGACCCACATTTTTCAAGCATTCAACATTTTCAACTTTCAACCAAAAGGATACACCCTTTATAATGTAGTATATAGATATAGATTAGTGGGACCCACATTTTTCAACCATTCAACATTTTCAACTTTCAACCAAATGGATACACCCTTTATAATGTAGTATAGATATATATTAGTCGGACCCACATTTTTCAACCATTCAACATTTTCAACTTTCAACCAAAGAGATACACACTTTATAATGTAGAATAGATATAGATTAGTGGGACCCACATTTTTCAACCATTCAATATTTTCAACTTTCAACCAAAGGGATACACCCTTTATAATGTAGTATAGATATAGATTAGTGGGACTCACATTTTTCAACCATTCAACATTTTCAACTTTCAACCAAAGGGATACACCCTTTATAATGTAGTATAGATATAGATTAGTGGGACCCACATTTTTCAACCATTCAACATTTTCAACTTTCAACCAAAGGGATACACCTTTTATAATGTAGTATAGATATAGATTAGTAGGACCCACATTTTTCAACCATTCAATATTTTCAACTTTCAACCAAAGAGATACACCCTTTATAATGTAGTATAGATATAATTTTGAGTGCTTATATAATAGTAATAAACATTAATTCTCATAATCTGATTTTTATTTTCATCTTCACCATTTTTATCATATCTAGAGTTCTACAACGAATTAGAAGCTCATTTTTGGATGGCATGATCTTCATATTATGTGCTACATTTAACTTAGTTATAGCTACTACTCATTTTAATTTTATCTATGCTTACCAGTCCCTACAAAACAGCTTATTCAGATTAGCACACTCATCTTGTTTTGATCATATCTCACTCATTATAATGATTCCATTGCATGGCCAACTCTCACATGTGTATAACATCTTGTACTTACTGTAAATGGATTCTACCATGCAAGTTTATCAGTTCAAGTTTTAGTTACATACTGTTTTTATACAGCCAACTAAATAAGCATGATTTTAGCCTTATTTCTCATGGTTATTAACCTTTTTAAGCATATTTATCAACACTTGATCCCCACACAACATTTTTATTATCATATATTCATCATATAAATATACAACAAGAAATAAAATACATTTGTTCTTTACAAAAATAACAAGAGAAAATAGAGAGGATGATCTTCTTTACCAACCAAGAGTATATCTTGTTTTTGGAAGACAAGAACTTGATGAACACCAAAAGTAACTGCTAGATCATCAAACACCAAGAACATAAGTTGAGAAATCAGCCCTATGACACAAGCAAATCACCTTCTTTGTTGTGAAAATGGCCACCAAATAATCAAGGCTTCAAGGTAACTCCATGATAGAGCTAGATAACAAGTATTTTGTGGCTAGAAAATATCAAAAAGGGGTGTTTGTTCTTCAAAAGTGGACGGCAATGATGGTGGTTTTGAGAGGATTTTGATCTTGTTTGCATGAGTGGAATGATGGTAATGAGAAGCTAGTGGTTTTGAGTTAGTGGAAAGCTTAAAGTGTAAGCTTAACTTATACTTGTAAGTTGTAAGGTAACATGATGCCACATCCTTGATGTGGTGTCATCTTGTGCCGTCCCATGTGTATTAGTGGGGTGGGATAATGTATTTTGTCCCACCTCACTAATTTACGGGTATTTCTCGATTCTAGTTTTCTCGATTTGCGTGCCCTCGGGTCGTTTCACGAAAAACGTTTTTATAAATTATGAATCAACGACACTAAACGAATCCAATAAAAATTGTCTCATCAAAAACGGAGTTCAAAAACATAAATACGTAATCCTAAGGTTTCCGGTTTTGTCGTAAAGGACGCTAAATTATGCACCTAAGCCCAAATTTAAATCCGTAAATTGTGAGTTCATCAACCAACACAAAAACAAGTTTCAAAATATTATACGAGAAAATAATTCACTACCTGAAAATGTTAGATTGTCACAGCTTTTCCTCCTAAAAGGGATCAACGTCCTCGTGATCCATTTCATTTGGATGTCCGTTTCTTATTGAAATCGAAGAGGTGCAGATATTTCTTCCACATTTCATCCTCTCGTTCCCAAGTATACTCCGGTCCATGCTTTGAATTCCATCGGATCTTGACAATAGGTATCCGACTTTGTTTCAGTTGCTTTACCTCACGATCCATAACCTCTACGGGCTCTTCGATAAAATGCAACTTCCCATCTATTCGAACCTTATCTAACGAAATTTTCTCATCACTCACTGCTAGACATTTCTTCAGATTAGATACATGGAATGTGTTGTGAACACCATGAAGTTCTGGGGGTACCGGACCTACTCTAGATAAAATCTTAAAGGGTCCAATATAACGGGGATTCAATTTTCCTCGCTTTCCAAATCTTATAACGCCTTTCCATGGCGATACTTTCAACATTACTTGGTCACCCACTTTAAACTCCATTGGCTTCCGCCGCACATCCGCGTAACTTTTCTGTCTACTACGGGCAGTCAACAACCTATTATTAATCTGAACTATTATCTCCGTAGTCTCCCGGATCAATTCTGGTCCCGTGAGCTGGGTATCCCCAACTTCACTCCAACATACAGGAGATCTACACTTCCTACCATACAAAGCTTCAAACGGTGCAGCCTTAATACTAGAATGGTAACTATTGTTATATGAAAACTCTGCTAACGGCAAATGTTTATCCCAATTCTTACCAAAGTATAACACACAATCTCTCAACATATCTTCTAGTGTTTGTATCGTCCTTTCACTCTGCCCATCAGTTTGGGGGTGATAAGCAGTGCTCATGTCGAGATTCGTTCCCAAAGATCTTTGGAGAGATTTCCAAAAATTCGATGCGAATCTAGGATCTCGATCTGAAGATCGATACAGGCACTCCATGCTTGCATATAACATTCTCAAGGTATATACGAGTCAGCTTCTCCAGTGAGAACTGCTCTTTAACCGGAATGAAGTGTGCTGATTTTGTCAGTCTGTCGACAATAACCCAAATCGAGTTGTTTCCAGATGATGTTCTAGGAAGCTTGGTGATAAAGTCCATCGTAATTCGCTCCCACTTCCATTTAGGAATCTTTGGTTGTTGAAGTAGTCCTGGTGGCTTTTGATGTTCAGCTTTAACTCTAGCACAAGTCAAGCATTGCAGAACATACATAGCTATGCCAGCTTTCATATTCGGCCACCAGTACAACTTCTTCAAATCATGGTACATCTTATCAGATCCCGGATGAATGGAATACTTAGATTTATGGGATTCTAACATAATCAAATCTCTTAAGCCTCCAAACTTAGGTATCCACATACGACCTCTTAAGCATTTCACTCCATCAGCTCTAACCTCTAAAGGATCTCCTTCTCCTCGGAACCCTTCATTATCAAATTTTTCCTTCTTACAAGCTTCTATTTGCGCATTTCTAATTTGCTCAGGCAAATTGTTGTGCACGGTCAAGATTAGAGAACGTACCTTGATAGGCTCTCTATCTTTCCTACTTAATGCATCGGCAACAACATTGGCTTTTCCTAGGTGATATTTTATATCACAATCATAATCACTTAACAACTCTATCCATCTTCGTTGCCTCATGTTCAATTCCTTCTGATCGAGAATATACTGTAGGCTTTTGTGATCGGTGAATACCGTACACTTGGTGCCATATAGATAATGTCTCCACAACCTAAGAGCAAAGACTACAGCTCCTAACTCAAGATCATGAGTAGTATAATTCTCCTCATTCTTCCTTAATTGCCTAGAAGCATAAGCTATCACTTTCTCTCGCTGCATCAAAACAGCTCCATAGCCTCTAAGAGATGCATCACAATACACTACAAAATCTTCACTCCCGTTGGGTAATGATAAGATTTACGCACTACATAATTTTTGCTTCAATGTCTGAAATGCTCCATCTTCATCACTTCCCCAAACGAAAGGTTTATTCTTCTGGGTAAGCTTAGTCAAGGGTTTAGCTATCAAAGAAAATTCCTTAACGAATCGCCTATAATAGCCAGCCAATCCTAAGAACTGTCGCACTTCCGTTGGCGTTGTCGGTGCAGACAAATTCTTAATGGCTTCAACCTTTGCAGGATCAACATGAATTCCATCTTTGTTAATCACATGACGAAGAAATTGCATAGAATCTAACCAGAAATCACATTTCAAAAACTTAGCATACAACCTTTCATCCTTCAACAAATTCAAAACAATCCTTAAATGTTCTCTATGTTCATCTTCATTCTTAGAATAGATCAGAATATCGTCAATAAACACAATCACAAATTTATCCAAGTAGGGCTTGCACACTCGATTCATTAAATCCATGAAAACCGCAGGTGCGTTAGTTAACCCAAATGGCATTACTTGAAATTCATAGTGTCCATAACGAGTTCTAAATGCAGTTATAGGAATATCTTCTTCACGGACGCGAAGTTGGTGATATCCTGACCACAAATCTATCTTAGAATACACACTAGATCCTTGTAGTTGATCAAACAAATCATCAATCCTAGGTAAAGGATATCAATTTTTAATTGTCAACTTATTCAGTTCCCTATAGTCAATGCACATACGGAAAGATCCATCCTTCTTCTTAACGAACAAGACTGGAGCTCCCCAAGGCGACGAGCTCGGTCGAATAAAACCTTTATCAGACAACTCCTTAAGTTGCTCAGATAACTCCTTTAATTCAGAAGGGGCTAATCGGTAAGGTGAACGTGCCACCGGTGCAGCACCAGGAATTAAATCGATTTGAAGCTCTACTTGCCTTATCGGTTGAAGTCCAGGTAAATCTTTAGGAAATACCTCAGGAAATTCACAAATAATAGGTACATCTTCCAATCGTTTCTCCCTAGACTCATTCCCGGTCACTTGAGCTAAGAATAACTCACACCGTTCCTGATGTACTTTTGGACTTTAATACATGAAACGATTTTCAAACAGGATTCACCTCGATTACCATCAATGACTAACGTCCTATTCCTAAGAGGAATCTTAACTTTCTTATCTCCACACAAAATAGTAGCATTATTCAACGACAACCAATCCATACCAATAATAATATCAAAACTACCTAATTCTATCAACATCAAATCAATCGGAAAGGAATAGTTCAAGAGATTTAGAGAGCATCCTTCTAATAGCTTATTAGTTTTCACTAATTTACCATTAGCCAATTCCACCTCGTAACTGGTATTTATCTCAACAGGTTCAATGTCAATAAGGGCACTAAATTTAGTGGATACAAAGCTCCTATCAGCACCCGAATCAAATAAAGCAACAGCATAATGATTGTTGAGTAAAAACGTACCGGTAACGACATTTGGATCCTCTTTCTTCACCTCAATTGTTCCAAGTTGATAGATACCACCCTGGGGGTTTCTTCCTGGTACAATCGCTTTCAACTTGGGGCATTCCGATTTCCTATGACCTTCTTCTTTACAGTTGAAGCAAATGGTTCCCTTTTTACACCTTTCAACTTTGTGTCCAAGATTTCCGCAATTTCGGCACTTCCAACAGTCCCCAGCATGCCTCTTGTTGCCACACTTAGGACATCTATCATCGTTGCATGGTGTGTTGTTGGTAAGAGCATTTGCATTCCCTTTCAATGGTTCTGACGGTGATTGAAATTCTTCCTATTATCACCTCTATCTACACGATCAACGTCTCCCTTTCTTTTCTCACCAACACGGGCTTCATCTTCCCTATCCTGAATTATCTGTCCAATGAGTTGGTAAGCCATTCGAACAGCATCATCAATGGTTAGTGGTTTAGATGATGTCACGTCCCCCCGGATATTCCTGGTCAACCCTTTAATATATTTCTTAATTCGGATCTCTTCGGGTTCAACCAATCGAGGACATAGCAAGGCCAACTCATGGAATCGGTTTGTGTAACTATCAATGTCCACACCTTTCATTCGCAAATGAATCAACTCCTGTTCTAACCTAATAATCACACTACGAGGACAAAACTCCAAAGTCATCCACTTCTTAATTTTAGCCCAAGGAGTAGCATTAGCAGCATCAAGACCCATGAAAGCAATTCTCCCATTCCACCAAGTCAACGCACGACCTTTAAGAGTAGCCATAGCAAAAGTCACCTTATCTTCCTCCTTACACTTACTAATCCGAAACACCGACTCAATCGTCTCAATCCACTGGCTTAGTCCTACAGCACCTTCAGTTCCATTAAAAGGTAGAGGTTCACACTTCATGAACGTCACATAAGTACAGCCACCAACTTCAGGTGCATTAACTCCAAGTCCTCCTACATTTCCTCCAGCATTAGCATTCACATTATTAGCATTCACATTCACATTAGTACCGCCAATTCCACTACCGCCAGCTCCACTACCGCCAGCTCCACTACCGCCAGCTTCATTTCTAGCATTTGCCATAAATTCAGTCATAGATGCGGTAACTTGCTCCGTAATAATCCTACGTACATCATCCTCAGTCACAGCCTTCTTGGGCGGCATAGTTCTATAATTTCACTATTTCAAAGTATTAAGCATTCACCCAACAAGGGATTCATATAATATGGATTGAATTCATAATCAAGATACAAATAAGGCACAATATGGAATTCAAGACAAGATACATATTTCATTCGATTTGAAACAAAAGTATTGTCTTAGTTACATCCCATATCAAAGTTCTAGCACTATATACACTCAAAATTCGTGCCAAGTCTACTACTAACAAGTCGGTTCAGTCAAAGCTACAAAAGGTACAAAAGATACAAAGGTCACTACTAAATACAGACTGGTCTACTGAGAACCGCCAGATGGTCCATCATCCATCGTCTTCTGTATCTTCGTCGGACGATCACTAGACACATCTTCAGCTAGGCGCTTACGGGTCACTCCTCTTTCAACCATGTCAGCATAAAATCTACTATTCCATCCCACAGATATATTCAACTCCTTCTCAGCTTTCTCACGCATCGCACGAGCTACATTCAACTGAATCTCCATAGAATTCACCTTTCTCTTCATTTCAGCAAACTCACCACTTTCCAACACCGATAACCTCCTAAAAGCCTTATTCAAACCACGCTCTACATTAGTCAAATCCAAACTAAGCAATTCTCGCTCTTTCTCGCCAACCATAGGCTTCGACTCCAAATAAGCAACTTGAGTCTGAACAACACCTAATCCAATCTCCGTCATACTACTCTTAACACGAGAAGCATCTAGGTCACGTCTCAAGGCCCATGGTGCAAGACCATCAATATGAGTAGCCTCTCGAGTACTAGACGACTCTCCTATCACACGTCTACGAGTAGCAATACCATCAGTACCGTCAGGTGCATTATCATCCTCATCCTCCTCTGATTCAGAATCAGATTCAGACGATTCAGACATTTCATCCCTAGGTAGCTCAACCTCAGAATCAGAAAATAAATTGGTGGGGGCAAAGGCTCGCCCTCTGAAACATCATAAGGGTAAAAAAGCTCAGCTTCCTCATCGTCATCAACCTCAACGTCTATACCTACATCCTCCTCGACATCCTCGTCGTCAATCTCATCATCTAAATTATCTAACCCAATCTCATCATCATTCTCTATATCAACATTCTCAATCTCATTCTCTACCAAGTCCACCTGAGGGGCAATCTGATCTCCTAGTCCTAACTCGGGCTCGGGATCCTCAAATGGTTCCTCCTCATCATCCATATCATAATCTACTAAGTCTAAATAAGGATCATCATCTACATTAGGTTCGGGAATAGCATGGTTTTCTACAGGAATATTAGGGTCAGCCATGACAATCTGCATTTATATATATATATATATCTCGTATTAGGATAACATACTAGTTAAACAATTACATAATGAAATCACGATATATACATATATATAAATTAAATTATATATATCAAAATATATATCTTCTCAATAGGGCTTGTTGGTAACGTCGGAGATCTCTGGCACCGTTATAGTCAAAAGATTTTTCAAATATTTTCTCAAATGTTCATTGTCAAAAGATTTTGAAAGGTTTTGTTCAAAACCTTGGTTTTTAAAATCTTTTGTTCTCTATAACGAGAGCTCTAGTACCAAACTGTAACACTCTCAATTTTCGTATCGGTACAGCGGAAGGGTCTTTTAGAGTGTTACGGGATAGCACAATAACTCCAATCATAGACAACACATAAAAATGGTTGTTCAAGGTTCAACATACATTCATTCGATAAAAAGTTTTAAAGTGTACAACACGTCCCAAATTATACAGGTCATTAAGTTTAAAAAACATAGATCGAATGAACATTTTTAATATTATGTGGGCGATCAGAGTCGATCTCCATCCGGATTACCTTCAAGCACCTGAGATAAAAACATGCAAAAATCATATCAGCGAATGCCGAGTGAATTCATAGAGTTTAATAAAAACCGTTATATAAAACAATCGTTAAAATCAGAACACAAGTATAATATCGGAAGTAAGTCCACGTATTTCTAGTCAGGCAATATATAAATCAAGCATACATCTTAAACCGTCCATGAGACCGTAGCCTCAATATTACCATAATAGGTAATATATTCATCGTTATTAGCGTCGTTATTGGATTACATTATAGGATACATTTTATTTGAATTATTATTAGCCGCATGACATTGTTACCTTACTATGAAAACAGCGGGCCGCGAACCCGACAAACAATTTGCCCATCTAAGTTAGCGTGTCGTCACAAAAATCACGCTATGGGATCTTCTTATACATAAATTCGCTTACCAATCAATGTGGTACGACGGGGATCAACTGTCAAGGCGCGAACTGGGGTGATCGTCCCCAAATAGTACTATCAAATGCATAAGCGTCTACCAAATCCCGGTAGTTCACAATTCATGCTAATGGGACTTTAAGTGACATAACCTAACTACTAATAATCCTTTTTGTCTCGTTTATAGGGTCATAGCATCATTCGGGTCCATATCATTAAGCATACCATCGGGACTACTTGTGTTCTATTTTTATAAAAATCTAGCATGTTATCTCCCTCGCGGGTTTACAAATCATTTTATAAAACATTTAAAAGAGTGCGAGGCTATGAACTCACGTTGATAATGAAAGGCGGATTATCGGCTACGGGCGTGCTTCGGTCACGGAAACCTATATAAATAATAATCAGTCTTAGACTTGGTCCAATGACTTTTATCAAAATAACAATATACATATGATGATTTTGTACATATGATGATGATCAAGTGGGTTTATATATCCTTGTTTGGATTTTAGTGTTTACGTATTAGTAACTTTTTACTAGTTTACTAGTTTTACCTATTTACACGTTTTAAGTCCAATAAGCTTATTATAAGTTCTTTAACTTGTTTTAATCCATTTTATACTTATATTATCAGTATCTATACTTTCCATGTTGGGTCCAAATGGGTTAAGCCCAATAAGTTCTTTTTATAAGTGTTTATCTTATTTAGTCCAATTATTAGTCCTATATGCTTAGTTAGCTCGTTAATGTTCGTATGTCCTATAGTTCGGGTTTTATCGGTTGTTACTTGTATTAGATACTTATATATATCAGTAAATGACTTTTAAAAAATTTTACATTAGACGGGTTTGATCGTCTAAGTTTTAATTGGCGAAAAACGTTAATTTTACGGTAATAGCCGAAAAAGTCGTAAAAATCAAGTTTATAGTTTTTATTACTTATAAGTATTATTCCACTACCATTTTTATAATTTATCCATTTATTTAACCTTTTACATATTTATATAAATAAAATTCCTAAGTTAGTGGGTTTTAATTTCACATTTTATACAATATAATTTTGAGTGCTTATATAATAGTAATAAACATTAATTCTCAAAATCTGATTTTTATTTTCATCTTCACCATTTTTATCATATCTAGAGTTATACAATGATTTAGAAGCTCATTTTTGGATGGCATGATCTTCATATTATGTGCTACATTTAACTTAGTTATAGCTACTGATCATTTTAAGTTTATCTATGCTTAACAGTCCCTACCAAACAGCTTATTCAGATTAGCACACTCATCTTGTTTTGATCATATCTCACTCATTATAATGATTCCATTGCATGGCCAACTCTCACATGTGTATAGCATCTTTTAATTACTGTAAATGGATTCTATCATGCAAGTTTATCAGTTCAAGTTTTAGTTACATACTATTTTTATACAGCCAACTAAATAAGCATGATTTTTTAGCCTTATTTCTCATGGTTATTAAACTTTTTATGCATATTTATCAACACTTGATGCCCACACAACATTTTTATCATCATATATTCATCATATACATATACAACAAGAAAGAAAATACATTTGTTCTTTACAAAAATAACAAGAGAAAATGGAGAGGATGATCTTCTTTACCAACCAAGAGTATATCTTGTTTTTGGAAGACAAGAACTTGATGAACACCAAAAGTAACTCCAATATCATCAAACACCAAGAACATAAGTTGAGAAATCAGCCCTAAGACACAAGCAAATCACCTCCTTTGTTGTTAAAATGGCCACCAAATGATCAAGGCTTCAAGGTAACTCCATGATAGAGCTAGATAACAAGTATTTTGTGGCTAGAAAATATCAAAAAGGGGTGTTTGTTCTTCAAAAGTAGACGGCAATGGTGGTGGTTTTGAGAGGATTTTGAGCTTGTTTGCATGAGTGGAATTATGGTAATGAGAAGCTACTGGTTTTGAGTTAGTGTAAAGCTTAAAGTGTAAGCTTAACTTACACTTGTAAGTTGTAAGCTAACATGATGCCACATCCTTGATGTGGTGTCATGTTGTGCCGTCCCATGTGTATTAGTGGGGTGGGATAATGTATTTTGTCCCACCTCACTAATTTATGGATATTTCTCGATTCTAGTTTTCTCGATTTGCGTGCCCTCGGGTCGTTTCACGAAAAACGTTTTTATAAATTATGAATCAACGACACAAAACGAATCCAATAAAAATTGTCTCATAAAAAACGGAGTTCAAAAACGTAAATACGTAATCCTAAGGTTTCCGGTTTAGTCGTAAAGGACGCTAAATTATGCACGTAAGCCCAAATTTAAATCCGTAAATTGTGAGTTCATCAACCAACACAAAAATAAGTTTCAAAATATTATACGAGAAAATAATTCACTACCTGAAAATGTTGGATTGTCACAAAAAGGATTATTCAAAGTGAGATTTATAAGTAATCGTTATCGAAATGTTGTTTCTAAAACAACTTGGAAAACTTAATTGTTTACATAACAAAGAAAATCTTTATAAATTTATTTTTGATTCTTATTTAAGAATTAAGCATGAAAATGTTTTTATTATAAACATGATAAAATTTTGACGAACTGAGTATTGCATCGTTAATCTTGAAATTGTATATAGTTGCGCGCCTACATACAATTTGGAATGGACCATGCAAGGCTGATTAGTAGTCACCATAAAACTAATGAATAAACACTACATTTTCTTTGAAGATGGTGAAAGATTAAATTTTATGAAGATTTGCAAGAAGTGAAAAATAGGGACATAGTGTTAGGGAAACCTACATATGTGCCTGTAGCATCTATTCTTCTAAGTCGAATTTACTCATCTGTGGAAATTGTCTTTTCTGACAATTGACAATTCTTTCTTGTCCAATTCTTCCGTAGTGAGATTCTTAGGAAAAGTATCTGATTACCGAGTGTTGATACCCGACTGGATGTATAGACATTCCTATCATTTCTTTTGATTAGATTTCATTTGAATGACCTGGGTAACGATCCGAGGAGCTTTCAAATGTGTACTCAAATTATGAAAACATGGGATATATTCATATTCGTAAATGTTTTCGTTTGTATCTGATTTGAAATTATCTCGCATAGATTATGCGTTGACCTTACTCTTTTAAGGTTAATTATGTCTCCCGATTTCCTTGAATTGTGAAGGATTATGAGTTATTATTAGTCTTTTGAGAAGTTCACATCTTATCAACGACAATGAAACTGGAAAGTTGATAGTGCCAATAGAATAGATTGATTGATTATGACATGACGACATTGTCTTAATTGATGGGAACTCGAATAGAATTCCCCTAAAAGATAAGATGTTGATTGTTAGAAATACGTTTTTACGTATATTAGAAGTATCGGTCACTCCACAATATTATTAATGTTGTAATAGCTCGTAGTTAACAAATAGTTAAATAGTTACTTATTTAGTTAAGTAAGAACCGGTCCATGGGCTTGTCATGGGCCGGCCCAAGTCCATTAGTGACTTGGAAGTATAAATACCCCTTTCCTCGTTGGAAAGGGGTTGGTTGTTGTTCACTTTTTAGTTTCACTTAATAAATATCACATAGTTTTCTCTCACTTTTCTCTCTCTAGAAAACATCAACCCACTTCATAGATTCATAGGTTATCAAGATTATACATTTGGTATCAAGAGCTATGGGGTGATTTAAGGTAAGGATTTGTGTGGTTTTTTAGTTTTTGATTGTATTAATGTTCTTTAAGAAGATCCATCTTAATTCTTGGTGTTTTTGGTGTTTTTGTGATTGGGATTAGTAGATAAGTATTTGTTTTTACTTATTATTGTAGAAATCACAAAACTTTTTGGGTTATTTGGTAAAAATCTGGGTTTAAATCTTCTTTTTTGATCGACTGTTCATACACGAACAACCTTCTGTTTACCCAGCAAAAGTTCCGAACCAATAACTTCCGAACCAAAAAGTTTCGGATCAACCAAAGTTCCGGACGAAAAAGTTCCGAACCAAAAAGTTCCGGATCAACCAAAGTTTCGGACGAAAAAGTTCCGAACCAAAACGTTCCGGATCAACCAAAGTTCCGGATCAACAAAAGTTCCGAACCAAAAGTTCCGAACGAAAAGTTTCGGATCAAGGAAAGTTCCAGATCAAGGATAAAGTTCCGGATCAAAGAAAGTTCCGGATAAAGGAGAAAGTTCTGGATCAAGGAAAGTTCCGGATCAAGGGAAAAGTTCCGAATCAAGGAAAGTTCCGGATCAAGGAGAAAGTTCCGGATCAAGGAAAGTTCCAGATCAAAGGGAAAAGTTCCGGATCAAGGGAAAGTTCCGGATCAAGACTGTAACACTCTCATTTTTCGTATCGGTACAGCGGAAGGGTCTTTCAGAGTGTTACGGGATAGCACAATAACTCCAATCATAGACAACACATAAAAATGGTTGTACAAGGTTTAACAAACATTCATTCGATAAAAAGGTTTAAAAGTGTACAACAGGTCCCAAATTATACAGGTCATTAAGTTTACAAAACACAGATCGAATGAACATTTTTAATATTAAGTGTGGGCCATCAGAGTTGATCTCCATCCGGATTACCTTCAAGCACCTGAGATAGAAAACATGCAAAAATCATATCAGCGAATGCCGAGTGAATTCATAGAGTTTAATGAAAACCGTTATATAAAACAATCATTTACAATCATTTAAAATCAGAACACAAGTATAATATCCGAAGTAAGTCCACATATTGCTAGTCAGACAATATATAAATCAAGCATACATCTGAAACCGTCCATGAGACCGTAGTCTCTATATTACCATAATATGTAATATATATTCATCGTTAATAGCGTCGTATCATATCGTTTATTATTTATGTCTTATATTGTATTAGGATACATGGTATCTGAATTAGGTAGGATTATTATTAGCCGCATGACATTGTTACCTTACTGTGAAAACAGCGGGCCGCGAACCCGACAAACAATTTGCCCATCTAAGTTAGCGTGTCGTCACAAAAATCACGCTATGGAATCTTCTCATACATAAATTCGCTTACCAATCAATGTGGTACGACGGGGATCAACCGTCAAGGCGCGAACTGGGGTGATCGTCCCCAAATAGTACTATCAAATGCATAAGCGTCTACCAAATCCCGGTAGTTCACAATTCATGCTAATGGGACTTTAAGTGACATAACCTAACTACTAATAATCCTTTTAGTCTCGAATATAGGGTCATAGCATCATTCGGGTCCATCTCATTAAGCATACAATCGGGACTACTTGTGTTCTATTTTTATAAAAATCTAGCATGTTATCTCCCTCGCGGGTTTACAAATCATTTTATAAAACAATTAAAAGAGTGTGAGGCTATGAACTCACGTTGTTAATGAAAGGCGGATTATCGGCTACGGGCGTGCTTCGGTCACGGAAACCTATATAAATAATAATCGGTCTTAGACTCGGTCCAATGACTTTTATCAAAATAACAATATACATATATATGATTATTGTACATATGATGATGATCAAGTGGGTTTATAAATCCTCATTTACTCATTTTAGTGTTTACGTTTTAGTATCGTCTTACTAGTTCACTAGTTTTACCGATTTTACCTATTTTAAGTTCATTAAGTCTTTTATAAGTTCTTTTACTTGTTTTTACCCATTATATACTTATATGATCAGTATATATACTTTTCATGTTGGGCCCTATTGGGTTAAGCCCAAATAATTCTTTTTACAAGTATTTATCTTGTTAAGTCCAATTATTAGTCTAATAGGTTTAGTTAGCTCGTAAATGTCCGTAATTCTTATAGTTCGGGTTTTATCGGTTTTTACTTGTCTTAGTTACTTATACATCAGTATATAACTTTTATAAACTTTACATTAGACAGGTTTGGTCGTCTAAGTTTTATTTGATGAAAAACGTTAATTTCACGGCGATAGCCGAAAAAGTCGTAAAAATCAAGTTTATAGTTTTTATTACTTATAAATATTATTTTTACCACCATTTATATAATTTACCCATTTAATTAACCTTTTATACATTTATATAAATAAGTTTTATAAGTTAGTGGGTTTATATTTTACATTTTATAAATTATAATGTGAGTGCTTATATAATAATAATAAACATTATTTCCAAAATCTGATTTTTAACTTCACATTCACCATTTTTATCATATCTAGAGTTCTACAATGACTTAGAAGCTCATTTTTGGATGACAACTTCTTCATAATATGTGCTACATATAACTTAGTTATAGCTACTGCCTATTTTGAGTCTAAGTTGCCTTAACAGTCCCTACAAAACTGCTTATTCAGATTGTACCACCTAACTTGTTTTTATCATATCTCACTCATTATTTTGATTCCATTGCATGGCCAACTCTCACATGTGTATAACATCATCTACTTTACTGTAAATAGATCAAACCATGCATTTTTATCAGTTCTTCATTTAGTTATCTACTGTTTTTATACAGCCAACTAATTAGACATGATTTTAGCTTCATTTCTTATGGTTATCATCATTTTTAAGCATGTTTATCAACACTTGATCCCCACACAACATTTTTATCATCATATATACATCATATACATATACAAAATGAAAGAAAATACATTTGTTCTTTACAAAATAATAAGAGAAAAATGTAGAGTGTGACAATCCGTCAATTTATGATTGATATTTTATTCTCAAATATTATTTGAAAATATTATTTTAATGATACAATATGAACTCACTTATTTTTGGGAAGAAATTTGGATTTACATCTGAAAGTAGCATCGACTACGTCTAAACCGGAGGATTCAACGTTACGTGCTTACATTTACATACACCATCCTTGGTGACAGTCCGACATTTCAGAAAATAAATTTGTCCGTGAATATTATTTTGGAGTTTTAAATTTGTGTTAGTTCATAAACTCACAAATTTACGAGAAGAGATTAGGACTTACGATTTTACTTTAACGTCCTTTACGACTAAACCGGAAACCTTAGGATTACGTATTTACGTTTTCGAACTCCGTTTTTGATGAGACAATTTTTATTGGATTCGTTTTGGGACGTTGATTCATAATTTATAAAAACGTTTTTCGTAAAACGACCCGAGGGCACGCAAATCGAGGAAACTAGAATCGAGGAGTACCCGTAAATAAATGGGATGAGACAAGTGGGACACTTGTCCCACCCCACTACCAAAACCGGCCAACTAGTGCAACCTAACAACTTGGTGTCAAGTTGTAAGTAATAATACTTACACTTGTCCACTTTAGCTTCCATTTGAAGCTTTCTCCCATCAAAAACAACTAGCTCAAACCACTTCATCCATTTCTTACATGCAATACCACTCAAAAACTCACAACTCTCTCTCTCTCTCACTCATCCATGCCGTCCCATATCCATCCTCAAACACCCATTTCATACAAATTTTAACCATGAACATATGTTATAATCAACATATGTTAATCTCCATTCAAAAAGAGGAAGATTGATGCAAGTTTTAACATCCATGGAGGAGTTTTCATATTGTTTTGCGGCTGATTTTCCACAAGGAGTTCATGGAGCATGGTGGTCTTGAAGATGGTCATGGTTGTCTACAAGTTTCTCCATCAAAAACCATGTCAAAATCATAACCTACATCAACTTGGTGGTTTCCGTGATTGAAGCACGTACCGTACGTCCGAATTGCCGATAACCCGCCTTCCCACATCAACGTGAGTTCATAGCCTCGCACTCTTTTAAATGTTTTATAAATGCTTTATAAACCCGCGAGGGAGATAACATGTTAGTTTTTATAAAAGTTTGGACACCATTTCTCCCGATTGTTTGCTTATTGATTTTGGACCCGAATGATTGAATGACCCAATTGTATGACCCGATAAATGATTAAAGGACCCGATAGATGAAAATAAAAATGGATTATTAAAGTTAGGTTATGTCACTAAAAGTCCCATTAGCATGAATTGTGAACTACCGGGAGTTGGTAGACGCTTATTCATTTAATAGTACTATTTGGGGACGATCACCCCAGTTCGCGCCTTGACGGTTGATCCCCGTCGTGCCACATTGATTGGTAAGCGAATTTATGTATGAGAAGATTTCCATAGCGTGACCTTTGTGACGACACGCTACTTTAGATGGGCAAAATTGGTATCGGGTTAGCTACCCGTTTTGGTTTAGTAAGGTAACAATGTCATGCGGCTTGTAATAATCCAAAATCTAACGAAATACTTATAGACGCTCCGAATTACGATGTATTGACTGACTAGCAATACAGGGTCATACTATTGATATTATGTTTGTATTTTGGTTTTTATAACCATATTCATATAACGGTTTTTATTTTCATACAACGTTATAAGACGTATTGTATGACGTTTTTACGACATTGGCTCGTATAATGATTTTTAAGGCAAATGCCTATGCTATGATTTTGATAAAGACTTGTATAAAATGATTTTGGCTATTTCATGGCCTATTAAAATGATTTGTACAAAATAAATTTTCAGTAATAATTTTATACTGATATTATATTGATGGAATTTATTAAACTCTATGAATTCACTCGGCGTTATCGCTGACCTTTTCTTTTAACATGTTTTATCTCAGGTACTTGAAGGTAATTCTCGGGAAGACGACAAGAATTCATGGCCCGCACTTAAACAATATTTTCCATTCAAATACTTTGTAAAAACTTTGTATGAAATAATATGACTTGGGACCGATGTAACTTTGATATTTATGAATGGAAATGCTTTATTAATAAACGACGCGATTTTTATGCGTTGTCTATGATGTGAGTAATGTGCTATCCCGTAACACCAACTAGTCTTCCGCTGTACTGAGTTGTATAAATTTGGGGGTGTTACAGTTTGGTATCAGAGCTCTCGTTATAGAGAACGAAAGATTTTTAAAACCAAGGTTTTGAATAAAACATTTCAAAATCTTTTAACTAAAAACATTTTTCTAAAAATGTCTAAAAAATCTTTTGACTATAACGGTGCCGAAGAATTCCCGAGTTACCGACAAGGCCAAGACTGAGAAGTGTTATTTTAATAAATATATATAACTTGGATTATATATATATGATGTAATTTTATTACATGATTGTTTGATGATTATTTCGATATTTATACGATGTATTTATACGACGTAGATTGTCACAAGTAACCCTAAATCCCCTAGTAAATTAATCGAAGCTATTCTCGTAGGAATTCTAGCTATCCTAGATCTAAACCAAGTTGTGGATATTTATGATCCCAACAAATGGTTGATATTCGTAGAAATATAGATATTAGTTGATTATGTTATTGAAAAAATAATTGGCGAGATTAAATCTGATATCGATGTCATGACGATCTTTTCTTATAGAGTGGAGTTTGACAAAACATTACCACCTAGAAAGATGTCATCTGATTCGTTGTCATCCAATTCTTAAATTGAAATCGAAAGGGTGAATGTTGCACTTGAGGCTGTCATTGGAACCATTACCCAAAAGCCTCATGCCACTAGTACCTTTCCGAGAAGTCTAAGTTGAATGATCAAGTCATTTCGTATTAATGACTCATTTGATAATTGTTGTTGTAAGAGCTAATAGGATTGGAAATTAAGTATTGATCATATCGAGCTTTTATTGCCCTATTAAGGTGTAAGAATAAGGATGAAAGTATTGGAGAATGAGGTAGGATATTGAATTGAGTATAAAATTGGTTAAAACTTGAATAAAGTGAAACTTAACCTATATGGAATATGAGATTGTTAATATAAGTCGTTAAGTTATTTGATTGAATTATGAGGTTTTAAATGATTGTAGGTTCGTGTTAAGGGTTGTTCCTAGGCCATTGTCCACTAATGAGGATGCCCAGTGTCCAAGAAATAAATTGAAGAAATCTTCTTCTGAATTGGGACCGATGGATCTTCCGGGACAGGCAGGACACCTAATGACTCTTGTAGATTAGTATTCATTGTGGTATCTTTTAAAAAAATCCCTAACCTAACTGTGACATCAGTTGGTAGGATGAGTTCTGAGAATTGTATGACATAGTGACACGTAATGTGTTACGGTACAATTTTGACTTGTTTGTGATTAATGAAAAGACTACCTTTGATTGCTAGATTCTACATGTATCGAAGTTATCTATCCTTTATTGCTTCATCCTAATGTTCGCATTAGTGATGTAACCATTGAACGAGTACTCATCTTGATTTGAGTTACGTTGTGGATTATTCTTTTTGAGTGCCATCGAGATCATGAACCTCATGATTAATTGGCTAAGCTCATTTCCTATTATATCGTAATTAATTCTTGGTGAACAAGCTTTCATCACTCCTTTGCAGATCACTCGTTGTTTTATAAAGTTAAAACGGTATCCTTTGAGAAAATTAAATTTTCATCACACTAAGGATTATTTAAAGTGAGATTTATAAGTGACTGATATCAAAATGAGGTTGTTTATGAAACACTTTGGAAACTTAATTATTTCCATAACAAAGAAATCTTTGTGAATTTATTCTTGATTCTTATTTAAGAATTAAGCATGAAAATGTTTTTATTATAAACATGATGATAAAATTTTGACGAACTGAGTATTGCATCGTTAATCTTGAAATTGTATATAGTTGCGCGCCTACATACAATTTGGAATGGACCATGCAAGGCTGATTAGTAGTCACCATAAAACTAATGAATAAACACTACATTTTCTTTGAAGATTGTGAAAGATTAAATTTTATGAGATCTGCAAGAAGTGAAAAATAAGGACATAATGTTAGGGACGCCTACATATGTGCCTGTAGCATCTATTCTTCTGAGTCGAATTTACTCATCTGTGGAAATTGTCTTATTTGACAATTGACAATCCTTTCTTGACCAATTCTCCTGTAGTAAGATTCTTAGGAAAAGTATCTGATTACCGAGTGTTGATACCCGACTGGATGTATTGACGTTCTTATCATTTCTTATGATTTGATTTCATTTGAATGACCTGGGTAACGATCCGAGGAGCTTTCGAATGCGTACTCAAATTATGAAAACATGGAATATTTCATATTCGTTAAATGTTTTCGTCTGTATCTGATTTAAAATTCTCTCGCGTAAATTATGAGTTGACCTTACTCTTTTGATAGTAGTTGTGTCTCCAGATATCCTTGAATTTGTGAAGGATTATGAATTATTATTAGTCTTTTGAGAAGCTCACATCTTATCGACAACAATGAAACTGGAAAGTTGATAATTCCAGTAAAATGGATTGATTGGTTATGACATGACGACATTGTCTTAATTGATGGGAACTCGAGTAGAATTCCCCTAAAAAGATAAGATGTTGATTATCAAAAGTGAACTAAATAATTCTTGACGGATGATCATATCCTGTATTTAGACTTGAGATTATATTGTGATTGGTTGTGAACTAGTTATAGATATTGTAATCTAGAAAGAACCTAGTATGTATTTATTAAAAGATGTTTATCTTATCTGAAACTTTAGGAGGTATTTGTTGGTGAACTACCTAGACTTTCGCCACTAAGGCAAGTTGAAATTGATATTGATTATATTTCCGGTGCTGCACTTGTGGCTTGTGCACTGTACGTCAACACCATCTAAATTAAAGGAATTACCGTACAACTGAGAAAGTTGTCGGAGAAAGATTTTATTATACCAAGCCTGTCATCCTGAAGAGATATGGTGTTATCTTTCCTTATATTTATAGATTACTGTGACTGAGTAAATTGACAATCAAAAACGATATCCATAACTCGAAATGGAAGATTTGTTCGATCATTTACAAGGTTCTAGAAAATTTGATCCATAGCATGGTTATCATCAACTTCGCATCTGTGAAAGAGATTATGTATTCCAATCACTACATTCGGTACTTGTAATGAACATTATGAGTTCCACGTGATGTCGTTTGGATTGACCAATGCACATGTAGTATTCATAAATTTTGTGAATCACATGTGTAGGCTGTAAATTGATAAATTCATGCTCGTGATCATTAAGGACTATATGTTTGTTTATAAGAATAAGAATGAGGTTAATAATTAATTATAGATTGCCCTGAATTGGTCGAACGATAAAAACCTGAACCATGAATAATTAACACATGATTAAAGACTTGAACCTTTACATGATTAGACTATGTGATTAAAAGGATAATGGAATATAAATTGACTCTATAAAATTTAGAAGTCATTTAAGACTTTGAGTTATACTAAAAAGAAAAGTGCAAATATATTTTGACAAATGTTTTAAGAAAGGATTTTTAAGGGATTATTCCCTTATACACAAACAATTTAACTAAACTTCTGTTTAGGGGTAAATGTTTGTGTATACCTCAAGATAACCTAAGAGGGATTGAGGAAACCCATTTAAACCAAAACTTGAAATTTGAAACGACAATTTTTCCTTTTCAAACTAAGAAAACTTTGACCAAAGTATAAATAAAGGTTTTTCGAATATGTACGAATCTTATTAAATATTTTCGATAAATCAACAAAAATCTTGTTAATTAAACTCAAATTTATTTTGAACATTTTATATAATTGGTCGAACTAAGAAATTTAAAACTTTTACGTTTACGTTTCATAAAAATTAAATAATAATTATTTAATTAATTATAATAATTACCGACGCTTTAGAACGACAGATTGAGTAAAACAGATAAAGATAATAGTAAAAGACGAAACTAAAAGATAGAAGATATGAAGAAAGAATTTTGAATAAATAAAATTATGATATTTATTTCATCAGGAGAAAGTGAACGTAATTACTAACGCATAATATAGAAAGAATATCTGAGTGAATTTTGGACATGATAATTATATCATCATGAGAAGTGAATATAGATACCGACACATTATGTAGAAAAGATAAAGAACCAATTAGGACATGTTCCTTAATAATGAAAGTGCAAAATAAATTGCCGGACGATATAAAAATAAACAATGTTTGTAAAAAGGATAATATAAATAGTGAAGGGTTTCACGGCTAATGTGAACCAACAAAATTGAGAAGCCGATAGCGTTAAACGTATAAAAGGCCACTTATGGTTGCTTAAATATGGAGGATTGTTAGATATAGTTATGTTGGAATTTGTAAGTATAAGTATTCTATTTATGTCATTTTATGACTAAGAGTATCTTTGTCTGAAGAGGTTGTACTAATGACAAATTGTGAGGGCAGACATCGCCTCATACATTAGTAAACGTCTAGCTATTGCAAAGGTCATCATCTAAATTTGATTCGATTTGGGTCATCGTCGACAGACTGACCAAATCTGCTAATATCATTCCCGTTAATGATAAATACAAAAGAATTATGTAAACATAGTGTGCCTGTATCAAACATCTTTATCAAGATCTTCGCTTCGCATCGAATTTCTAGAGATTTGCTCAGAAATCATTGAGAACGAACCTTGATGAGAATACTATGTACCACCCCAAATCGTGGGACGAGGTAAAGTAACGATACAAAATACTATAAGTGCTGTTTTGTGTTTGAATGATTGACCTTTGGTAATAGACCGTATAATCTTTTTTCCTTTGGAGAGATTATCATTGATAATCATCGTATTAAGATTGAGATCGAATCTTGTTAGAATCTAAATCTTAGAGCATCTATGAGCAGAAGTTGAGATGAAGACATCCGACATACACCCATTGTGAGTTGGACATGTCTCTTAGGTTTAAGGTTTCCTATGATGGCGAACCTATCCTTGCAAAATACCCGACCCGCGAGATCTGAAATGATTGTTGAAATTAGGATCTGATTATTAAATGCCGATAGTGGGCAAGAGGTTATGTGAATGTGAAATGTAGATCTTGAAGTGCCAAATGGGTAGCGAAGTTATGCCACAAAATTTTAACCTTGGAAAAATGAATTTATGATCTGACAAATCATGGGATATAAGTCCCCGATTGTATGGGACCATTGAGATGATGTAAAAGTTGGGATTGAAAGGCATATAAGCTGGATCTACCCTAGGACTTCAACGACTGCGTGAATTATGCTTTGTATATCGAACTTGATGGAATATCTATCAAGTTAAAAATCTGAATTCTTCTTAGTAATGTTTAGATCGGCGAAAAGTTGCATTCATCAAAAACCCATGAACATCATGGATAGAGAAAGTAAGTCAACATTAAGCCTGATCTTATTCCCGTAGTTATGTTTGATGAAACTCGCGTATTGTAATGAATTGCACTTGTGAGAAAAAGACCGAATGTGGAGGAAATACCCACATGGCTTTAACTCTATAAGAAGCGAGTAGTAAGATGATCTTTGAGGACAAAGATCCTGTTTAGGGGTAAATGCTGTGACAATCCGTCAATTTATGATTGATATTTTATTCTCAAATATTATTTGAAAATATTATTTTAATGATACAATATGAACTCACTTATTTTTGGGAAGAAATTTGGATTTACATCTGAAAGTAGCATCGACTACGTCTAAACCGGAGGATTCAACGTTACGTGCTTACGTTTACATACACCGTCCTTGGTGACAGTCCGACATTTCAGAAAATAAATTTGTCCGTGAATATTATTTTGGAGTTTTAAATTTGTGTTAGTTCATAAACTCACAAATTTACGAGAAGAGATTAGGACTTACGATTTTACTTTAACGTCCTTTACGACTAAACCGGAAACCTTAGGATTACGTATTTACGTTTTCGAACTCCGTTTTTGATGAGACAATTTTTATTGGATTCGTTTTGTGACGTTGATTCATAATTTATAAAAACGTTTTTCGTAAAACGACCCGAGGGCACGCAAATCGAGGAAACTAGAATCGAGGAGTACCCGTAAATAAATGGGATGAGACAAGTGGGACACTTGTCCCACCCCACTACCAAAACCGGCCAACTAGTGCAACCTAACAACTTGGTGTCAAGTTGTAAGTAATAATACTTACACTTGTCCACTTTAGCTTCCATTTGAAGCTTTCTCCCATCAAAAACAACTAGCTCAAACCACTTCATCCATTTCTTACATGCAATACCACTCAAAAACTCACAACTCTCTCTCTCTCACTCATCCATGTCGTCCCATATCCATCCTCAAACACCCATTTCATACAAATTTTAACCATGAACATATGTTATAATCAACATATGTTAATCTCCATTCAAAAAGAGGAAGATTGATGCAAGTTTTAACATCCATGGAGGAGTTTTCATATTGTTTTGAGGCTGATTTTCCACAAGGAGTTCATGGAGCATGGTGGTCTTGAAGATGGTCATGGTTGTCTACAAGTTTCTCCATCAAAAACCATGTCAAAATCATAACCTACATCAACTTGGTGGTTTCCGTGATTGAAGCACGTACCGTACGTCCGAATTGCCGATAACCCGCCTTCCCACATCAACGTGAGTTCATAGCCTCGCACTCTTTTAAATGTTTTATAAATGCTTTATAAACCCGCGAGGGAGATAACATGTTAGTTTTTATAAAAGTTTGGACACCATTTGTCCCGATTGTTTGCTTATTGATTTTGGACCCGAATGATTGAATGACCCAATTGTATGACCCGATAAATGATTAAAGGACCCGATAGATGAAAATAAAAATTGATTATTAAAGTTAGGTTATGTCACTAAAAGTCCCATTAGCATGAATTGTGAACTACCGGGAGTTGGTAGACGCTTATGCATTTAATAGTACTATTTGGGGACGATCACCCCAGTTCGCGCCTTGACGGTTGATCCCCGTCGTGCCACATTGATTGGTAAGCGAATTTATGTATGAGAAGATTTCCATAGCGTGACCTTTGTGACGACACGCTACTTTAGATGGGCAAAATTGGTATCGGGTTAGCTACCCGTTTTGGTTTAGTAAGGTAACAATGTCATGCGGCTTGTAATAATCCAAAATCTAACGAAATACTTATAGACGCTCCGAATTACGATGTATTGCCTGACTAGCAATACAGGGTCATACTATTGATATTATGTTTGTATTTTGGTTTTTATAACCATATTCATATAACGGTTTTTATTTTCATACAACGTTATAAGACGTATTGTATGACGTTTTTACGACATTGGCTCGTATAATGATTTTTAAGGCAAATGCCTATGCTATGATTTTGATAAAGATTTGTATAAAATGATTTTGGCTATTTCATGGCCTATTAAAATGATTTGTACAAAATAAATTTTCAGTAATAATTTTATACTGATATTATATTGATGGAATTTATTAAACTCTATGAATTCACTCGGCGTTATCGCTGACCTTTTCTTTTAACATGTTTTATCTCAGGTACTTGAAGGTAATTCTCGGGAAGACGACAAGAATTCATGGCCCGCACTTAAACAATATTTTCCATTCAAATACTTTGTAAAAACTTTGTATGAAATAATATGACTTGGGACTGATGTAACTTTGATATTTATGAATGGAAATGCTTTATTAATAAACGACGCGATTTTTATGCGTTGTCTATGATGTGAGTAATGTGCTATCCCGTAACACCAACTAGTCTTCCGCTGTACTGAGTTGTATAAATTTTGTGTTTGTTTGGATTGTGATGTCTTCGAGAGAGTTATGTACACGCCGAATGATTTCCGTATCGATGAAATCGTTTTTGACGACTAGGTTTGTATGTACATAATATTGCGAATAAGGCGATTTCATACGACTAGTAATAATTACTTCGTCTTTTATATTTTGAACGTTTTCCGATGGGGTTATGTGCGACCCGTGTGATTTTCTTTATGATTAATTGTTTTTATGAGGCGATGAACCAAGTGAAAGGACGATTCAAAAGTTGGAAGACGTGCTCCGAGCGCATGTGTTTGATTTTGGTGGAAGTTGAGATCGTGGAAGGGCGTGATTTGTTTTGAAGAATAAGAAAGGTGGGTCCAAAGGTATGCTGGACCAGCTGCCTACTAGTTGGAACTGCTGGATGAACTCCGTGGGAATGACAATTCTCTTCATGTGTCGAATTTGAAGGATTATGGGATGAAAAGGTAGATCACCAGTTGGATAGAATGAAGCAGGAAAAAGACAGTTGAATGGACTTGAAATGATTCGAGAGGCTATGGAAGAGATGGTGTAGATTAAGAATCACTTGCTAGCCGCGAGAAGCTGTGAGAAGAGGCATGTCAATAACCGAAGGAAGGGTTTGAGAAATTGAAGTGGAGATCAAGGATCGCGATGTTAAGAGATTGAAGCAAGGTATAATACTCATGGTGAAGGTGTGATGGAACACCAGACGTGAACCGAAGTCCAGAACAGAACATGGAGACCTCTTTAGGAAGAAGTACCTTTATCTTACTAGTAGTACATAATGCGAGCATAAGAAGAGACGAGCGCCGGGACGTCGCTCCCTTAAGGGGGGAAGGATGTAACACCAGTGAAAGTGCCGTATGATGCTAAGTTATTGTCTCAAGAGCTGTTCAGTATGAGCATCTCTCTTAAGTTGTGGCTCACTTGTGGATGTGATATCCCGAGCCCAACATTATTTATTTAATCCTATTTTACGTATATTTTTGAAATTTTTAAGAATTTTTATCGTGGATTTATTTGACGGTTTAAGTTGAAACCGACGTTTACGGTCGTAATTTAACGATTGACGATTTAAGAAGAACCGATAACGACTACGATACCGACGGATGCCCAAAACTTACATTTTATTATCGATTGATCGATATTTGAATTTTTCGAGATTTTATTTTTATTACGTGTTAAGTCGAGTCGGAACCATGTGTATATTCGTTTTGTGTGCGTTTGAACCATTTAAAAGTATTTTCAAGTGTTCGGGGCGAAACCCGACTCCCGTAAAATTTTAAAATCGACTACTAGTCATAATCCCGCTCTTTATATACTTGTTTGCCATTTAAGGCCAAAAGAAAGCCAAAATTGCACTTTGTTCCCTCCTAACCTTACAAAATAAACAAACAACACACACACTCTTCATTTTAACTTCAAAAAAAAATTATCTCCTCCTCCCTTCCTCTCTACCTCACGGCCAACACTCACCACCACCAATCCACCACCAAAACTTGGTTTTTGAAGAATCCAATCAAAGTCCCACCTTTCTAACATCATTGTAAGTGAATCCCACCACAAAAATCAAACATGCAATAACATTAATTTTTCAAAAATTAAAGATTTTTTTTTTAAAAAACGTGTTTAGATGTAATTAAACTAGTGGGGTGTTTAATTCATGTGTTTATAAGGATGAATCATCCATAAAACATAATGGGGGTTATGATTTGTGTCTTCCACAGCCCCTTAAAGCCACGAAATTTTTGGGTGTGTTCAAGGTGTTTGACGAAATGTCATGGGTTTGTGTTTATAAGGGTATTTTGGGTGTGTTTGAATGGGTTAAACACATTGCATGTATATTTTTAGATTTTTAGCTTATGAGTATGATGATCAATAGGGGTTAGGAACTGAAAATATGATTTGGTTGTGATTAGGGAAGCTTAGGATGATGCCTAGAGGTGATAAATAGGTTTGGAATCGAGCCTAAGTATGATTTTGGTATGGTTAAATTTAGGCAGAAAGTTTAAGACATTTTTGTAAAAATAATTTTTCCTACAGGTCTAGATAGTTAGATGTAGTTATGGAGTGTCTTCTTAGCTTTAATTTGGTATAAGGTAGAGCTCGTGACTCCAAACGAGCCAAAAGTTATGAGGTTTTAAAGATCGTGTACCGGGAGACGAGAACTTTCATAATCCGAATTTATGTTTAGTTTTAGTCAAATCCCGAGGACCACAAGTATGAATTGGTAAAAGGTCAAAGGTCAAATTTTGGTCACAAACCTGTGTAATTGAGTCTATAAGTGGACTTAGGAGTCAAAGAGGTCAAAGGTGCATTTCAAATAGGTCAAAGAAGTCCAAGTTGGTCGAAGTACAATTTCAGTCCGAAAAATGTAGGTTTAGTAATGTGTTGAGTAACGGGTCGTAAAAGCGAAAACTTTTAATGGGATTAAAAATGGGTTTTCTACAGGTCTTAAGGTATTTTTGAGAATTTTCTAAATTTTTATAACAAGGGTAAAGTCTAGTAAAACAACCCATACTTTTGGTAAGTATCGGCGAAGTCGTGAAATGGATAGTAACTTTAATTACGTAGGTAAATGGTATAGGTCTAGTAACAACTACTTGTTTAATTTTGGCGTGATTTTTCATAAGCATTGAGTGTGTTTGCATTTGCGTGTGTTTAGTACAATAATGTACGCGGAGTATTGATTTGGTTTACGTACCTTGATTTTTAGGTCAAGTGTTTGATTTTCCCGGGCATCCACGTCGTCGGTGACATTTCTCGTTACGTCTTCGCTAGAACTACTACTACTACGCAAGGTGAGTCTATAGCCTCTCTCTTTACTTATTTCAAACGTTTTTACCCGCGAGGGGGATGCATGCTATTTAAATGAAAATGAACATAAGTCATGAATGATTGTTTGACCGGAATGTTGCCTTAGAAATTGTGTTGAGTACCTAGTTGCAAAAGGCTCTAATTTCATGAACTATTAACTATTGTCTTGCCCTTGCGAAGGGGGAAATAGCCGCTTATACAATTTGTAGTACTACGGGGCTAACGACCCAATGCTAGCCGAGAAGCTGTACGTTGAGTAAGTTCTGCGGTAGATTATCTTGTATGAGAGATAAGGTATACTTGCAACTGATGCCTTTAGAAGGGGCACTGGTTTCATCTGAATCACGCCGGTAATTATTACGCGGGTGATTGAGTTAACGGATTAGTGTCATGAGCTTAAACACAATTGTCATAACCTTGAAAATAGATTGTGAGTACGACAATGCTATTGAATGATCATGATTAGTTTTTAATACTTATGTTCAACTTATGATTTGATAAACCTATACATTCGCTCAACCTTTGTGTTGACGATTTTAAGCATGTGTTTCAGGTAACCAAGATTTATAGCAGCGGAGCATGCGAGGATGGAAGTTGTGGTGGCTTGGCAGTCTACTTTGTTTTCCTCCCTTTTTGCACTTAAAAATTTTATACTATGTCATGTGAATGAAAATATATTTTTGGGTTGAGATTCAGTGGGGACCTAAACGCAAACTCTGTATTGTATTCTTTTGGGGTTTGGAAAACAGTAGACATGTACATTTTAACTATGTTTAAATTAAGTCAAGACTTTTGCGTCTTTTGAGTCGTTTGATATATCTTGTGTGCGATGATAACTGTGTAGCACCCAAATGTTGTAGTTCCGCTGCGCATAGCATTTGTGGGGGTGTTACACCTTCTGGTCGAGAATATACTGTAGGCTTTTGTGATCGGTGAATATCGTACACTTGGTGCCATACAGATAATGTCTCCACAACCTAAGAGCAAAGACTACAGCTCCTAACTCAAGATCATGAGTAGTATAATTCTCCTCATTCTTCCTTAATTGCCTAGAAGCATAAGCTATCACTTTCTCTCTCTGCATCAAAATAGCTCCATAACCTCTAAGAGATGCATCACAATATACTACAAAATCTTCACTCCCGTCGGGTAATGATAAGATTGGCGCACTACATAATTTTTGCTTCAATGTCTAAAATGCTCCATCTTCATCACTTCCCCAAACGAAAGGTTTATTCTTCTGAGTAAGCTTAGTCAAGGGTTTAGCTATCAAAGAAAATTCTTTAATGAATCGCCTATAATAGCCAGCCAATCCTAAGAACTGTCGCACTTCCGTTGGCGTTGTCGGTGCAGACCAATTCTTAATAGCTTCAACCTTTGCAGGATCAACATGAATTCCATCTTTGTTAATCACATGACCAAGAAATTGCACATAATCCAACCAGAAATAAAACTTAGAAAACTTAGCATACAACCTTTCATCCTTCAACAACTTCAAAACAATCCTCAAATGTTCTCTATGTTCATCTTCATTCTTAGAATAGATTAGAATATCGTCAATAAACACAATCACAAATTTATCCAAGTAGGGCTTGCACACTCGATTCATTAAATCCATGAAAACCGCAGGTGCGTTAGTTAACCCAAATGGCATTACTTGAAATTCATAGTGTCCATAACGAGTTCTAAATGCAGTTATGGGAATATCTTCTTCACGGACGCGAAGTTGGTGATATCCTGACCGCAAATCTATCTTAGAATACACACTAGATCCTTGCAGTTGATCAAACAAATCATCAATCCTAGGTAAAGGATATCGATTCTTAATTGTCAACTTATTCAGTTCTCTATAATCAATGCACATACGAAAAGATCCATCCTTCTTCTTAACGAACAAGACTGGAGCTCCCCAAGGCGACGAGCTCGGTCGAATAAAACCTTTATCAGACAACTCCTTAAGTTTCTCAGATAACTCCTTTAATTCAGAAGGGGCTAATCGGTAAGGCGCACGTGCCACCGGTGCAGCACCAGGAATTAAATCGATTCGAAACTCTACTTGCCTTATCGGTGGAAGTCCTGGTAAATCTTTAGGAAATACCTCAGGAAATTCACAAATAATAGGTACATCTTCCAATCGTTTCTCCCTAGACTCATTCCCGGTCACTTGAGCTAAGAATAACTCACAACCGTTCCTGATGTACTTTTGGACTTTAATACATGAAACGATTTTCAAACGGGATTCACCTCGACTACCATCAATTACTAACGTCCTATTCCTAAGAGGAATCTTAACCTTCTTCTCTCCACATAAAATTGTAGCATTATTCAACGACAACCGATCCATACCAATAATAACATCGAAACTACCTAATTCTATCAACATCAAATCAATCGGAAAGGAATGGTTCAAGAGATTTAGAGAGCATCCTTCTAATAGATTATTAGTTTTCACTAAATTACCATCAGCCAATTCCACCTCGTAACTGGTACTTATCTCAACAGGTTCAATATCAATAAGGGCACTAAATTTAGTGGATACAAAGCTCCTATCGGCACCCGAATCGAATAAAGCTACAGCATAATGATTGTTGAGTAAAAACGTACCGGTAACGACATTCGGATCCTCTTTCTTCACCTCAATTGTTCCAAGTTGGTAGATACCACCCTGGGGGTTTCTTCCAGGTACAATCGCTTTCAACTTGGGGCATTCCGATTTCCTATGACCTTCTTCATTACAGTTGAAGCAAATCGTTCCCTTCTTACACCTTTCAACCTTGTGTCCAAGCTTTCCACAATTTCGGCATTTCTAGCAGTCGTCAGGATGCCTCTTGTTGCCACACTTAGGACATCTATCATCGTTGCGCGGTGCATTGTTGGTAATAGCATTTGCATTCCCCTTTATCTTGTTCTGACGGCGATTGAAATTCTTCCTATAATCACCTCTATCTACACGATCACTGTCTCCCTTTCTTTTCTCACCTACACGGGCTTCATCTTCCTTATCCTGAATTATCTGTCCAATGAGTTGGTAAGCCATTCGAACAGCATCATCAATGGTAAGTGGTTTCGATGATGTCACGTCCCCCCGGATATTCCTGGTCAACCCTTTCACATATTGCTCAATTCGGATCTCTTCGGGTTCAACCAATCGAGGACATAGCAAGGCCAACTCATGGAATCGGTTCGTGTAACTATCAAAGTCCACACCTTTCATTCTCAGATGAATCAACTCCTGTTCTAACCTAATGATCACACTACTCTTAACACGGGAAGCATCTAGATCACGTCTCAAGGCCCATGGTGCAAGACCATCAATATGAGTAGCCTCTCGAGTACTAGACGACTCTCCTATCTCGCGTCTACGAGTAGCAATACCATCAGTACCGTCAGGTGCATCGTCATCCTCATCCTCCTCTAATTCAGAATCAGATTCAGACGATTCAGACATTTCATCCCTAGGTAACTCATCCTCAGAATCAGACAAACAAACTGGTGGGGGCAAAGGCTCGCCCTCTGGAACATCATACGGATAAATAAGCTCAGCTTCCTCATCGTCATCAATCTCAACATCTATACCTACGTCCTCCTCGACATCCTCGTCGTCTATCTCATCATCTAACTCATCTAACCCAATCTCATTCTCATTCTCAATATCAGCATTCTCAATATCCACGTCCTCATTACCCACATTCTCAATATCCACATTCTCATTACCCACATTCTCAATCTCATTCTCTACTAAGTCTTCCTGAGGGGCAATCTGATCTCCTAGTCCTAACTCGGGCTCGGGATCCTCAAATGGTTCCTCCTCATCATCAATATCAAAATCTACTAAGTCTAAATAAGGATCATCTTCTATATTAGGTTCGGGAATAGCATGGTTTTCTACAGGAATATTAGGGTCAGCCATGACAATCTGCATTTATATATATTTATCTCGTATTAGGATAACATACTAGTTAAACAATTACATAATGAAATCACGATATATACATATATATAAATTAAATTATATATATCAAAATATATATCTTCTCAATAGGGCTTGTTGGTAACGTCGGAGATCTCTGGCACCGTTATAGTCAAAAGATTTTTTCAAATATTTTCTCAAATGTTCATTGTCAAAATATTTTGAAAAGTTTTGTTCAAAACCTTGGTTTTTAAAATCTTTTGTTCTCTACAACGAGAGCTCTGGTACCAAACTGTAACACTCTCATTTTTCGTATCGGTACAGCGGAAGGGTCTTTCAGAGTGTTACGGGATAGCACAATAACTCCAATCATAGACAACACATAAAAATGGTTGTACAAGGTTTAACAAACATTCATTCGATAAAAAGGTTTAAAAGTGTACAACAGGTCCCAAATTATACAGGTCATTAAGTTTACAAAACACAGATCGAATGAACATTTTTAATATTAAGTGTGGGCCATCAGAGTTGATCTCCATCCGGATTACCTTCAAGCACCTGAGATAGAAAACATGCAAAAATCATATCAGCGAATGCCGAGTGAATTCATAGAGTTTAATGAAAACCGTTATATAAAACAATCATTTACAATCATTTAAAATCAGAACACAAGTATAATATCGGAAGTAAGTCCACATATTGCTAGTCAGGCAATATATAAATCAAGCATACATCTGAAACCGTCCATGAGACCGTAGTCTCTATATTACCATAATATGTAATATATATTCATCGTTAATAGCGTCGTATCATATTGTTTATTATTTATGTCTTATATTGTATTAGGATACATGGTATCTGAATTAGGTAGGATTATTATTAGCCGCATGACATTGTTACCTTACTGTGAAAACAGCGGGCCGCGAACCCGACAAACAATTTGCCCATCTAAGTTAGCGTGTCGTCACAAAAATCACGCTATGGAATCTTCTCATACATAAATTCGCTTACCAATCAATGTGGTACGACGGGGATCAACCGTCAAGGCGCGAACTGGGGTGATCGTCCCCAAATAGTACTATCAAATGCATAAGCGTCTACCAAATCCCGGTAGTTCACAATTCATGCTAATGGGACTTTAAGTGACATAACCTAACTACTAATAATCCTTTTAGTCTCGAATATAGGGTCATAGCATCATTCGGGTCCATCTCATTAAGCATACAATCGGGACTACTTGTGTTCTATTTTTATAAAAATCTAGCATGTTATCTCCCTCGCGGGTTTACAAATCATTTTATAAAACATTTAAAAGAGTGTGAGGCTATGAACTCACGTTGTTAATGAAAGGCGGATTATCGGCTACGGGCGTGCTTCGTTCACGGAAACCTATATAAATAATAATCGGTCTTAGACTCGGTCCAATGACTTTTATCAAAATAACAATATACATATATATGATTATTGTACATATGATGATGATCAAGTGGGTTTATAAATCCTCATTTACTCATTTTAGTGTTTACGTTTTAGTATCGTCTTACTAGTTCACTAGTTTTACCGATTTTACCTATTTTAAGTTCATTAAGTCTTTTATAAGTTCTTTTACTTGTTTTTACCCATTATATACATATATGATCAGTATATATACTTTTCATGTTGGGCCCTATTGGGTTAAGCCCAAGTAATTCTTTTTACAAGTATTTATCTTGTTAAGTCCAATTATTAGTCTAATAGGTTTAGTTAGCTCGTAAATATCCGTAATTCTTATAGTTCGGGTTTTATCGGTTTTTACTTGTCTTAGTTACTTATACATCAGTATATAACTTTTATAAACTTTACATTAGACGGGTTTGGTCGTCTAAGTTTTATTTGATGAAAAACGTTAATTTCACGGCGATAGCCGAAAAAGTCGTAAAAATCAAGTTTATAGTTTTTATTACTTATAAATATTATTTTTACCACCATTTATATAATTTACCCATTTAATTAACCTTTTATACATTTATATAAATAAGTTTTATAAGTTAGTGGGTTTATATTTTACATTTTATAAATTATAATGTGAGTGCTTATATAATAATAATAAACATTATTTCCAAAATCTGATTTTTAACTTCACATTCACCATTTTTATCATATCTAGAGTTCTACAATGACTTAGAAGCTCATTTTTCGATGACAACTTCTTCATAATATGTGCTAAATATAACTTAGTTATAGCTACTGCCCATTTTGAGTCTAAGTTGCCTTAACAGTCCCTACAAAACTGCTTATTCAGATTGTACCACCTAACTTATTTTTATCATATCTCACTCATTATTTTGATTCCATTGCATGACCAACTCTCACATGTGTATAACATCATCTACTTTACTGTAAATAAATCAAACCATGCATTTTTATCAGTTCTTCATTTAGTTATCTACTGTTTTTATACAGCCAACTAATTAGACATGATTTTAGCTTCATTTCTTATGGTTATCATCATTTTTAAGCATGTTTATCAACACTTGATCCCCACACAACATTTTTATCATCATATATACATCATATACATATACAAAATGAAAGAAAATACATTTGTTTTTTACAAAATAATAAGAGAAAAATGTAGAGGATGATCTTCTTTACCAATCCAAGTGGATTTCTTGTTTTAGGAAGGCAAGAACTTGATGAATACAACAAGTATCTCCAAGACCATCAAATATCAAGATCATATGTTGGAAAATCAGCCCTAGGACACAAGCAAATCACCTCCAAAGTTGGTTATATGGCCACCAAATGATCAAGGCTTCAAGGAAACACCTTTATAGGACTAGTAAACATGTGGTTTGTAGCTAGAAGAGATCAAAGATGGTGTTTGTTGTTTGAATTGGGACGGCACAAGGGTGGAGTAGAGAGAGTTTTTGGGGTGGATTGCATGGATGAAATGGTTAAATGAAAACCATTTGTTGGTTTTGTTAAGTTGGTGGAAGGCTTAGCTTAAAGTGTAAGCATAAGCTTACACTTGTGCAAGCTTAGCTAGAATGTGTGCCACCTAAGTGTGGTGTGTCACATATGCCGTCCCATATAAGCTAGTGGGATGGGGCAAAGTGTTTTGTCCCATCTCACTAGTTTACGGGTATTTCTCGATTCTAGTTTTCTCGATTTACGTACCCTCGGGTCGTTTTACGAAAAACGTTTTTATAAATTATGAATCACCGTCACAAAACGAATCCAATAAAAATTGTCTCATCGAAAACGGAGTTCAAAAACGTAAATACGTAATCCTAAGGTTTCCGGTTTAGTCGTAAAAGACGCCAAATTATGCACGTAAGCCCAAATTTAAATCCGTAAATTGTGAGTTCGTCAACCAACACAAAAATAAGTATCAAAATATTATACGAGAAAATATTTCACTACCTGAAAATGTTAGATTTGTCACAAAGATTTCCGAACCAAAAGTTCCGAATCAAGGTATTCCAAGCCAAATCTTCCGAATCAAACTTCCGAATCAACAAAAAGTTCCGAATCAAGGGTTATTTTACTTGTTTTTTCGACGATTTTTTAGAGGATTTAATCTTGGTTTCTTACAACAAAAACTCAACACAATTCAAAAGCTTTACTTCACTGCTCGATCAACCGATAATCTTTGTCTCTTTGAAGTGAACAAAATGAATCCAATTTCAGTAATGCCTCAGATGACATCACTTACGGATATTTCCGTCATTACGGGAACGGATAATCGCCCGCCAATGCTCATCAAAGAAGTTTTTGAAGCATGGCAAGGCCGGATGATGTCTTACCTTAAGGGAAAACCGGTATATGGGAGGCTTATGGTAAAGTCAATTTTAAATGGTCCACTTGACTATGGGACCATCGTGGTTAACAACGTGACTCGACCAAGGGAGTTTGAAGAACGTACACCAGCTCAACAACTCGTTGCCGATGCAGACGAAAAGGCTCTTCAAACCATTCTCCAAGCCCTTCCATATGACATCTATCGGATGGTAAGTCAGTATACGGTGGCAAAGGATTTATGGGAACGTCTTAAGGTGTTGCTACAAGGTACGTCAGTTGTATGATCTGTTTGATAGATTCACGTACAACCCAGGGGAAACGCTTCACGATTAGTACTTCAGATTCACCACACTCATAAATGATCTGAATGTATATAATCACGTGATTTCTCCATTCCAGGTTAACACTAAATTCTTGAATACTTTACCTCAAGCTGAATGGGGTGAGTATATTACCGATGTTAAGTTAACCAGGGATTTGCATAAGTGCAATTTGGATCAACTATATGCTTTTCTTCAGCAACATGAGAAACGTGTGATCATGCACCGTTCGCCTCGAGGTATGTACCCTGATTCATTAGCTTTGATGGCGAATCAACCAAGCTTGTCTCACAACAACACTCCTTATATCTTGGGACATCAAGCCTATCATCCATCACCTTACATGACACCAACCTTTCCCCAATACTCGATTCTACCACAACCACCCACCTCACATCAGCAACAATATCGGTTCAATGCACCTTCACCACACTATGCTTCACAACATCACCCAGCAAGTATTGCACCTTATGCTCAATCTTCATATTCTTCCTATCAAGAGAATGCAGCATATCCAACAAGCTACCCTGATCAAATGAGTATTCCTTCTAGTGATTATGCAGTTCATCAAGACCAAGCAATGTACTGTGATGATGAGGAAGTCCCCATTCTTGTATTCAAACAAGGTTCTGACCCAGTTGAAGTGTTAACCACTATGTCTGCTTATCTCACAAGGACTTTAAGCAAACGAGGATTTAGGGGATCAGCTCCTACCAACAATCAGTTGAGGAATTCATCCAATTCTCGCCAACAAGCTACTATTGAGAATGGCAGGGTAACGCTTCAACCTATTCAACCATATCAGGGGAGACCTAACACATCAACTACCAATGCTCGCACGATCAATCCTGCTCCACGGGCTAATTCCACAGGCATGTTGAGAATGATTACATGCTACAACTGCAAGGAAGAAGGACACATGTCCAGGGATTGCAAGAAACCCAAGAGGAGAAGGGATGGTCAATGGTTTGCAGAGAAGATCTATCTGGTGAATGCTCAGGCACAAGGAAGGGAACTTGATGAAGAGGAGCTTGCATTTCTTGCTGATCCAGGGATTGCTGAACAAGACACTGTCACCACACAGAATGCCGCATACCAAGCAGATGATCTCGATGCGTATGACTCAGACTGTGATGAATTTCAATCTGCAAAGGCTGCTCTCATGGCAACTATCTCCAGCTTAGGGCCAGAAAAGAGATCTGAGGTACTTATTAATACCACTAATGCTAGTATTCAACCACATCAAGTTGTGCAAGAGCGTGCTGATTCGAATGAATCTTCGGTGGTGAGTCTTTCAAATGAGGAGACAATCAATGATAGTAATATCAATGTGAGTCCCCAGACTTTGAGTGAATCACAACCGGGAGCCATTTCGCATACGCATACTCCTGCTCAACAAGATTTGGTCATGGTTCCTGCTACATTCCTTAGCCAAATGAATGTTGCACTCTTAGAAACCCTAGCTAAGAATAAGAATTTGTCTGATGAGCTTGCCTTAAGCAACGAGAAAGTTCACACTTTGGAATTAGTGCCTTCGTCTAGTGTTCTAACAAATCCCGAATATGATCATTTTAGAAACAAACAAATGGGTCACTTGCAAGAAATCGAAACCTTAAGAGCAGATCTTTCTAAAGAACTTAGCGAAAAAGAGTTAGCGGTCACTAATTTTCAAAAACTTCAAACGGATTTTGATTTACTTGAGTCTAAGAAGAATGAAATGGAGATTAATGCTGCTAATAAGATTAGAAGTCTAGATTATTTGCTTTTAAGACAATACGCTGCCTCTCAACTAGTGCACTTATTTGATGCTTCGTTTAGAGAATTTAACTTATCACTTCAAAAAGGCCTTCCCCCTAACCCAAGGTATGCAAAACAAGCTTTAAGACATAGTCCGAGACTGTATAATGCAACCCAATTAGGATTGGTCTTAGACCCGATTGTTATTTTCGATGATCGAACAAGTAAGGATCTAGTTGATGAGGATCGGTCATACAATTCTGCAAAATATCCCGAGTGTGATTATTTTAAAATGAATAAGGAGCTTGCTAAAACGGATTTTAGAATTCGCTTCCATATGGACAAAGATCTCATTACAGCACCAACCTACATGTTGAATGAAGAAAACCCTAGTACATTTCCTACACTTGTCAACATGGAAGGTCCTAAGGAAATTCCAAAGGATCTTCCACCTGTTAGCACTGTATGGTTAAACTTGCAAGAGATTAATCAATACTTTACTAATTTTGACAAGGTCATTTTGGAATGTACGACTTCAAATGGCCTAAACGCGGAGAATGGGCTTTCGAACACATGAACGAGGTGTTTAAGAATGAGATAAATCCATTTGTCGAAAGTCTAAAAGGAAGTTTTGCATCTCTTAAAGAAAATCTTGAATTTGAAATTGGAGAAGTTCAAAAAGTGTTTTATGAAATGGACACCGCTTACGAACTACAACTGATTGAAAAGGAAAAGATTTTAACTGAATATGACCGATTCTTGTCCGAAGTAATCTCGTGTGATGTGCTTACTACTATAAATGTTAATTATTCGAATGAGCTTACATCCGCTATGATTAATTGTGATGCTGTGAATATTTGTGATGATGTGTGTGATCTCTCTGTAAATGTTGTTGATACTGTAAATGAGGTAGATAATCATTCTTGTCATGAATCTAACGCTGAGTTTTTAAAGCTACAAGATTCTTACAATTTACTTTCAAAACGCTTTAATCAACTAGAACAACATTGTATATCTTTAGAACTGAAACAACAAACTCAAAATGAGGATATTTTGATAACAAATAGTTGTGAAAACGGTGTTGAGACGAGTGACAAGATGATTGCAATAGTTAAGGCATTAGAGGAAGAGATTATGAGATTGAAGAGAGATGTGTCATCAAATGAAACACTAAAATTGGAACTAGAGGCTGTAGAGTCTAAAAACCAGGTCTTAGAAATTAGACTTTCGTCTGTTCTAGGGGAGATGGATCGGACAAGACAGGGACTATCCGCTCTTTATGGTTCACTAGAAGAACGCTTCGCTTTTAATGCGGCACAGCAACAATCTTATGTTGAACAACTGAACCAAAATTGTGAGGAAATCTCTGACTTAAACATCCTTCTCATTGACAAAAACATGGTTTTGGCCGAGTTAAAGGAGACACTTCTTCTCACCCGACAAGAAGTTGTTGATAACTTAGCTACCGACTCTGCACCGTCCACTAGTGCTCCAACAACCAAGTCAGTAGTGCTTTATAAGAACCCGCTTCATAAGAGAAACCCGGTTACCTACGATGATTATATGAGGAATGCCATTAAGCATGTAGATCTTGTTAGGGATATTTTAGACGATCTTTATGCCTTAGATCCCTCAAGTAGCTACTATTATTCGGCTCATGAATATATTAAGCGAGTTCAATATTGCTTAGCATACTTGCAATACATAGGTAAACCAGGCTCTGCACTACTTACTAATAGGCCCATTGCTGTAACTCCATTCAATAAGACTCCACAATCAAAACCGTCACTGGCACCATCAAGTAAGGCACCTTTAAAATCTGTTGCTAATATTCCCACTTTACCTTCTACAGGATTAAAAGAGACTACTAAGGATAAAGGATCGCCACTCAAGAAAGATAAGATCAAGCCCTCCACTAGTAGTGCCAAAAAGAAGAAAGTAGAAGATCACCATAGGAATGTTAGTTCAGTTTTAAATAAGAAGAATAATGTTAAGACTAAAAGCTCTGCGCCTGTGCAGCAGCCTAAACCATTTGTGAATTCTGATTTAAAATGTTGGAATTGTAATGAATGTATGTTTTCCCAACGTCATGATTTGTGTCTTATTGATCATGTGAATGAAATGAATGCCATTAGGAATGGTCTTGAATGGAAGCCAACGGGTAGAACTCGTGCCCATGTTGGCTGGCAATGGCGTCCCACTGGTAGGACCTTTACATTAGATGGAAAAATGTGCCCTTTAACTAGGAATGCATCCATTGAGGTTAGGTCTGAGCGTCCTTTAGTTAGGCACACTCGCACTCAAGTATGGAAACAGCGCCCTTTAATTAGGTCAGCTCCCACTATAGTGCCTATCAGTGAAGAAATACCACAGGATTTAAGCCAACTAGAATCTACACCACCAACTAGGAAGAAGAAGGCTAGGAAATCTAAGAAACCTAGAGTTAGCAAATCTAAGATTATTAAATCTGTACCTGCTAATAACAAGGAACACTCAGATTCCGATACCTGTACATTGTCTTCGTGTGGTGATATTTTCAGGTGGTCCAAATCATCCTCTGGTATTTGGACTCCGGTTGTTCAAAGCATATGACCGGAGATCGCTCGATGCTCCGAAATTTTGTCAGCAAGTTTCTTGGTACGGTTAAATTCGTTAATGATCATATAGCAAAGATAATGGGGTATGGTGAATATCAGATTGGAAACGTTACGATTTCAAGGGTATACTATGTAGAAGGTCTTGGTCATAACTTATTTTCAGTAGGACAGTTTTGTGATTCCAACCTAGAGGTTGCTTTTCGACAACACACTTGTTTCATCCGCAACTTGGAAGGAAAATATTTGTTGAAGGGATCTCGTGGTGCAAATCTTTATACGTTGTCCCTACAAGACATGATGGCCGCCTCTCCAGTATGTCTTCTCTCTAAAGCATCTAAGACCAAGTCATGGTTATGGCATCGCAGATTATCTCATCTAACTTTTGATGCTATCAATCATCTTGCAAAAAACGAATTAGTTCGTGGTCTTCCAAAGCTCAAATTTCACAAGGATCATTTATGTTCCGCGTGTTCAAGGGGGAAAAGTACCAAGAAATCATATAAGCCCAAAGCTGAAGACACCAATCAAGAAAAACTTCATCTTTTGCATATGGATCTTTGTGGGCCAATGAGAACTGAAAGTGTGAGCGGTAAGAAATTCATTCTGGTTATTGTGGATGATTTCTCTAGGTTTACATGGGTTAGATTTCTACGTACAAAGGATGAAGCACCGAAAGCTATCATCACTTTTCTGAAATTCATTCAGGTACGTTTGAATACTACTGTCCGCCGTATTCGTACAGATAATGGAACAGAGTTCGTCAACCAGACTCTTCGTGATTACTATGAAGGAGTTGGTATCTCACATGAAACATCCGCTGCACGCACTCCACAACAAAACAGTGTCGTTGAAAGACGGAATCGTACGCTTATGGAAGCTGCTAGGACTATGCTCATTTATGCGAACGCTCCATTGTTCTTGTGGGCAGAAGCTATATCTACTGCATGTTTCACACAAAACCGTTCTATCATTCGGAAACGCCATGGAAAAACACCTTACGAGCTTCTACATGACCGTCAACCCGATGTCTCATTTTTTCATGTGTTTGGTGTTCTTTGTTATCCAAACATTAATAGTGAGAACTTGGGCAAGCTTCAACCAAAAGCCGATATAGGTATTTTCATTGGTTACTCACCCTCCAAGAAAGCATACCGAATTTACAACCGTCGTCTTGGTAAGATTGTAGAAACTATGGACGCAGATTTCGATGAGCTGACAGCGATGGCTTCTGAGCAACACAGCTCTGAACCCGCGCTTCATGAGATGGGAACCGGTGCTATTAGTTCCGGATTAGTTCCCAATAATCCTACTTCTACATCATTTTTACCACCAACAAGGCCCGAGTGGGATAAACTGTTTCAACCGTTGTTTGATGAATTCTTCGATCCCCCGACTGATGAAGTTTCAACCGTTGTTTGATGAATCTTCAATTAACATTGAACCGGATGCACCTCTACCAAGTGATTCTCAAACTACACCTGAATCATCACCCCTACTTGTGCCTAATGATATGGAAGAGGATTCTACTGATCACGATTTGGAATATGCTCACTTAAAAGAGCTTCCTTTCTTTGGTATACCGTTCCCTGAAAATCCTTCAGCCGCGTCTACCTCAGAAGAAGCTCCTTCTATTGTTCACTCCAGACCACCTAGGATTGAAAATCATAGCACCAAATGGACAAAAGATCACCCAATTAGGAATGTCATTGGAGATCTAGATCGACCAGTCTCTACACGCCATCAATTACAAGAGAGTGCACTCTATTGCTACTTTGATGCATTTCTCTCCGAAGTTGAACCTAAAAATTGGCAGCAGGCTATGACTCAATCATCTTGGATTGAAGCTATGTAGGAGGAACTAAATGAATTCCAACGACTTGAAGTATGTGAATTAGTTCCTCTCCCTGACAAGGTTAACATCCTTACCTTGTTATGGGTTTATAAGGTTAAACTTGATGAGATGGGTGCGGTATTGAAGAATAAGGCTAGATTGGTTGCTAGAGGATATAAACAAGCCTTGGGTTTGGACTTTGAAGAATCTTTTGCTCCTGTGGCAAGATTGGAGGCTATTAGACTATTCCTTGCGTATGCTGCTCATATGAATATGATCGTCTATCAAATGGATGTGAAGACGGCATTTTTGAACGGTGAACTAAGGGAAGAGGTCTATGTTCGTCAGCCGGATGGGTTCGTTAGCACGGAGTTTCCTATCATGTGTACAAGCTTTAGAAGGCTCTCTATGGGTTGAAACAAGCTCCACGCGCGTGGTACGATCTCCTTTCAACATATCTCATTTCGGAAGGCTTCTCCAAAGGCAAGGTGGACCCCACTCTATTCACTCTCAAGGAAGACAACGACATGATTCTGGTACAAATTTATGTTGAGGATATAATATTTGCTGCCACTTACATAGAATTGTCACAACGCTTTGAGAAGATAATGTCCACACGCTTTCAGATGTCAATGATGGGAAAAATCTCATTTTTCTTAGGATTACAGATTTCTCAAAATCCCAGAGGCATCTTTATTAATCAATCCAAATATGCTCTAGAATCGTTAAAGAAATATAACTTTGATAATTGTGACCCCGTGGACACTCCAATGGTGGAGAAATCCAAGTTAGATGAAGATAGGAATGGGACTATTGTCGATCCAAAACTTTACCGTGGGATGACCGGCACCCTTCTCTATCTGACTGCTAGCAGGCCTGATTTGCAATTTGCTGTATGCATGTGTGCCCGGTATCAGGCTCGGCCTACCGAAAAGCACTTACATGTTGTGAAAAGGATCTTTCGGTATCTAAAAGGAACACTTCATCGTGGTCTATGGTATCCGAAGGATTCCTCTATTGCTTTAATATCATACGCAAATGCCGATCATGCTGGATGTCAAGACACGAGGCGTAGCACTTCTGGATCTGTGCAACTCCTTGGAGATAGATTGATCAGTTGGTCTTCAAAAAGGCAGAAAAGCGTTGCAATTTCTAGCACGGAGGCTGAATACATCGCCATGTCCGGTTGTTGTGCTCAAGTCCTTTGGATGAGATCACAATTAACTGACTACAGTTTGGGATTTAACAAAATCGCGATGTATTGTGACAACAAGAGCGCCATTGCCCTTTGCTGCAACTATGTTCAACACTCCTGGGCCAAGCACATAGACATTCGCTACCATTTCATTAAGGAGCAGGTGGAGAACGGAGTGATCGAGCTGTATTTTGTCACTACTGAGTACCAGCTGGCGGATATGTTCACCAAAGCCTTAGATCGAGGACGAATCGAGTTTTTGATCGACAAGCTTGGCATGAAATCATTCACTCCAGCGACTCTCAAAGAGTTGGCAGAAGAATCAGCTGAATAGTGGTGGTAAACTATTCAGAGTATCCTTTGTTCGTGATCATGTATATTATCGTAAATATATAAACCACAAAAGAAAAATACAAAAATATAAAACCAAGAAAAACCATAAAAAAATATATATAAAACCTACAAAAACCATAAAAATTATAAAATCAAGAAAAAACCAAAAATATTTTTCGTTTTTAAATCGGGCATGTCTTTTAGTACGGTAATATTTACGGCCTTAGAAATGTCGATCAATATTGACACGGTGCCATAAATAGAGTCCGTATAAAAGTTCTACATTTTTAAAACATGCCCATAATGGCTTGTAGTTATTTCAGACTGCAACCCGGTTTTCATATTAAAGTCACGTATTTCCTTGGAAAACGTTGGCTCAGAACGGGAATTAATTTTCCCGGGCATGATTTACAAGCCAAATCATGCAAAGGGATCAAGTTTACTTTATAACTTGATCTAACACGAGTAAATGTACGTCTCAGTGCATTAATTTGTTAAAATAAGAGAAATCTTATTGATACCACTAATCAATATTTTTCAAAACATCAATTGGAAAGACTTTCATCAATATTTGACTCTTTAAACAATGACTACAGCTCTTTAAATAGAAAACGGGTCATCGTTTAAGGGGGAGAAAATATTAAATCATTTTCGTCATCAAAACGATTTTTCAAAAGTGTTTGTGGAAAATTAATTGGCTAAATGGTTTATGAGTGGTCTTGCTTTTTGAATAATCTTTCATGGGGGACGGTTTGTGGACTTCCGAATGAAGGAAGTTCCGAATGAAGAAGTTCCGAATGAAGGACTTCCGAATGAAGGAGTTCCGAATGAAGAAGTTCCGAATGAAGGAGTTCCGAATGAAGAAGTTCCGAATGAAGGACTTCCGGATGAAGGAAGTTCCGAATGAAGGACTTCCGAATGAAAGAACTTCCGAATGAAGAACTTCCGAATGAAGAAGTTCCGAATGAATAAGTTCCGAATGAAGAAGTTCCGAATGAAGAAGTTCCGAATGAAGAAGTTCCGAATGAAGAAGTTCCGAATGAAGAAGTTCCGAATGAAGAACTTCCGAATGAAGAACTTTCGAATGAAGGACTTCCGAATGAAGGACTTCCGAATGAAGAAGTTCCGAATGAAGGACTTCCGAATAAAGGACTTCCGAATGAAGGACTTCCGAATGAAGAGTTCCGAATGAAGAGTTCCGAATGAAGGACTTCCGAATGAAGAGTTCCGGATGAAGAGTTCCGAATGAAGAGTTCCGGATGAAAAGTTCCGAATGAAGGATTGTTCCGAATGAAAGATTCGTTGGTGGTAGAACATATTTAGTGCACTACAAGCTACTGCAACGATCCATCTAATGGATCGTACATTTCAGGTCCACTTTATATTGGTTTTTCATTGTGAATATGTATATTTGTGAATATTGTGCTTGTACGGCTTGATGTAGTGTTAAAGTATGATAATTTTTCAAGAATTTCTCACGAGATTCTAAATCTTTCAAAATATATCATACTAAAGCACTACAAATATCCCTTATTAATTTAAGGGGGAGCATGAACATGTTCTATGGCCAAACATCGATTTCATTTTTACCCAAAGACCGGTTAATCCATTCAGTATCCCAAATATTAATGGTTAACATTTTGGATAAGGGGAGAAAATGGGATTAAGGAGATTTAAATGATACTTGGCTAAAAGATGAAAAAGACTTAACGATTATCCAACTTAATATGTGTAAAGCACGTGTTAAGGGGGAGCGTTTTTGATGAACAAAACACCTAAGGTACAAATCTTTTGATTTCAATATCACAAGTACTTTAGGTGATTTTCAATGATTTTTCATGGTGGCAATTCCTTCCCAAAACACGCTTAATTCACGACGATTGTGGTGACAAAAGGGTGGTAGGAATAGGTCTAGTCCAATGATTCATCAGAGCCGATGGAATCCTCCCAAGGACAATTCCCTAGATAGAATTAGAAGTCCTAGGAAAGATGGAGAAAGAATGTGAACGTAGCTGAATGCCGACCAAGTACTTAAGCTAGCACTGGAACAATCACAACAAGGTGCTAGTGATGACGTATTGGTAAGCATTGAAGGGGTTGAAGAATGAAAAAGAATTGTAAAGATAAAGGGTGTAAAGAAAGAAGCCCTCCTTACAACTTTAGGCAGAAACCGGGTCAATACATATGCTATTGAGATCATTTTTGTTAATGATTCTTGATATTGAAGAAAGACGTCATGGACCCAGTGATGCAATGCACAACCCTTCCCAGCTAACTCAAATATCTCTCAAAAGGTATTTGTTTTAATCACACGGAGATCAACACGTTATCTATTGGTTTATTCACTCCGAATAGACTGGTATTGAAAAGGTGGCACTCCTCTCCAGCCATCGCTCACTAAATAAAAACGCACTATCGAGTCTAGAGCCAAGAGATCATCAAAAGTCTCATTAGGACACTTTCCATTTATTCCTTGCTTTCTCACACACTGTGAAAAGTAAGAGATTTTCATGAGTCCTACGCAGTATTCCTGTAATATTGCCAGAACATCCGAGTAATATGCAAGTTTTACAATGAAGATGGAAATCCTGCTTGAGCCAACATCAAACAAGCTCATGGTAGGTTACACGTGCGGTTCTTTTAGAACCAATCTTGTGAAAAACTGGAAGGAAACAGTGGTTTAATTCTTAATTGAACTTAAACTCGTTCCAGGCCCCTACGCATTATCATATGATCTTGCCAGAACACTCAGAGTGACTCTTTATTGATCACAGTGACGAGTGGAAATCCTTCTAGTGTTAACATCAAACAGCACTTGGTAGGTGACGTGCAAGATTCTTTATGAATTGAGCTCGTGACAACTGGAAAGCAACGATGGTGAAAATCTTAATTGAAATTCACTTATTCCAGGTTTCATGAATTGACGGCTTCAAATCACAAGGATAATTTATCCAAGTGATTCACTCTTTATGTTCGCAGTCAGCTTTGGACGGTCGAATAAAGAGAACGGGTTTACCCGCGAAATCCTGTCAGGAAGTTACTTAATTGAAACTATCCGTCACGGGTACGATATCTAATATCGTCCAACGGTCTTCACCGACCGGAGGTAAAATGCTACCGAATTAGAATAAAATGTTCAAAGCCATTTTATTCGTGTCGTTGCTGTGTACCTGTTAAAGACGGTGGCGTTGCTGTGTACCTGTTGAAGACGGTGGCGTTGCTGTGTACCAGTTAAAGACGGTGGTGTTGCGGTGTACCTGTAGAAGTCGTTCCCACATGCTTATGTTTTTCTGCATCAAAGTTCAGCTAAAATTCAAGAAAGTACAAGATGAAGTCTTCCGCTGTACCAAACTCTGAAGCTTTCGAGAATTCAACAAAAAGACATAAGTGTGTGGAACATGGAGTCACGAGGAGGCAAGTTTCACAAGAAGGCAAAGATCGCACGTGAAAGGCCAAAAGAACAATGCTCTCAAGCCAAAGCCTAAAAGATCAAACCAACATATTCACAACAAAAAGGAAAAGAAGAAAAGACTACCAGCTAAAGAACGAAGACTTAGTATAGTATGCTAGGTTTAGAACTTTGTAACGTGGAGTGACCTCCCTTAGGGGGAGATTGTTAGAAATACGTTTTTACATATATTAGAAGTATCGGTCACTCCACAATATTATTAATGTTGTAATAGCTCGTAGTTAACAAATAGTTAAATAGTTACTTATTTAGTTAAGTAAGAACCGGTCCATGGGCTTGTCATGGGCCGGCCCAAGTCCATTAGTGACTAGGAAGTATAAATACCCCTTTCCTCCTTGGAAAGGGGTTGGTTGTTGTTCACTTTCTAGTTTCACTTAATAAATATCACATAGTTTTCTCTCACTTTTCTCTCTCTAGTTTCTCTCTCTAGAAAACATCAACCCACTTCATAGATTCATAGGTTATCAAGATTCTACATTGATTATCAAATGTGATCTAAATAATTCTTGATGGATGACCATATCCTGCATTTAGGCTTGAAATTATACTGTGAATGGTTGTGAATTAGTCATAGATATTATAATCTAGAAAGAACTTAAATTAAATATATAAAAAGATATTTCTGTTATCTGAAACCTTAGGAGATATTTGTTTGTGAATTACCTAGACTTTTGCCATTTAGGAAAGTCGAATTTGGTATTGATTATATTCTCGGTGCTGCACTTGTGGCATGTGCACTGTACGTCAGCACCATCTGCATTAAAATAATTACCGTACAATTGAGAGAGTTGTAGGAGAAAGATTTTATTTTACCAAGCTCGTCATCATGAAGAGCTATGGTATTATCATTCCTTATATTTGTTGGATTACCGTGAACTAGGTAAATTGACGATTAAAATCTATATCCACTACCCAAGATGATAGATTGTTCGATCATTTACAAGGTTCTAGCGTATATTCAGTAATTTGATTCACGGCATGGTTATCATCAACTTCGCATCCGTGAAAAAGATTATCTATTTGAATCACTACATCCAGAACTTGTAATGAACATTATGAGTTTCACGTGATGTCGTTTGGATTGACTAATACACATGTAGCATCCATAAATTTGGTGAATCTCGTGTGTAGGCTGTAAATTGATAAATTCATGCTTGTGCTCATTAAGGACCATTTGTTTATTTATAAGAATAAGAATGAGTTAATAATTAGTTATAGATTGCCCTGAATTGGCCGAACAATGAAAACTTGTACCTTGAATATTTAACATGTGATGAAAGACTTAATCCTTTATATTATTTAACCGTGTAATTAATATATAATGGAATATATTGACTCTTCAAAAATTAGAGCCATTAAGGCTTTGGGTTTTACCAAAAAGAAAATGGAAATATGTTTTGACAAATGTTTTAACAAAGGATTTTTTTGGGATTATTCCCTTATACACAAATCATTTAACTAAACTCCTGTTTAGGGGTAAATATTTGTGTATACTTCTAGATAACTTAAGAAGAATTGAGGAAACTATATAACTTATGACTTGAAATTTGAAATAACAATTTTTGCTTTTCAACTAAGAAAATTTTGACGAAAGTATAAACAAATATTTTTTAAACATTTACAAAATCTTGTTAATTATCTTCGATAAATCAAAAAAAATTGTGTTAATTAAATTCAAATTTATTTTGAACATTTTTATATAACTGGACAAACTAAGAAATTTAAAATTTTTACGTTTACATTTCATAAAAATTTAAATATTTAATATTTAATTACTTGTAATACTTATCGACGCTTTAAACGTCGGATTGAGCAAAACTGATAAAAATGATAGATGAGACGAAACTAAAACTTAGAAAATATGAAGAAGGAATTTTTGAATGAATACGGTCCTGATAATTATTTCATCAGGAAAGGTGAATGTAGATACCGACGCATTATGTAGAAAAGATAAAGAACCACATAGGATGTGTTCCTTAAAAATGAAGGTGCAAAATAAATTGCCGAACGATATAAAAATAAACCATGCTTGTAAGAAGGATAATATAGATAATAAAAAGGGGTTCGTAACTAATATAAACCATTAGAATTATGAAGTCGATGACGTTACATATTTAAAAGGCCACTTGCGGTTGCCAAAATATAGAGGATTGTGAGATATAGTTATGTTGGAAATCTTGTAAGTATAAGTATTCTATTCCTGTCATTTCTGATTTAATGTATCATTATCAGAAGAAGTTGTACTAATGGGAAATTATGAAGGCAGACATTGCCTCATACATTAGTAAACGTCTAGCTATTGCAAAGGTCATCATCTGAATTTGATTCGATTTGGGGCATCGTCGATAGACTGACCAAATCTGCTAATATAATTCCTATTAATGATAGATTCTTGATGAAGAAATTGACTCTTTTGTATTTAAAGGAGTTGTGTAAACATGGTGTGTCTGTATCGATCATCTCTATCAAGATCCTCGCTTCGCATCGAATTTCTAGAGATTTGCTCAGAAGTCATTGAGAACGAATCTTGATGAAAGTACTGTGTACCACCCCAATCGAAGGGACAAGGTAAAGTAACGATACAAAATACTATAAGTACTATTCTATGTTTGAATGATTGACCTTTGGTAATAAACTGTAAAATCGTTTTCCTTTGGAGAGATTATCATTGATCATTATCGTATTAGGATCGAGATCGAATCTTGTGAGGATATATATATACTAGAGCATCTGTAAGCAGGAGTTGGGATGAAGACACCCGACATACACCCACTGTGAGTTGGACATGTCTTTTAGGTTTAAGGTTTCCTATGATGGCGAACCTAACCTTACAAAATACTCGACCCGCGAGACCTGAAATGATTGTTGAAATTAGGATCTGATTATTGACTGCTGGTAGTGGGCAGGAGGTTATGTGAATATGAAATGTAGATCTTGAAGTGCCAGATGGGTAGCGAAGTTATGCGAGAAATTTTAACCATGGAAAAATGAATTGATGATCTGAAAGATCATCGGATATAAGTCCCCGTTGTATGGGACCATTGAGATGATGTAAATATTGGTTTGAAAGGCATATAAGCTGGATCTACCCTAGGGCTTCAAGAGCTGCGTGAATTATGTTTCGTATATCGAACTTGATAAAATGCCTATCAAGTGAAAATCTGACTATTCCTTAATGTAGTTTAGATCGGCGAAAAGTTGCATTCACCAAGAACCCGTGAACATCATGGATAGAGAAAGTAAGTCAACAATAAGCCTGATCTTATTCCCGTAGTTATGTTTGATGAAACTCGCGTATTGTAATGAATTACACTTGTGAGAAAAGACCGAATGTGGAGGAAATACCCACATGGCTTTAACTCTATAAGAAGCGAGTAGTAAGATAAGATGATCTTTGAGGACAAAGATCCTGTTTAAGGGTAAATGCTCTGACAATCCGTCAATTTATGGTTGATATTTTATTCTCAAGGGTTATTTAAAAACATTATTTTAATGTTATATTATGAACTCACTTATTTTTGGGAAGAAATTTGGATTTACGTCTTGAAGTAGCATCGACTACGTCTAAACGGGAGGATTCTACGTTACGTGCTTACGTTTACATACACCGTTTTGGTGACAGTCCGACATTTCAGAAAATAAATTTATCCGTGAATATTATTTTGAAATTTTAAATTTGTGTTGGTTCATAAACTCACAAATTTACGAGAAGAGATTAGGACTTACGATTATAATTTAACGTCCTTTACGACTAAACAGGAAACCTTAGGATTACGTATTTACGTTTTCGAACTCCGTTTTTGATGAGACAATTTTTATTAGATTCGTTTTGTGCCGTTGATTCATAATTTATAAAAACGTTTTTCATAAAACGACCCGAGGGCACGCAAATCGAGGAAACGAGAATCGAGGAGTACACGTAAATTAGTGGAGATGAGACAAGTGGGACACTTGTCCCACCCCCACTATAATCGGCCATAACAAGCCACAACACCTCATGTGTGTCAAGTTTATACACTTAGGAAGGACACTTGTCCTTCCCATTTGACCAAAGTACTTAAACATATAAACAAGCAAATCATAAACCATTTCCCACACACACTACATGCAATACAACTCATTTTCTCTCTACCCTTCCTTTATGTGCCGTCCATATCACCATCACCACCACCATATTCATCAAATTTTCTACCATGAATCTTATGTTTAACTTGCATAAGATGGAAACCCTTTGAAGACTTGTTGATTGGAGGTGATCATAACATACACAAAGGAGATTCTATGAAGATCAAGGGCTGATTTCTCAAGGAGTCTACAAATATTTGGTGATCCTAGAAGTGGTGTTGATATCTCATAAGATTGGTTACCCAAAACCAAGCCTTGTTCATCATCAATCCCATTTTTTTATCAACCTTGGTGGTATAAAGATTGTTCTTCCCATCCTCTTGTTATTTTGATTTTGTAATCTTGTATTTTCTTTATCTATGTATATGTATATGATGATGAATGATGATAAAAATATTGTGTGGGGATCTTGTGTGTTGATAAATATGATTAAAATGATAAAGAGTTATATAAAAGAGTGATGAAATCTAGCCTAAACATGTAGGCTGTATAAAACAGTAAAGAATCTTATGATAAACTGATAAAATGGCTTGGATAAATTAATATACAGTAAGCTATGAGTCTTGTACACATGTGAGAGTTGGCCATGCAACGGAATCATAAAAATGAGTGAGATATGATCAAAACAATATTAGAGTACAAATCTGCATAGACTGTTTTGGACGATTTTTATAAAATACTTAGACGCTGATTCAACAGTAGCCATAAGAGAGTTAAATGGATCACATATCATGTAGTTTACGCCATAAAAATTCTGGCTTCTATTTCCATATAGAACTCTAGATATGGCTGTTTTGGTGAACATGGAATTTAAAATCAGATTTGTATAATAAAAACTTATATAATATAAACACTCACTTATATATTATATACACATGAAAACCCACTAACAATTAATAGTAATTATAAAAAGGAATTTCATATATTATGATATAAAATAAGACATTTTTATAAATTATAAGTATAAATGTTTTTCCAAGTTATAAAACTCTATACTAAGTTTTACGTCTTTTCGGCTAGTACCGAAAGATTAACGTTTTGTTAAATAAAACTTAGACGGTTGGACCCGACTAATGTAAACTTTTATAAACTCACATACTGATATATAAACATATATAACAAGTAAAAATCGATAAAACCCGAGCTTTACAACATATAGACATTAACGGGCCAAAGTAGCCTTAATGGACAATAAACCCGACTAATTTGGTAAAACACTTATAAACTTATTTATTGGGCTTAACCCATTTGGGCCCAACATATAAAGTATAAATACTGATAATAAAATTATAATTGGGCTAATGAATAGTATTGGGCTTGTAATAGGCCCATTGGGCTTCAAAATGTAAACAAGATTGAACTAGTATAACTAGTCTTGAAAATTTCCAACACATAACACTAAAATAAGTAAATGAGAATATATAAACCCACTTGATCATCATATATATAAAATCATCATATGTATACATAATTGTTATTTTTATAAAGTCATTGGACATGAGTCTAAGACGAGTATTATTTGTCTAGGTTTCCGTGATTGAAGCACGTACCGTACATCCGAATTGCCGATAACCCGCTTTCCCACATCAACGTGAGTTCATAGCCTCGCACTCTTTTAAATGTTTTTATGAAATGTTTTATAAACCCGCGAGGGAGATAACATGTTAGTTTTTATGAAATAGGACACTAGTTGTCCCGATTGTTTGTTTATTGATTTGGACCCGCATGATTGTATAACCCGATGAATGATTAAATGACCCGATAGATGAAATGAAATGGATTATTAAAGTTAGGGTATGTCACTAAAAGTCCCATTAGCATGAATTGTGAACTACCAGGATTTGGTAGACGCTTATGCATATAATAGTACTATTTGGGGACGATCACCCCAGTTCGCGCCTTGACGGTTGATCCCCGTCGTGCCACATTGATTGGTAAGCGAATTTATGTATGAGAAGATTTACACCAGCGTGATTATTGTGACGACACGCTAATTTAAATGGGCCAATTGAGTTTCGGGCTAGCTACCCGTTGTTTGGTTTAGTAAGGTAACAATGTCATGCGGCTTGTAATAATCCAAATAACTAAAATACTGCTATAAGCATTGAATTAAAATATATTGCATGAATAGCAATACAGGGTCTATTTATTGATATTATGTTCGTGTTTTGGTTTTACGTAACCATATTCATATAACGGTTTTTATTTAACTTTATACAACGTTATAAAACGTATTGTATGATGTTTTTACGACATTGCCTCGTATAATGATTTTGAAGGCAAATGCCTATATTATGATTTTCGATAAGGATTTGTATAAAATGACTTTGGCTATTTTATGGCCTATTAAAATGATTTGTACAAAATGATTTTCGGTAATAATTTTATACCGATGTTATATTGATGGATTTCATTAAACTCTATGAATTCACTCGGCGTTTTCGCTGACCTTTTCTTTTAACATGTTTTATCTTAGTAATAACTGATTTTTGGTTAGTTAATTAAAATTGTAGCTTTTGTAAGATCTTTGATCGTGTTGCAATTACCCAATTATATTTGTCGTTGTTTCGTTCTCGGTATCTTCTCGAATCGATCACGGTTCAAAGTGGAATTGTTGTTCTTGGTAACTAAAAAGGGGGAGCTTTTGGTCTATATCTACATAAAAGGTAAATACGAAAAGCAAGAAAATTAAAACTAAAAGCAATTAATGAAAACGAGACTTGAATTAAAATTAAACAGTAAAATACCTTAACTGATAAAAACAGCTGATTAGGAACGTAACCTTTATTCGGAATATATTAGACAAAAACCTTCATCTGGAATAACTTACTTCATTCGGAATGTAATACTCATGCGGAAAGAAATCCTTGGTTCGGAATGTTGGTTGACTCGGAATAACCACTGATCCGGAATAAATCTATTTATTCGAAATATCTACTGGTTCGGAAAAATAGCTTCATTCGGAACATATTGCTTGACTCGGAATACAAAATTGACTCGGAACAATTATGACAAAAATGCTTATTCGGAACATTTTAAACAAAAAGCTTCATTCGGAACTTCCCTTCATCCGGAATATTTGGTGATTCGGAACATTTTAAACAAAAAGCTTCATTCGGAACTTTTAAGAAAACTGACTCGGAATATTTTTGACAAAAATTTGATTCGGAACTTACCTACTCATCCGGAATATTGATTATTCCGGATGAACTGTTGGTTCGGAATAACTGAATGAGATTTGCTAATCCGGAATCTTTTGCTTGACCCGGAATAAATGCTGATTCGGAATAAATGCTTCACCCGGAATATTAATTATTCCGAATGAAGACACTGATCCGGAATATTTAAACTAACTTACTGGTTCGGAATATCTAGCTAACCCTTCATCCGGAATAAGTATAGCTCATTCGGAATCTGGGCTGATGAAGGAGTGCGAAGAACAGGGAACAATAACACACGAATTTTTAACCAAAATCAACCAAGTTTTTATCCAAAACTTAAACCAATTTGACCACTAATCATCTACTAATCATAATCATGAAACCAAAACAATAGAAACACGAAACCCACTTACTTTTGAAGATTAATATCAACCAAATAAGAACTTAAGACTTTGAATCAAAAAGAGAAAGATGAACAAGATTATAGGAAAGATTATATTGAAGGATTAATGTTAAACAATCAAAAGGAAGGATTAAAACTTACAAGGTTTGTGAATTAAAGATGAAAAATCACCAAACACCTTAAGGGTGTTGGTGGTTTCCTACGAAACAAGAAAGAAGAAAACTGGAAAATGAAAAACTAGTTGAAATTGTGAGCGGAAATGGTCTATTTATAGGCCTTGGCTTGGTTTGGTGAGTGGGCTTTCTCCTTTTCTTTTTGTCTTCTCGTATTTTAAGAAAAGTTGACGTTTTCGATTTCGATTCGGGATTTGTCGACGAATAAATTCAACTCGTCTTTTAATTTCTTCATTTAATAGACTTCAGTTCTTCGACATATGTAAATCTTCCATCTTTGGTCCTTTTCTTCGATAAATCTTCAAATAGGCCCATTGACTTCAAATCTTTTGCATCTCTTGGACTATAGACTTCGTCTTTTCGTCTTTTTCTTCGATAAAACCTGTGCAATCCCATGTTTTCTTCAATATTTATCCGGTTGGCTCTGAAAACACAACAAACACACAAACCACGCATAATTCCAAACAAATGACATTAAATACGCGTTTTGGTCTCGTTTTAGCAAGAAATAAGTGGTAAAAGGATGGGTGTTTTCACACCTATCAAATCCCCTACACTTAACCATTGCCATGCCCTCATGCAATGCTATAATTTTAAAGCACGATTTACATTTCTCATCATAAATAACCCACCTTGGCCTTTATTAAATTCTAAACACTAAGGAAACCAAAAGAACAAAACAAGTACAATATTTAAAGACTTACATTGGGGTTTTAGATTGTCATGAATGTTCATCATTCTCAAGTTTCACGTTCCCCACACCAAGGTTAAAAACGAGATCATTGTTATTATAAGTTAGCAAACTAACACGAACTCATGTGGCCTAATTATTCACTTAGACTCCCTTATTCCTAGGTGTATCTCTTATATTTTATTTTTTTCTTGAATGATCACAAGGATGCATTGTTTGACTTATTTCAATAGTTATTAGGCTGAAAATAAAGTGGGACGATTTAATCAATAGTTAGCTAAAGGATAAAATCTTTTAAAGCTGCTTCTCGGGACCTCATAAAGTTCATATCTTGGCATAACTCGCTTCACGATTTGAGACCTTTCTCCGACAGATATTTGGCAGCGACTTCATACTTCAAATCTTGAGAGACGTTCTTGAAATTATGGTCTTCTCTTCATAATGGGAATTTCTTCTCTTGAACTTTTTGAGAGATTCTTCATATTTGGACCACGACTTCTTCATTTTTCTCCAATCTTTATTTTGGACTTTGATATACAACGATCAGCCTCCTTTTAGGACTTGGATCTATTAATCCTCATACCTTGTTATGACCTTTTTGGATAGACTTCTCCATGATCTTTTGGGGAGTTCTTGCTTTTTGTCGTGTGTCTCGATCCTTCATATTGATTTTTGATAAATGATTCTTCACATCACTTTTGGATGTTTAGCAAAAAATGTATCCCTCGTGCCTTGTTAGGGCCTTTTCGGACTCACCAATCTTCGCATCCCGCTTTAATAAGTTATGCCTTGGCTATGAACTCTAATTAATACCGAGCAACTTTTACGATCTTGGGCTAGAAGCTAAGTAACTTTTCAAATTGTACAACCTTATTTATTGCAGATAAATTTATTAGCAAGCGATGGGAGAATAGGCTTATAATCAACTCACATAAATTTACGAAAGAATACCAAACTTATAATTTACTCTATCATCTCTCGTCCTCCACAGTTTAAAATCTCAAGGAATGAGACTCGTGGATGCTTAGCCAATTAAATCAAAGTTTTGGGTTTTCGAGTCGCCTATAGGATCTTGCATCTTCTTAGACTCTTTCAAGTTTAGAATTTGCGTTTTAAAGTTCCCTTGATAAACGACTCTCTAGGATCAATTATAGAAACTTGCGAAAAGTTCTTGTTCTTAACCCATGAGAGTTAAGACTTTCGCGTTTTAAAGCTCCTTATATAAAAGCCTAGCAAAACTTGACTTAAACACGTTATAAAACGTATTGTATGATGTTTTTACGACATTGCCTCGTATAATGATTTTGAAGGCAAATGCCTATATTATGATTTTCGATAAGGATTTGTATAAAATGACTTTGGCTATTTTATGGCCTATTAAAATGATTTGTACAAAATGATTTTCGGTAATAATTTTATACCGATGTTATATTGATGGATTTCATTAAACTCTATGAATTCACTCGGCGTTTTCGCTGACCTTTTCTTTTAACATGTTTTATCTCAGTAATAACTGATTTTTGGTTAGTTAATTAAAATTGTAGCTTTTGTAAGATCTTTGATCGTGTTGCAATTACCCAATTATATTTGTCGTTGTTTCGTTCTCGGTATCTTCTCGAATCGATCACGGTTCAAAGTGGAATTGTTGTTCTTGGTAACTAAAAAGGGGGAGCTTTTGGTCTATATCTACATAAAAGGTAAATACAAAAAGCAAGAAAATTAAAACTAAAAGCAATTAATGAAAACGAGACTTGAATTAAAATTAAACAGTAAAATACCTTAACTTATAAAAACAGCTGATTCGGAACGTAACCTTTATTCGGAATATATTAGACAAAAACCTTCATCTGGAATAACTTACTTCATTCGAAATGTAATACTCATGCGGAAAGAAATCCTTGGTTCGGAATGTTGGTTGACTCGGAATAACCACTGATCCGGAATAAATCTATTTATTCGAAATATCTACTGGTTCGAAAAAATAGCTTCATTCGGAACATATTGCTTGACTCGGAATACAAAATTGACTCGGAACAATTATGACAAAAATGCTTATTCGGAAAATTTTAAACAAAAAGCTTCATTCGGAACTTCCCTTCATCCGGAATATTTGGTGATTCGGAACATTTTAAACAAAAAGCTTCATTCGGAACTTTTAAGAAAACTGACTCAGAATATTTTTGACAAAAATTTGATTCGGAACTTACCTACTCATCCGGAATATTGATTATTCCGGATGAACTGTTGGTTCGGAATAACTGAATGAGATTTGCTGATCCGGAATCTTTTGCTTGACCCGGAATAAATGCTGATTCGCAATAAATGCTTCACCCGGAATATTAATTATTCCGAATGAAGACACTGATTCGGAATATTTAAACTAAATTACTAGTTCGGAATATCTAGCTAAACCTTCATCCGGAATAAGTATAGCTCATTCGGAATCTGGGCTGATGAAGGAGTGCGAAGAACAGGGAACAATAACACACGAATTTTTAACCAAAATCAACCAAGTTTTTATCCAAAACTTAAACCAATTTGACCACTAATCATCTACTAATCATAATCATGAAACCAAAACAATAGAAACACGAAACCCACTTACTTTTGAAGATTAATATCAACCAAATAAGAACTTAAGACTTTGAATCAAAAAGAGAAAGATGAACAAGATTATAGGAAAGATTATATTGAAGGATTAATGTTAAACAATCAAAAGGAAGGATTAAAACTTACAAGGTTTGTGAATTAAAGATGAAAAATCACCAAACACCTTAAGGGTGTTGGTGGTTTCCTACGAAACAAGAAAGAAGAAAACTAGAAAATGAAAAACTAGTTGAAATTGTGAGGGGAAATGGTCTATTTATAGGCCTTGGCTTGGTTTGGTGAGTGGGCTTTCTCCTTTTCTTTTTGTCTTCTCGTCTTTTAAGAAAAGTTGACGTTTTCGATTTCGATTCAAGATTTGTCGACGAATAAATTCAACTCGTCTTTTAATTTCTTCATTTAATAGACTTGAGTTCTTCGACATATGTAAATCTTCCATCTTTGGTCCTTTTCTTCGATAAATCTTCAAATAGGCCCATTGACTTCAAATATTTTGCATCTCTTGGACTATAGACTTCGTCTTTTCGTCTTTTTCTTCGATAAAACCTGTGCAATCCCATGTTTTCTTCAATATTTATCCGGTTGGCTCTGAAAATACAACAAACACACAAACCACGCATAATTCCAAACAAATGACATTAAATACGCGTTTTGGTCTCGTTTTAGCAAGAAATAAGTGGTAAAAGGATGGGCGTTTTCACACCTATCAAATCCCCTACACTTAACCATTGCCATGCCCTCATGCAATGCTATAATTTTAAAGCACGATTTACATTTCTCATCATAAATAACCCACCTTGGCCTTAATTAAATTCTAAACACTAAGGAAACCAAAAGAACAAAACAAGTAAAGTATTTAAAGACTTACATTGGGGTTTTAGATTGTCATGAATGTTCATCATTCTCAAGTTTCACGTTCCCCACACCAAGGTTAAAAACGAGATCATTGTTATTATAAGTTAGCAAACTAACACGAACTCATGTGGCCCAATTATTCACTTAGACTCCCTTATTCCTAGGTGTATCTCTTATATTTTATTTTTTTCTTGAATGATCACAAGGATGCATTGTTTGACTTATTTCAATAGTTATTAGGCTGAAAATAAAGTGGGACGATTTAATCAATAGTTAGCTAAAGGATAAAATCTTTTAAAACTGCTTCTCGGGACCTCATAAAGTTCATATCTTGGCATAACTTGCTTCACGATTTGAGACCTTTCTCCGACAGATATTTGGCAGCGACTTCATACTTCAAATCTTGAGAGACGTTCTTGAAATTATGGTCTTCTCTTCATAATGGGAATTTCTTCTCTTGAACTTTTTGAGAGATTCTTCATATTTGGACCACGACTTCTTCATTTTTCTCCAATCTTTATTTTGGACTTTGATATACAACGATCAGCCTCCTTTTAGGACTTGGATCTATTAATCCTCATACCTTGTTATGACCTTTTTGGATAGACTTCTCCATGATCTTTTGGGGAGTTCTTGCTTTTTGTCGTGTGTCTCGATCCTTCATATTGATTTTTGATAAATGATTCTTCACATCACTTTTGGATCTTTAGCAAAAAATGTATCCCTCATGCCTTGTTAGGGCCTTTTCAGACTCGCCAATCTTCGCATCCCGCTTTAATAAGTTATGCCTTGGCTATGAACTCTAATTAATACCGAGCAACTTTTACGATCTTGGGCTAGAAGCTAAGTAACTTTTCAAATCGTACAACCTTATTTATTGCAGATAAATTTATTAGCAAGCAATGGGAGAATAGGCTTATAATCAACTCACATAAATTCACGAAAGAATACCAAACTTATAATTTACTCTATCATCTCTCGTCCTCCACAGTTTAAAATCTCAAGGAATGAGACTCGTGGATGCTTAGCCAATTAAATCAAAGTTTTGGGTTTTTGAGTCGCCTATAGGATCTTGCATCTTCTTAGACTCTTTCAAGTTTAGAATTTGCGTTTTAAAGTTCCCTTGATAAACGACTCTCTAGGATCAATTATAGAAACTTGCGAAAAGTTCTTGTTCTTAACCCATGAGAGTTAAGACTTTCGCGTTTTAAAGCTCCTTATATAAAAGCCTAGCAAAACTTGACTTAAACACGTTATAAAACGTATTGTATGATGTTTTTACGACATTGCCTCGTATAATGATTTTGAAGGCAAATGCCTATATTATGATTTTCGATAAGGATTTGTATAAAATGACTTTGGCTATTTTATGGCCTATTAAAATGATTTGTACAAAATGATTTTTGGTAATAATTTTATACCGATGTTATATTGATGGATTTCATTAAACTCTATGAATTCACTCGGCGTTTTCGCTGACCTTTTCTTTTAACATGTTTTATCTCAGTAATAACTAATTTTTGGTTAGTTAATTAAAATTGTAGCTTTTGTAAGATCTTTGATCGTGTTGCAATTACCCAATTATATTTGTCGTTGTTTCGTTCTTGGTATCTTCTCGAATCGATCACGGTTCAAAGTGGAATTGTTGTTCTTGGTAACTAAAAAGGGGGAGCTTTTGGTCTATATCTACATAAAAGGTAAATACGAAAAGCAAGAAAATTAAAACTAAAAGCAATTAATGAAAACGAGACTTGAATTAAAATTAAACAGTAAAATACCTTAACTGATAAAAACAGCTGATTCGGAACGTAACCTTTATTCGGAATATATTAGACAAAAACCTTCATCTGGAATAACTTACTCCATTCGGAATGTAATACTCATGCGGAAAGAAATCCTTGGTTCGGAATGTTGGTTGACTCGGAATAACCACTGATCCGGAATAAATCTATTTATTCGAAATATCTACTGGTTCGAAAAAATAGCTTCATTCGGAACATATTGCTTGACTCGGAATACAAAATTGACTCGGAACAATTATGACAAAAATGCTTCGGAACATTTTAAACAAAAAGCTTCATTCGGAACTTCCCTTCATCCGGAATATTTGGTGATTCGGAACATTTTAAACAAAAAGCTTCATTCGGAACTTTTAAGAAAACTGACTCGGAATATTTTTGACAAAAATTTGATTCGGAACTTACCTACTCATCCGGAATATTGATTATTCCGGATGAACTGTTGGTTCGGAATAACTGAATGAGATTTGCTGATCCGGAATCTTTTGCTTGACCCGGAATAAATGCTGATTCGGAATAAATGCTTCACCTGGAATATTAATTATTCCGAATGAAGCAACTGATCCGGAATATTTAAACTAAATTACTGGTTCGGAATATCTAGCTAAACCTTCATCCGGAATAAGTATAGCTCATTCGGAATCTGGGCTGATGAAGGAGTGCGAAGAACAGGGAACAATAACACACGAATTTTTAACCAAAATCAACCAAGTTTTTATCCAAAACTTAAACCAATTTGACCACTAATCATCTACTAATCATAATCATGAAACCAAAACAATAGAAACACGAAACCCACTTACTTTTGAAGATTAATATCAACCAAATAAGAACTTAATACTTTGAATCAAAAAGAGAAAGATGAACAAGATTATAGGAAAGATTATATTGAAGGATTAATGTTAAACAATCAAAAGGAAGGATTAAAACTTACAAGGTTTGTGAATTAAAGATGAAAAATCACCAAACACCTTAAGGGTGTTGGTGGTTTCCTACGAAACAAGAAAGAAGAAAACTGGAAAATGAAAAACTAGTTGAAATTGTGAGGGGAAATGGTCTATTTATAGGCCTTGGCTTGGTTTGGTGAGTGGGCTTTCTCCTTTTCTTTTTGTCTTCTCGTCTTTTAAGAAAAGTTGACGTTTTCAATTTCGATTCGGGATTTGTCTACGAATAAATTCAACTCGTCTTTTAATTTCTTCATTTAATAGACTTGAGTTCTTCGACATATGTAAATCTTCCATCTTTGGTCCTTTTCTTCGATAAATCTTCAAATAGGCCCATTGACTTCAAATCTTTTGCATCTCTTGGACTATAGACTTCGTCTTTTCGTCTTTTTCTTCGATAAAACCTGTGCAATCCCATGTTTTCTTCAATATTTATCCGGTTGGCTCTGAAAACACAACAAACACACAAACCACGCATAATTCCAAACAAATGACATTAAATACGCGTTTTGGTCTCGTTTTAGCAAGAAATAAGTGGTAAAAGGATGGGTGTTTTCACACCTATCAAATCCCCTACACTTAACCATTGCCATGCCCTCATGCAATGCTATAATTTTAAAGCACGATTTACATTTCTCATCATAAATAACCCACCTTGGCCTTAATTAAATTCTAAACACTAAGGAAACCAAAAGAACAAAACAAGTAAAGTATTTAAAGACTTACATTGGGGTTTTAGATTGTCATGAATGTTCATCATTCTCAAGTTTCACGTTCCCCACACCAAGGTTAAAAACGAGATCATTGTTATTATAAGTTAGCAAACTAACACGAACTCATGTGGCCCAATTATTCACTTAGACTCCCTTATTCCTAGGTGTATCTCTTATATTTTATTTTTTTCTTGAATGATCACAAGGATGCATTGTTTGACTTATTTCAATAGTTATTAAGCTGAAAATAAAGTGGGACGATTTGATCAATAGTTAGCTAAAGGATAAAATCTTTTAAAACTGCTTCTCGGGACCTCATAAAGTTCATATCTTGGCATAACTTGCTTCACGATTTAAGACCTTTCTCCGACAGATATTTGGCAGCGACTTCATACTTCAAATCTTGAGAGACGTTCTTGAAATTATGGTCTTCTCTTCATAACGGGAATTTCTTCTCTTGAACTTTTTGAGAGATTCTTCATATTTGGACCACGACTTCTTCATTTTTCTCCAATCTTTATTTTGGACTTTGATATACAACGATCAGCCTCCTTTTAGGACTTGGATCTATTAATCCTCATACCTTGTTATGACCTTTTTGGATAGACTTCTCCATGATCTTTTGGGGAGTTCTTGCTTTTTGTCGTGTGTCTCGATCCTTTATATTGATTTTTGATAAATGATTCTTCACATCACTTTTGGATCTTTAGCAAAAAATGTATCCCTCATGCCTTGTTAGGGCCTTTTCGGACTCGCCAATCTTCGCATCCCGCTTTAATAAGTTATGCCTTGGCTATGAACTCTAATTAATACCGAGCAACTTTTACGATCTTGGGCTAGAAGCTAAGTAACTTTTCAAATCGTACAACCTTATTTATTGCAGATAAATTTATTAGCAAGCGATGGGAGAATAGGCTTATAATCAACTCACATAAATTCACGAAAGAATACCAAACTTATAATTTACTCTATCATCTCTCGTCCTCCACAGTTTAAAATCTCAAGGAATGAGACTCGTGGATGCTTAGCCAATTAAATCAAAGTTTTGGGTTTTCGAGTCGCCTATAGGATCTTGCATCTTCTTATACTCTTTCAAGTTTAGAATTTGCGTTTTAAAGTTCCCTTGATAAACGACTCTCTAGGATCAATTATAGAAACTTGCGAAAAGTTCTTGTTCTTAACCCATGAGAGTTAAGACTTTCGCGTTTTAAAGCTCCTTATATAAAAGCCTAGCAAAACTTGACTTAAACACGTTATAAAACGTATTGTATGATGTTTTTACGACATTGCCTCGTATAATGATTTTGAAGGCAAATGCCTATATTATGATTTTCGATAAGGATTTGTATAAAATGACTTTGGCTATTTTATGGCCTATTAAAATGATTTGTACAAAATGATTTTCGGTAATAATTTTATACCGATGTTATATTGATGGATTTCATTAAACTCTATGAATTCACTCGGCGTTTTCGCTGACCTTTTCTTTTAACATGTTTTATCTGGGTAATAACTGATTTTTGGTTAGTTAATTAAAATTGTAGCTTTTGTAAGATCTTTGATCGTGTTGCAATTACCCAATTATATTTGTCGTTGTTTCGTTCTTGGTATCTTCTCGAATTGATCACGGTTCAAAGTGGAATTGTTGTTCTTGGTAACTAAAAAGGGGGAGCTTTTGGTCTATATCTACATAAAAGGTAAATACGAAAAGCAAGAAAATTAAAACTAAAAGCAATTAATGAAAACGAGACTTGAATTAAAATTAAACAGTAAAATACCTTAACTGATAAAAACAGCTGATTCGGAACGTAACCTTTATTCGGAATATATTAGACAAAAACCTTCATCTGGAATAACTTACTTCATTCGGAATGTAATACTCATGCGGAAAGAAATCCTTGGTTCGGAATGTTGGTTGACTCGGAATAACCACTGATCCGGAATAAATCTATTTATTCGAAATATCTACTGGTTCGAAAAAATAGCTTCATTCGGAACATATTGCTTGACTCGGAATACAAAATTGACTCGGAACAATTATGACAAAAATGCTTATTCGGAACATTTTAAACAAAAAGCTTCATTCGGAACTTCCCTTCATCCGGAATATTTGGTGATTCGGAACATTTTAAACAAAAAGCTTCATTCGGAACTTTTAAGAAAACTGACTCGGAATATTTTTGACAAAAATTTGATTCGGAACTTACCTACTCATCCGGAATATTGATTATTCCGGATGAACTGTTGGTTCGGAATGACTGAATGAGATTTGCTGATCCGGAATCTTTTGCTTGACCCGGAATAAATGCTGATTCGGAATAAATGCTTCACCCGGAATATTAATTATTCCGAATGAAGCAACTGATCCGGAATATTTAAACTAAATTACTAGTTCGGAATATCTAGCTAACCCTTCATCCGGAATAAGTATAGCTCATTCGGAATCTGGGCTGATGAAGGAGTGCGAAGAACAGGGAACAATAACACACGAATTTTTAACCAAAATCAACCAAGTTTTTATCCAAAACATAAACCAATTTGACCACTAATCATCTACTAATCATAATCATGAAACCAAAACAATAGAAACACGAAACCCACTTACTTTTGAAGATTAATATCAACCAAATAAGAACTTAAGACATTGAATCAAAAAGAGAAAGATGAACAAGATTATAGGAAAGATTATATTGAAGGATTAATGTTAAACAATCAAAAGGAAGGATTAAAACTTACAAGGTTTGTGAATTAAAGATGAAAAATCACCAAACACCTTAAGGGTGTTGGTGGTTTCCTACGAAACAAGAAAGAAGAAAACTGGAAAATGAAAAACTAGTTGAAATTGTGAGGGGATATGGTGTATTTATAGGCCTTGGCTTGGTTTGGTGAGTGGGCTTTCTCCTTTTCTTTTTGTCTTCTCGTCTTTTCAGAAAAGTTGACGTTTTCGATTTTGATTCGGGATTTGTCGACGAATAAATTCAACTCATCTTTTAATTTCTTCATTTAATAGACTTGAGTTCTTCGACATATGTAAATCTTCCATCTTTGGTCCTTTTCTTTGATAAATCTTCAAATAGGCCCATTGACTTCAAATCTTTTGCATCTCTTGGAATATAGACTTCGTCTTTTCGTCTTTTTCTTCGATAAAACCCGTGCAATCCCATGTTTTCTTCAATATTTATCCGGTTGGCTCTGAAAACACAACAAACGCACAAACCACGCATAATTCCAAACAAATGACCTTAAATACGCGTTTTGGTCTCGTTTTAGCAAGAAATAAGTAGTAAAAGGATGGGTGTTTTCACATCTATCAAATCCCCTACACTTAACCATTGCCATGCCCTCATGCAATGCTATATATTTTTAAAGCACGATTTACATTTCTCATCATAAATAACCCACCTTGGCCTTTATTAAATTCTAAACACTAAGGAAACCAAAAGAACAAAACAAGTAAAGTATTTAAAGACTTACATTAGGGTTTTAGATTGTCATGAATGTTCATCATTCTCAAGTTTCACGTTCCCCACACCAAGGTTAAAAACGAGATCATTGTTATTATAAGTTAGCAAACTAACACGAACTCATGTGGCCCAATTATTCACTTAGACTCCCTTATTCCTAGGTGTATCTCTTATATTTTATTTTTTTCTTGAATGATCACAAGGATGCATTGTTTTACTTATTTCAATAGTTATTAGGCTGAAAATAAAGTGGGACGATTTAATCAATAGTTAGCTAAAGGATAAAATCTTTTAAAACTGCTTCTCGGGACCTCATAAAGTTCATATCTTGGCATAACTTGCTTCACGATTTGAGACCTTTCTCCAACAGATATTTGGCAGCGACTTCATACTTCAAATCTTGAGAGACGTTCTTGAAATTATGGTCTTCTCTTCATAATGGGAATTTCTTCTCTTGAACTTTTTGAGAGATTCTTCATATTTGGACCACGACTTCTTCATTTTTCTCCAATCTTTATTTTGGACTTTGATATACAACGATCAGCCTCCTTTTAGGACTTGGATCTATTAATCCTCATACCTTGTTATGACCTTTTTGGATAGACTTCTCCATGATCTTTTGGGGAGTTCTTGCTTTTTGTCGTGTGTCTCGATCCTTCATATTGATTTTTGATAAATGATTCTTCACATCACTTTTGGATCTTTAGCAAAAAATGTATCCCTCATGCCTTGTTAGGGCCTTTTCGGACTCGCCAATCTTCGCATCCCGCTTTAATAAGTTATGCCTTTGCTATGAACTCTAATTAATACCGAGCAACTTTTACGATCTTGGGCTAGAAGCTAAGTAACTTTTCAAATCGTACAACCTTATTTATTGCAGATAAATTTATTAGCAAGCAATGGGAGAATAGGCTTATAATCAACTCACATAAATTCACGAAAGAATACCAAACTTATAATTTACTCTATCATCTCTCGTCCTCCACAGTTTAAAATCTCAAGGAATGAGACTCGTGGATGCTTAGCCAATTAAATCAAAGTTTTGGGTTTTCGAGTCGCCTATAGGATCTTGCATCTTCTTAGACTCTTTCAAGTTTAGAATTTGCGTTTTAAAGTTCCCTTGATAAACGACTCTCTAGGATCAATTATAGAAACTTGCGAAAAGTTCTTGTTCTTAACCCATGAGAGTTAAGACTTTCGCGTTTTAAAGCTCCTTATATAAAAGCCTAGCAAAACTTGACTTAAACACGTTATAAAACGTATTGTATGATGTTTTTACGACATTGCCTCGTATAATGATTTTGAAGGCAAATGCCTATATTATGATTTTCGATAAGGATTTGTATAAAATGACTTTGGCTATTTTATGGCCTATTAAAATGATTTGTACAAAATGATTTTCGGTAATAATTTTATTCCGATGTTATATTGATGGATTTCATTAAACTCTATGAATTCACTCGGCGTTTTCGCTGACCTTTTCTTTTAACATGTTTTATCTCAGTAATAACTGATTTTTGGTTAGTTAATTAAAATTGTAGCTTTTGTAAGATCTTTGATCGTGTTGCAATTACCCAATTATATTTGTCGTTGTTTCGTTCTTGGTATCTTCTCGAATCGATCACGGTTCAAAGTGGAATTGTTGTTCTTGGTAACTAAAAAGGGAGAGCTTTTGGTCTATATCTACATAAAAGGTAAATACGAAAAGCAAGAAAATTAAAACTAAAAGCAATTAATGAAAACGAGACTTGAATTAAAATTAAACAGTAAAATACCTTAACTGATAAAAACAGCTGATTCGGAACGTAACCTTTATTCGGAATATATTAGACAAAAACCTTCATCTGGAATAACTTACTTCATTCGGAATGTAATACTCATGCGGAAAGAAATCCTTGGTTCGGAATGTTGGTTGACTCGGAATAACCACTGATCCGGAATAAATCTATTTATTCGAAATATCTACTGGTTCGAAAAAATAGCTTCATTCGGAACATATTGCTTGACTCGGAATACAAAATTGACTCGGAACAATTATGACAAAAATGCTTCGGAACATTTTAAACAAAAAGCTTCATTCGGAACTTCCCTTCATCCGGAATATTTGGTGATTCGGAACATTTTAAACAAAAAGCTTCATTCGGAACTTTTAAGAAAACTGACTCGGAATATTTTTGACAAAAATTTGATTCGGAACTTACCTACTCATCCGGAATATTGATTATTCCGGATGAACTGTTGGTTCGGAATAACTGAATGAGATTTGCTGATCCGGAATCTTTTGCTTGACCCGGAATAAATGCTGATTCGGAATAAATGCTTCACCCGGAATATTAATTATTCCGAATGAAGCAACTGATCCGGAATATTTAAACTAAATTACTGGTTCGGAATATCTAGCTAAACCTTCATCCGGAATAAGTATAGCTCATTCGGAATCTGGGCTGATGAAGGAGTGCGAAGAACAGGGAACAATAACACACGAATTTTTAACCAAAATCAACCAAGTTTTTATCCAAAACTTAAAACAATTTGACCACTAATCATCTACTAATCATAATCATGAAACCAAAACAATAGAAACACGAAACCCACTTACTTTTGAAGATTAATATCAACCAAATAAGAACTTAAGACTTTGAATCAAAAAGAGAAAGATGAACAAGATTATAGGAAAGATTATATTGAAGGATTAATGTTAAACAATCAAAAGGAAGGATTAAAACTTACAAGGTTTGTGAATTAAAGATGAAAAATCACCAAACACCTTAAGGGTGTTGGTGGTTTCCTACGAAACAAGAAAGAAGAAAACTGGAAAATGAAAAACTAGTTGAAATTGTGAGGGGAAATGGTCTATTTATAGGCCTTGGCTTGGTTTGGTGAGTGGGCTTTCTCCTTTTCTTTTTGTCTTCTCGTCTTTTAAGAAAAGTTGACGTTTTCGATTTCGATTCGGGATTTGTCGACGAATAAATTCAACTCGTCTTTTAATTTCTTCATTTAATAGACTTGAGTTCTTCGACATATGTAAATCTTCCATCTTTGGTCCTTTTCTTCGATAAATCTTCAAATAGGCCCATTGACTTCAAATCTTTTGCATCTCTTGGACTATAGACTTCGTCTTTTTCTTCGATAAAACCTGTGCAATCCCATGTTTTCTTCAATATTTATCCGGTTGGCTCTGAAAACACAACAAACACACAAACCACGCATAATTCCAAACAAATGACATTAAATACGCGTTTTGGTCTCGTTTTAGCAAGAAATAAGTGGTAAAAGGATGGGTGTTTTCACACCTATCAAATCCCCTACACTTAACCATTGCCATGCCCTCATGCAATGCTATAATTTTAAAGCACGATTTACATTTCTCATCATAAATAACCCACCTTGGCCTTAACTAAATTCTAAACACTAAGGAAACCAAAAGAACAAAACAAGTAAAGTATTTAAAGACTTACATTGGGGTTTTAGATTTTCATGAATGTTCATCATTCTCAAGTTTCACGTTCCCCACACCAAGGTTAAAAACGAGATCATTGTTATTATAAGTTAGCAAACTAACACGAACTCATGTGGCCCAATTATTCACTTAGACTCCCTTATTCCTAGGTGTATCTCTTATATTTTATTTTTTTCTTGAATGATCACAAGGATGCATTGTTTGACTTATTTCAATAGTTATTAAGCTGAAAATAAAGTGGGACGATTTAATCAATAGTTAGCTAAAGGATAAAATCTTTTAAAACTGCTTCTCGGGACCTCATAAAGTTCATATCTTGGCATAACTTGCTTCACGATTTAAGACCTTTCTCCGACAGATATTTGGCAGCGACTTCATACTTCAAATCTTGAGAGACGTTCTTGAAATTATGGTCTTCTCTTCATAACGGGAATTTCTTCTCTTGAACTTTTTGAGAGATTCTTCATATTTGGACCACGACTTCTTCATTTTTCTCCAATCTTTATTTTGGACTTTGATATACAACGATCAGCCTCCTTTTAGGACTTGGATCTATTAATCCTCATACCTTGTTATGACCTTTTTGGATAGACTTCTCCATGATCTTTTGGGGAGTTCTTGCTTTTTGTCGTGTGTCTCGATCCTTTATATTGATTTTTGATAAATGATTCTTCACATCACTTTTGGATCTTTAGCAAAAAATGTATCCCTCATGCCTTGTTAGGGCCTTTTCGGACTCGCCAATCTTCGCATCCCGCTTTAATAAGTTATGCCTTGGCTATGAACTCTAATTAATACCGAGCAACTTTTACGATCTTGGGCTAGAAGCTAAGTAACTTTTCAAATCGTACAACCTTATTTATTGCAGATAAATTTATTAGCAAGCGATGGGAGAATAGGCTTATAATCAACTCACATAAATTCACGAAAGAATACCAAACTTATAATTTACTCTATCATCTCTCGTCCTCCACAGTTTAAAATCTCAAGGAATGAGACTCGTGGATGCTTAGCCAATTAAATCAAAGTTTTAGGTTTTCGAGTCGCCTATAGGATCTTGCATCTTCTTAGACTCTTTCAAGTTTAGAATTTGCGTTTTAAAGTTCCCTTGATAAACGACTCTCTAGGATCAATTATAGAAACTTGCGAAAAGTTCTTGTTCTTAACCCATGAGAGTTAAGACTTTCGCGTTTTAAAGATCCTTATATAAAAGCCTAGCAAAACTTGACTTAAACACGTTATAAAACGTATTGTATGATGTTTTTACGACATTGCCTCGTATAATGATTTTGAAGGCAAATGCCTATATTATGATTTTCGATAAGGATTTGTATAAAATGACTTTGGCTATTTTATGGCCTATTAAAATGATATGTACAAAATGATTTTCGGTAATAATTTTATACCGATGTTATATTGATGGATTTCATTAAACTCTATGAATTCACTCGGCGTTTTCGCTGACCTTTTCTTTTAACATGTTTTATCTGGGTAATAACTGATTTTTGGTTAGTTAATTAAAATTGTAGCTTTTGTAAGATCTTCGATCGTGTTGCAATTACCCAATTATATTTGTCGTTGTTTCGTTCTTGGTATCTTCTCGAATCGATCACGGTTCAAAGTGGAATTGTTGTTCTTGGTAACTAAAAAGGGGGAGCTTTTGGTCTATATCTACATAAAAGGTAAATACGAAAAGCAAGAAAATTAAAACTAAAAGCAATTAATGAAAACGAGACTTGAATTAAAATTATACAGTAAAATACCTTAACTGATAAAAACAGCTGATTCGGAACGTAACCTTTATTCGGAATATATTAGACAAAAACCTTCATCTGGAATAACTTACTTCATTCGGAATGTAATACTCATGCGGAAAGAAATCCTTGGTTCGGAATGTTGGTTGACTCGGAATAACCACTGATCCGGAATAAATCTATTTATTCGAAATATCTACTGGTTCGAAAAAATAGCTTCATTCGGAACATATTGCTTGACTCGGAATACAAAATTGACTCGGAACAATTATGACAAAAATACTTATTCGGAACATTTTAAACAAAAAGCTTCATTCGGAACTTCCCTTCATCCGGAATATTTGGTGATTCGGAACATTTTAAACAAAAAGCTTCATTCGGAACTTTTAAGAAAACTGACTCGGAATATTTTTGACAAAAATTTGATTCGGAACTTACCTACTCATCCGGAATATTGATTATTCCGGATGAACTGTTGGTTCGGAATAACTGAATGAGATTTGCTGATCCGGAATCTTTTGCTTGACCCGGAATAAATGCTGATTCGGAATAAATGCTTCACCCGGAATATTAATTATTCCGAATGAAGCAACTGATCCGGAATATTTAAACTAAATTACTGGTTCGGAATATCTAGCTAACCCTTCATCCGGAATAAGTATAGCTCATTCGGAATCTGGGCTGATGAAGGAGTGCGAAGAACAGGGAACAATAACACACGAATTTTTAACCAAAATCAACCAAGTTTTTATCCAAAACTTAAACCAATTTGACCACTAATCATCTACTAATCATAATCATGAAACCAAAACAATAGAAACACGAAACCCACTTACTTTTGAAGATTAATATCAACCAAATAAGAACTTAAGACATTGAATCAAAAAGAGAAAGATGAACAAGATTATAGGAAAGATTATATTGAAGGATTAATGTTAAACAATCAAAAGGAAGGATTAAAACTTACAAGGTTTGTGAATTAAAGATGAAAAATCACCAAACACCTTAAGGGTGTTGGTGGTTTCCTACGAAACAAGAAAGAAGAAAACTGGAAAATGAAAAACTAGTTGAAATTGTGAGGGGAAATGGTCTATTTATAGGCCTTGGCTTGGTTTGGTGAGTGGGCTTTCTCCTTTTCTTTTTGTCTTCTCGTCTTTTCAGAAAAGTTGACGTTTTCGATTTTGATTCGGGATTTGTCGACGAATAAATTCAACTCATCTTTTAATTTCTTCATTTAATAGACTTGAGTTCTTCGACATATGTAAATCTTCCATCTTTGGTCCTTTTCTTCGATAAATCTTCAAATAGGCCCATTGACTTCAAATCTTTTGCATCTCTTGGACTATAGACTTCGTCTTTTCGTCTTTTTCTTCGATAAAACCCGTGCAATCCCATGTTTTCTTCAATATTTATCCGGTTGGCTCTGAAAACACAACAAACACACAAACCACGCATAATTCCAAACAAATGACATTAAATACGCGTTTTGGTCTCGTTTTAGCAAGAAATAAGTGGTAAAAGGATGGGTTTTTTCACATCTATCAAATCCCCTACACTTAACCATTGCCATGCCCTCATGCAATGCTATATATTTTTAAAGCACGATTTACATTTCTCATCATAAATAACCCACCTTGGCCTTTATTAAATTCTAAACACTAAGGAAACCAAAAGAACAAAACAAGTAAAGTATTTAAAGACTTACATTGGGGTTTTAGATTGTCATGAATGTTCATCATTCTCAAGTTTCACGTTCCCCACACCAAGCTTAAAAACGAGATCATTGTTATTATAAGTTAGCAAACTAACACGAACTCATGTGGCCCAATTATTCACTTAGACTCCCTTATTCCTAGGTGTATCTCTTATATTTTATTTTTTTCTTGAATGATCACAAGGATGCATTGTTTGACTTATTTCAATAGTTATTAGGCTGAAAATAAAGTGGGACGATTTAATCAATAGTTAGCTAAAGGATAAAATCTTTTAAAACTGCTTCTCGGGACCTCATAAAGTTCATATCTTGGCATAACTCGCTTCACGATTTGAGACCTTTCTCCGACAGATATTTGGCAGCGACTTCATACTTCAAATCTTGAGAGACGTTCTTGAAATTATGGTCTTCTCTTCATAATGGGAATTTCTTCTCTTGAACTTTTTGAGAGATTCTTCATATTTGGACCACGACTTCTTCATTTTTCTCCAATCTTTATTTTAGACTTTGATATACAACGATCAGCCTCCTTTTAGGACTTGGATCTATTAATCCTCATACCTTGTTATGACCTTTTTGGATAGACTTCTCCATGATCTTTTGGGGAGTTCTTTCTTTTTGTCGTGTGTCTCGATCTTTCATATTGATTTTTGATAAATGATTCTTCACATCACTTTTGGATCTTTAGCAAAAAAATGTATCCCTCATGCCTTGTTAGGGCCTTTTCGGACTCGCCAATCTTCGCATCCCGCTTTAATAAGTTATGCCTTGGCTATGAACTCTAATTAATACCGAGCAACTTTTACGATCTTGGGCTAGAAGCTAAGTAACTTTTCAAATCGTACAACCTTATTTATTGCAGATAAATTTATTAGCAAGCGATGGGAGAATAGGCTTATAATCAACTCACATAAATTCACGAAAGAATACCAAACTTATAATTTACTCTATCATCTCTCGTCCTCCACAGTTTAAAATCTCAAGGAATGAGACTCGTGGATGCTTAGCCAATTAAATCAAAGTTTTGGGTTTTCGAGTCGCCTATAGGATCTTGCATCTTCTTAGACTCTTTCAAGTTTAGAATTTGCGTTTTAAAGTTCCCTTGATAAACGACTCTCTAGGATCAATTATAGAAACTTGCAAAAAGTTCTTGTTCTTAACCCATGAGAGTTAAGACTTTCGCGTTTTAAAGCTCCTTATATAAAAGCCTAGCAAAACTTGACTTAAACACGTTAAGGATACTAGCTAGAGTAAACTTAGATAAGTAGACTCGGGTTGAGTCAAAATATTCACGACTTTGAAAAATTTAAAATCACTTTATTGAAATTTTATTCTAGCAAGGAAAGAAAATACAACAAAGGAAAATACAACTATACAACTAGGCCAAAATAGATTAAAATTTTTGAAAACTGTCGAAAAATCGAATTTTCCGGTTAAATGAAGGCATTTAATGGAAAAGTCCACTTAAAACTTCGATAGAAGTCTCCCTACACTTAAGATAAACATTGTCCTTAATGTTTAAGCATGTGGGAGAAGTCTCCCCTACACTTATGACATTGTGCACGTTGGTTAAATCAAGTTAAGGAGGAGACAACTAAAGTGATCAATTTCAAATGTGAGTATGAAGAAAATTGAATCACGATAGTTGAGAGATAGAACCGGTATTGCGGATAACATGAGAGCACGGTTCTTCAAAGATTCCAAGAGTGCATTGATCCCTGTAATCACATCACCATACAAACACAAGCAACCTATATAGCTCCCCCTACACTTAGGATAGATACTCGGGTTGCCTCCCGAGGAGCGCTTGTTTTTGTTAACCGAGTCACGAGCCTGAATCGGTCCTGAACTAATTCATGGGAAACGTGGTGAGGGATGGAATCATCTCATGAGAGATGTCCTCACCAAAGTACAATTTCAAACTCTGGCCATTCACCTTAAAATTGGGCCCATTTGGCTGAGAAAGCTCAATGGTGCCATATGGAAAGACATTGGCGATGGTGAATGGACCAGACCAGCGGCTCTTCAACTTGACCGAGAAGATCTTCAACCGAGAGTTAAAAAGTAAGACTTGATCACCAACGTGGAACTCGCGGTTCTTAGTTTTAGCATGCGGAAAGAAATCCTTGGTTCGGAATGTTGGTTGACTCAGAATAACCACTGATCCTGAACAAATCTATTTATTCGGAATATCTACTGGTTCGGAACAATAGCTTCATTCGGAACATATTGCTTGACTCGGAATACAAAATTGACTCGGAACAATTATGACAAAAATGCTTATTCGGAACATTTTAAACAAAAAGTTGCATTCGGAACTTCCCTTCATCCGGAATATTTGGTGATTCGGAAAATTTTAAACAAAAAGCTTCATTCGGAACTTTTAAGAAAACTGACCCGGAATATTTTTGACAAAACTTTGATTCGGAACTTACCTACTCATCCGGAATATTGATTATTCCGGATGAACTGCTGGTTCGGAATAACTGAATGAGATCTGCTGATCCGGAATCTTTTGCTTGACCCGGAATAAATGATGATTCGGAATAAATGCTTCACACGAAATATTAATTATTCCGAATGAAGACACTGATCCGGAATATTTAAACTAAATTACTGGTTCGGAATATCTAGCTAACCCGTCATCCGGAATAAGTATAGCTCATTCGGAATCTGGGCTGATGAAGGAGTGCGAAGAACAGGGAACAATAACACACGAATTTTTAACCAAAATCAACCAAGTTTTTATCCAAAACTTAAACCAATTTGACCACTAATCATCTACTAATCATAATCATCAAACCAAAACAATAAAAACACGAAACCCACTTACTTTTGAAGATTAATATCAACCAAATAAGAACTTAAGACTTTGAATCAAAAAGAGAAAGATGAACAAGATTATAGGAAAGATCATATTGAAGGATTAATGTTAAACAATCAAATGGAAGGATTAAAACTTACAAGGTTTGTGAATTAAAGATGAAAAATCACCAAACACCTTAAGGGTGTTGGTGGTTTCCTACGAAACAAGAAAGAAGAAAACTGGAAAATGAAAAACTACTTGAAATTGTGAGGGGAAATGGTCTATTTATAGGCCTTGGCTTGGTTTGGTGAGTGGGCTTTCTCCTTTTCTTTTTGTCTTCTCGTCTTTTTAGAAAAGTTGACGTTTTAGATTTCGATTCGGGATTTGTCGACGAATAAATTCAACTCGACTTTTAATTTCTTCATTTAATAGACTTGAGTTCTTTGACATATGTAAATCTTCCATCTTTGGTCCTTTTCTTCGATAAATCTTCAAATAGGCCCATTGACTTCAAATCTTTTGCATCTCTTGTACTATAGACTTCGTCTTTTCGTCTTTTTCTTCTATAAAACCCATGTAATCTCATGTTTTCTTCAATATTTATCCGGTTGGCTCTGAAAACACAACAAGCACACAAACCACGCATAATTCCAAACAAATGACATTAAATACGCGTTTTGGTCTCGTTTTTGCAAGAAATAAGTGGTAAAAGGATGGGTGTTTTCACACCTATCACTCAGGTACTTGAAGGTAATTCTCGGGAAGACAACAAGAATTGATGGCCCGCACTTAAATAATAATTTCTATTCAAATGCTTTGTAAAACCTATATGAAATACAATGACTTGGGACCTATGTAAATCTAATATTTATGAATGGAAGTGTTTTATTATTAAACGACGCGATTTTTATGCGTTGTCTATGATGTGAGTAATGTGCTATCCCGTAACACCAACTAGTCTTCCGCTGTATTGAATCGTATAAATTTGGGGGTTTTACACATATTCAATCCTCTTGATTGAACATTAGACCTAGGTGATGGATGGAGTTAAGTGGTGACAATAACTACAAGGCCAAGTACCATCTAGGAAAAGCAAGCATAGTCAATGAGGCATGGAGTAGGAGAGGAAGTGAAGCTAAAAGAAACTTGAGCTCTATGGATGGCGTGTTAAGATGGGTTAGATGAAAGATGTTAGTGGCATGAGTTGAGTTTTCTAAAGCAAAGAACGTATCAACATTTATGTTGTGTGGCTTGGACTATCAAATGGAGAAAAGGAAGTGGAGGATTACTACCTATATAGAACTGAGTGTCTTAAAAAGAGGATGTAAGGACGTTTACCGTAGAGGAGATATATAATGAGGTGGAGAAGTAGGTACGATGAGAATTAGATGATTGTCGATAGACTGACTAATTCATTCCATTTTCTGGTAAAGCGAGAAGTCACATGGTGGAGAAGTTGGAAAGGCTGTTGACAGATGAGATGATAAAGAATATGTGATTTTTTTGTAAACTGTTCCTAATAGATATGGAATGTCTTGTGGAGATTTTTGGAAAATGTAGAAGTAATGAGGTACGCGATTGGTTTCAAATGGTCTACCATTGATAGACTAATGATTAGTATGAGCAAACTATTTAGATAGTATAATAGACGCCTAGAGCATGTGTGAGAAGTTTTAGTGATATTTGAGATACTCACCTTGGTGGGAAGAGTTCTCCTATAAAGAGAATTATCAATTTTTATGAGATATGCTTCAATGAGGAAGTGTATGGAATGAAAGTTGGTCGCCTATTTTTTAGGCTGAGGTTTGAGAATGTAAGATGATATGAACTTAAGATTATGGAGATACAATCGAAAAGTAGTAGTGAGGAAGGAATGGCTTGTGGAAGCCACGAGATTGACAATGTTGATCCTAAACTTAGATCGATTAGCTTTGTATTATCAAGATAAATCAAGAGTAATGCATAGAAAAACTTTTTGTATTCGACAATCTAAGTATTATGCGGAAACTAATACTTAGAACAAAGAACAAAGTAACAAAACTAATATTTCACTTTTTAGTTCGTTTTTCTCGGTATCTAATCGAATTGATTTAACAATTTCAAGCAAAGACTTAATAATTTTTGGTATTAAAAGGTTGATTGGTATTTAAGCTAGGCACATAAAACACTTAAAATTGTAAAAATATACTAATACTACATATACGTACTATTCTAAAACATATTGCAATTACCACATTTAAATGCACAAAATATTAAAATGTAAATTTCAAATTTTATAAAACTAATACAAATTTATAAAACTTTACAAATCAAACTTAATAAAATTCTATCAGTTTAACTGATAACAAACTATACACTAACATTCAAAAAGCCCAACAGATCTGGCCCAATAGCCCGACGAATTACTGAATAGTTAAATCTAACAAATTGGACTTAACTGATAACTACCTATCATCAAACACTAACCTTTTTAAAAAAAACTAACTATCCTGAAAAAAGGATGGTTACTGTAATGATACTACACAAAATTAGGGACCAAATGTGAACATCACTCAAACTTAACCACTTGCAATTACAGATAAGAATAGAAAACGGTTTTAAACATCTGACTATATCCAAAATATTTTCAAGCTAAATTTTAAAACTCTAAACTGTAAACATCAATATTATATAAACATATCCAAATCCTACATTCTATAGTGAAACTACACTTACTCATTCTAAACTCGGAACTTCTAAATGACTCTAAATTCTATTTTGCCAAAGACTAGTTATTGATATCACAGTTTATAATTCAACAATAAAAGTCTATTTAAATCTAATTCAAATCAGCAATGAAATGCCTAATTCCAAGCACTAGCGTAAATGCTAATATGAACATTTAAACATCAAAATCTTATGAAGTAAAGCTATAAGCTAAACCTTATTAATAGCATTACACAAGACATCACATCAAGTAGTTAACAAGCAAAATTCACACTACGATACACTAGCATATTTCACTACCTAAGCAGAAAATGTAAAACTAAGCTTAACCTAGACGTCTGAAGCTAGTCCACTGATGACGAAGTATGGCGCTGAGCCAACTTTTCTATAACACCTCCATCTTCTATATACTAATCTGATGAACAGTAACTCGTAACCTGCATAACATGTTAACCTGCAAAACTAAAACAATGCAAAAAAAAACCAAACAGAACCTTCGAATCTGAAACCTGCATAAGCTAATCTATATTAAACGATTTCTAATTCGAACACTGTGTGCTGGAAGGTTAAGCTATAAACTAATCAATGTAATCTAGTCTATACAAAATTCTAACGATCGCCTCGTTTAAACTACTTAAAAGAAACTCGTTTAGACTAATAAAAACAATGACTGATGACATTATACTAATTCACTCACTGATATCACTCATAGAAAACAATATAGGAATGATCAAAATGAACTTTTCACAAAACTGAAACTCTATGCAGATTATGAAACGGTAGGACGAAATCCTAAGTCCAAAAGAAGAGAAATTCCATTAATAACACTAATTGTTTAACTAATTCATAACAGAATTCATAACAGATTTCATAACAGAAGCTTAACTAATTCGTCTAAAACTCATAACAAAATTCTGTATATACGAGTGAAAACTTTTTATCAAGAAACTATGGATATGATCAAACAGTTTATACGAAGAAATAAATGGAAGCTTTTAAAAGTGGGTGTGAGGTGAGTGAGAGTGATGTGGCATGTCCAATCACACGCTGCCATGTAGCCATCTAGGGTTCTTCACTTTTACTAGATTTGGGCGTTTCTTTATCTTCGATTCTTGATCAAATTAAGTTGTATGGTTGTGTTTCTGGAGTGATGAGGATCACTTTTGCTTCTTTAATCTTCACTTGACTCTCCCTTGAACTCTCACAAAATTGACTTGAAGTTTTGGTGAAGAAAGGTATGAAAACCACCGTCTGATATGTTCTCTTTCTCTCTCTTCGTTTTTTTGATGAAGACGTAGACTTGCCAGCTTTGACCAAATTAAGTAAAGTTAACAAATAAACTTTCCCCATTTAGTCCCTAATCTTTCATCATTTATCATTCTTTTTATAAAAGCTTTTATCTTCTAAACAAACTCCTCTTCAAATCCTTGATTTTTGTGATTATGGCGAGATTGGTCCTTGAAAGCTCGGTTTTGTCCTTTTCTTCATCTTTTGTCAAATAAATCCCTTGAAAACACATGTTTGCTCCATTATGTATCTTTTTTACCTGAAACACACAAACCACATATACACGCGTAGTTCTGATATTTTAAAGTTAAATATAATGTATTTGTTGTGTTTTAAGTTGTTTTTAGGTTATAACTGATGAGTGTTTTCACACTTATCAATGCCCCTCCACTTGACCATTGCCATGGCCTCATGCAAATGCAGTAAGCTCTAGATTACACTTTTCGCATAATTAATCCACCTTGGCCATTTTATGATTTAATATACTATACTATGCTACATGATGCATGATTTTTATTTTTCAAGAATGCAATGCAAAATGTAAACTCTATATATTTATTTTTGGATTTTCTTGAAATGATTTAATGGAAATAACTCATAAAGAAACCAATGACTTTAATTAGGGCTTTGGTACCATGAACACTTATCATCCTCCAGTTTCACTTTCCTCATACCAAGCTTAAAAACAAGATCATTGTTATCCATAAGTGAAAGTGCATCGACTTATTCATAAATATTAGTTGTGTTACTATTATACCCCCACTTATTATGCCTCTAAGACCGGTTATTATTTGAGCAAATTGATTTTCGGAAAATTTGTCATTATTTAAAGCGTGAATATAAGAAGTGTAAAATGTGAAAATAAGGAAGCACGGTTTTAATCCTAAGTAAACATCTTATCCATTACTTGAAAAACCGCCCACAATTAATATAAGTCCGACTCAAAATAATAAGTCATTCGCCTTATGTGTAAGATCGTTATGTCATGCATTAATAAGAAGCTACACACTCGCTAAGGAAAGAAAAATAAAACTCACGCAATAATTTATATTTGCCGCCTTTTTGAGACCTTGGATCTTCAATCCCGCAACCCGTCAAGGTAATATTAGATTGGAGCAACTATTAAATCCCCGCAACCCTGGTGAGAGTAATATTGGAATTCAATAGCTACTATAATTAACACTTCACTGACCCTCTTAGGAGTCTTGTATAATTATTATTTTTTCTTTCTTTTTCTTTTTCTCTTTTTTTCTAGCCACTCATTTTTTTATAAGCCGCTCTTATTTTTCTTTATTCCTCACAAAGAAAGTTGAACAGAATAAAAGGAAAAACACCCGCAAAGTATTAAGCATGACATAAGTCTAGTACACATCAAACATTCTAACTTATAATCTTAAGACGTACTGATACCAACCACGAATGATTAGTCAAAATGCATAAGAGACTACAAACCAATTAAAACCGTTCTTGATTATTTAATAACAATATATACATGCGTTGACGAGAAAGTAAAGGTTACGAAAGGGGATATAAAAGCCACAAGTAATTAATATGAGGTTTATCTAGCCCTTTACACTTACTTCAAACTCTATCATCTCTCGTTCTCCACAGTTTAAAATCTCAAATAATGAGACTAGTGGATGCTTAGCCTAATAAACTAATAAAGGTCTACATGGTTAAGGATACTAGCTAGAGTAAGCTTGGATAAGCAAACTCGGGTTGAGTTAAAATATCCATGGCGGGTCTAATATGCCAAAGATATCTAAACTTGTTAAAGCATATCATTTATATATATATATATTTTTTCCTTTTTATATATTTTTTATGAAATATAAAAGAAGAAATTTACAATGCAAATGTGTTATTTAAATGAAAAATGATTAATGCAAAAATTATGAGTACATATTTATGTTATAAATTTAATTTCCCAATTATCATGAAAGCAAAAATAATGGTCTTGGCAAGGTCACTTCGATAGAAGTCTCCCCTACACTTAAGATAAACATTGTCCTCAATGTTTAAGAGTATTGGAGTAAACTCCCCTACACTTATGACATTGATAACTTTGTTTAACTCGAGCTAAGGAAGATACAACAAAGTGAATTCATTTTAAGCACAAGTCTTTAATATCACAATAGCAAAAACTAATCGAAGTGAACCGGATACACGGGCCTCATCCATAAGCTTTAAGAATGAAATGAGAGAGAGAAACCCTTGAAACAAACACCAAAAGACGAAGAAAGGCCACCCCTCCACTTCAACTCTACTATGAAACCCTCTTGTTAAACCTAACCTATTTAGATCTACTCTACGTTTTCTAACCTAGTTATTCAATGTTTGATTTTTTTAACCCTAAGTCTCTAGCTCGACTCGGCCCCGAATTAGGTTGTCCTTGGGGAAACCATCATGGAGAATAAAGGATATCCACTTTGAAGCACATCTCACATGATACACTCAAACTTAGCACGTTGCCATTTACTATAAGATTTACAATATCCGCCTCGATAAATAGAACGGTCCAACGTGTCTCAAGTTTGTCCAACATACAAAATCTCTCATATAGAAATCACACCAGGATCAAATACATAATTTTCCATCTCTACACGTGAACAACTCCAAAGTAGGTAGCATCAACAAAGTAAGCTCAAACGAGAAGCCCATATCAATAGAAGTCACACTCGTAAGTGGAGTAGATGAAAACAAATATTTCCCAAACATTTTGGAAAAAACCTTTCCCTTCATAGGAAAATAAGAAGAAGATCTTGTATCAACCATATAAGATTCCCCCTTAGATATTAAAGCATCATGAGACAATGAAAGTGTAGGAATCAAAACATTCATAACGAGTATCTCCATGTGGTGCTCCTCATCATCATCAAAAGGTGGAGAATCTTCCATAGAAGGCATGGTGAGAGGAGGATCAAGATTAATAGTGTCTTGTGAAGGAGGTGTAGGCTCTATATTCCCAAAAAGCATGTTCTCAATTAGACGAATATCTTCTTCCCAATTAGAAACACTATCATCGACCTCAATATTAATATTAACAATATTAGCCTCTATGGTGGCATCAATATCCATAAGAGAGTCCATATCAAAGGTTTTGGGTTCTAAAGGTGCCTTAGGTGAAAAAGGATAAATCTCTAAGAGTATAGGATTTTCTTTATCAATAACCAACTTTAAGGGTGGAAGGGTGGGAATAGAAGGCTCAAAAGAGGTTGTATCAATGAGAGAATCACTCAAAAGGATGATATGATCATGAAAATCAATAGGTGAAACCTCAAAAACCGGTGAAGAAATATCATTGAAAGGTTCTTCTTCTATGGACTCATCATTATGATTTGCATTCAATGCTTTAATCGAGGAGATAAGAAGATAAATGTTTGATAAAACCTCAAGAATATGAACATCTTCCACTTCTTCTATAGAAGCAATATCTTCATCCAAATTAGGAAGGTCGTCTTGACATGAAAAGTCATCGGATGATATATCATAAGATGCTTCACTAGAATCACAATCATCATCTTCTATTTATGGCAAGTCTGGCAAAATCTCTTCCTCAATCTCATTATCCCTTTCTTTGAACAAGTCACAAAGATCGAAATCACCAAAAGCACTAGTAGTAGCATGAATGTCATCATGTGAGGAAATCTTAATGTGATCGTAAGGAGAAGAGGTATCAATACAAAACTCATCACATGGTTTACTGGAAACACCCTCAAGCTCATTTTGGATTGCGATAAGGTTCTCAAAACTAGAGGCGGTTAATTCATTAAAATTGGTGTTTGTATTAGTGCTAAAAGGCTCGTCCCCCATGGTTAAAGGGTTTTTGAGTTATATGTGAGGTAAAGGTGATGAAGGTGTGTCATCATTAAGTGTCATGCAAATCGAAGGTTCGTCATCATCTTCATAAATGAATGGATAAGGCCTACGAGTAGCAAGATATTCGTCTTCTATGCATTCATCTTCTTCTTTTTGTCTTTCTCTAAGAGCAAAGTAAGTAAATCTTGCTGAAGTTGATGATATTTAATGTTCAACGCTTCACATATTTCCTCTTTATTAGATAGTTTCCTCATTGCCTCATTACAAACAGATTCTATTTGTTCCACTATCCGCACATTCTCCTTTTTTATTTCCTCAAGGCTCATGGTTTTTATACGATAATATCCAATGAGTTTATCGATGGTCTTTCGTGTTTGCTCAAGGAAAGAATAAAACTCATTGAAAATATTAGGGGCATAGGATGGCGAATCCCTCGGTCGACAATCATAACCATAATGGGGTGCTGATAGGTGTGAAAAAACCCATCCTTTTACCACTTATTTCTTGCTAAAACAAGACCAAAACGCGTATTTAATGTCATTTGTTTGGAATTATGCGTGGTTTGTGTGTTTGTTGTGTTTTCAGAGCCAACCGGATAAATATTAAAGAAAACATGGGATTTCACGGGTTATATCGAAGAAAAAGACTCAAGACGAAGTCTATTGTCCAAGAGATGCAAAAGATTTGAAGTCAATGGGCCTATTTGAAGAATTATCGAAGAAAAGGACCAAAGATGGAAAATTTACATATGTCGAAGAACTCAAGTCTATTAAACGAAGAAATTAAAAGACGAGTTGAATTTATTCGTCGACAAATCCCGAATCGGAATCGAAAATGTCAACTTTTCTGAAAAGATGAGAAGACAAGAAGAAAGGGAGAAAGCCCACTCACAAACCAACTTGAAGACCTATAAATAGGACCTTCCTTCACACATTTTGAGCTAGTTTTCATTCCAGTTTATTTTTCTTTCTTGTTTCGTAGGATAACCAACACCATTAAGGTGTTGGTGATTTTTCATTTTGTTTTCACAAATTTTGTAGTCTTAATCTTTCCCTTTGAATGTTTAAACCTTAATCATTTAATATAATCCTTCCATTAATCTTGTTCATCTTCTTCTTTTTGATTCAAAGTCTTAAAGTTTTATTTTGTTGAGTTTGATCTTTAAAAGTAAGTGGGTTTTATGTTTTTAGTGTTTTGGTTTGATGTTTATGATTAGTAGATGAATAATAGTTAATGTGGTTAAATTTTGGTTAAAAACTTGGTTGATTTTGGTAAAAATCGTGCTTTATTGTTTTCCCTGTTCTTCGTCTCCATCACTACCCAGATTCCGAATCAACAGCTAATTTTCCGAATGAAGAGTTTTCTTTAAATATTCCGGATCAATTAAAATATTCCGAACGAAGCTTTTCATCATTTTATTCCGAATCAGCAATTTATTCCGAGTGAAGCTTTTGCTTTTGAGTATTCCGAATCAAAGTGTTCATCCGGAATAATCAATATTCCGGATGAGTATTAATATTCCGAATCAAAGTTTTAAGAAAATATTCCGAATCAGTTATTTTTGAATGTTCCGAATCAATTTTTTTTAATGTTCCGAATAAAGGATTTTTGATTAAGTATTCCGAATCAAGCTTAGTATTCCGGATCAGTGTTATTCCGGATCAGTAATGTTCCGAATCAGTCTTTTTATATATTCCGAACGAAGGACAAATCTTCCGAATCAGCATTTTATTCCGAATGAATGGTTTTCAGTTAGAAGTTCCGGATGAACAAATGTTCCGAATGAAGGTTAATGTTCCGAATGAAGCTTTTGTCCAAATGTTCCGAATGGAGGTAAATGTTCCGAATGAAGCATAGGTTCCGAATGAAGCTTTCTGTTTAGTATATTCCGAATCAAGCCTTAAGATTCCGAATCAGTTACTTTTTCTGAGTTTAGGTAGTTAACTGTTTTATTTTAATTCAAGTTTTATTCTTATTAATTGCTTTTAGTTTATCTTTATTTACTTTACGCATTTACCTTTTTAGTAGAATAGAAAACCAAACCCCTTTTTAGTAACCAAGAACAACTATTCCACTTTGAACCGTGATCGATTCGAGAAGATACCGAGAATTTAAATTGAACCCCATTGAAGATACTTGTATCAAATGGCGCCGCTGCCAGCTCTTCTCGTAAGGATTAACAGTTTTTTGTGAGAAATTGGATTTTGGGACCCGTTCACCGTGAACGTTACTTTTTCATAAAAAGTTTCAAAAACCCAAAAAAAATAAAATTTTTAAAATACAAAAAAAGTTTAAAAAACATAAAAAACCAAAAATATTTCTTGCTTTGTTAGTTCTTTTGCAGGTGTATGCGCACTCGATCAACGCCTTATCAAGAGCCCGAGACTCTCGATAACTTAGACATGGCCGGTGTACACAACAACAATAACAATCCACCTCAAAACAACATGAATAATAACAACAATGAACCTCTACCGGACAATTGCCCTATGATTGAACTTTTGCAAGCACATGTAGATGGCAACAACGATCTGATTGTCATACCCGCGATTGCAGCCAACAACTTTGAGCTCAAATCCGACTTTATTCAAATGGTCTCTGCTCAACCATTCTTGGGGCGTACCATTGATGATCCTCATGACCACATCAAAAGGTTCCTTCAACTCACAAATACGGTCAAATTCAATGGTGTTCCACAAGAGGTAATACGTTTACAACTTTTTCCTTTCTCTTTAGAGGGACAAGCCCGACATTGGCTTGCAAAGGAACCGCCACAAAGTATTCTGACGTGGACGGACTTGGAGACCAAATTCATAAACTACTTTTTCCCACCCTCTCGTACTACCTCTTTGCGGAATGAAATTATTAATTTTGAACAAAAGTACGATGAGTCTTTTAGTGAATCTTGGGACCGTTTTAAAGACCTTTTAAGAAAGTGCCCACAACATGGTTTTACCAAAGTGCTCCAAATTAATACTTTTTACAATGGTTTAAGCATGAATGACCAAGATTCACTAAATAGTGCCTCGGGGGGGTAATATTTTGGTTAAGAGTTCTAATGCCGCTTGGGATATTATTGAGAATAAGTCTAGAGTGCAAACCAAGAGTGTTCGGTAGTGCGAGCACTAGTGACAATGACAAGAGACTTGACAAAATTACTTCGCTTCTTGAATCGCTTGGTGCCCAAACCGCTAACAACACCAAAAGCATCAACGCTCAAAACGCTCAAGTCAATGCTGTAAGCCAATCATGTGAAATATGCGGGGGTCCTCACTCTTACACTACTTGTACCTCCACCCAAGACTAATCTTCTGAGAATGTTAACGCAGCATACGAAACTTATCCTCCAGCCGGTTATCAAGCTCGTCCTCAAGGAGACCGCAACTTGCTCAGCTATCGCTCAAACAACTTTCTTTCCCCGCCCGGTTTTCCTCCACCCAATCAAAACCAACAACAAAACCTTAACCGACCCAATCCAAACCAACCTCGAGCACCTTACCAACCACCTAAAAGACAACCGTATCCACCTCAAAATCATACTCAAGTTTACCAACCCGCTCCTTACCAACCACCTGCTTGTCAAGCACCTCCTCCTACTCAACCCACCGTTTTCAACCACGAGGTCGAAACGTACATGCGGACGAATGATGTGTTGGTGAAGAATCTGCAGACCCAGATTATTAATTTGAAGGGCGACATGGTGAAACAAGGGAATGATCTAAGAGCCGATATGCGAAATTCTTTGAGTGTTCAAACGAATGACCTAAGGGACATGATGGCTGGTTTCTTCCAAGGTAATCAAACCTCTTCTTCGGGTACTCTTCCGAGTAACACCGTTCATAATCCAAGATAGGAGATGAAAGCAATTACCACTCGCAGTGGAAAAGGTACCAAGGAACCCGAGCTACCTATACCTACACCGGTGATTGTGACTAAGGAAAACGAGTCACCTACTCATATTCCTCAACCTTCTACTTCCCCAATTCCTCCACCTCTTACTTCTACCCCTCCACCACCCAAGGATGTGAGTGATCCTACTATTCCAAAGCCTTCCTCTTCTTCCGATATACCTTATCCCTCAAGGTTGATGAAAGAGAAGCTCAAAAGCAAGGACGATATTCAAGTTTCGAACTTTCTCAAAATGTTTAAACAATTGAATTTCAACATCTCCATCGCTGAGGCTCTCGCTCACATGCCTAAATACGCAAAAATGTTCAAAGATCTTCTTAGTGACAAGGAAAAGCTTCTTGATATCGCTAATACCTAACTTAACGAGAATTGCTCCGCATGCTCTTAAGGAAATTGCCAACCAAACTTGGTGATCCGGGTCGCTTCTTAATTTCCTTGCAACTTCCCGGGAGTAGAGAATTGCATGGCCCTAGTCGATCTAGGTGCTAGTATCAATTTAATGCCTCTAAGCGTTTGGAAGCAATTATCTCTTCCTGAGCTCGTCCCCACCAAAATGACTTTGGAATTAGCTAACCGTACGGTTGCTTATCCAGTGGGGATAGCCGAAGACGTTATTGTAGGAGTCGACAAATTCACTTTTCCCACTGATTTCGTCGTAGTCGACTACGAGATGGATCCTCGTGTTCCATTAATCGTTGGACGTCCATTCTTGAGGACCGGTCGCACTCTCATCGATGTAGAAGCGGGTGAGCTTATCATGAGAGTTGGTGACGATCAAATTGTCTTCAACATGGGTAAGATTTCTCAACAGCCTTATTCATACGAGAATGTTAATTGCATCGACGTTCTTGATGAGGCTTGTGAAGAACATTTTAAAGACGCTTGTAAAAGTAGTCGTACCTCTCTTCCCAATGTTGAGACCGTTGCCTCTATTGATTCATCACTAACTCTATTTGGAGAAAGTGATTTCCTTTGGAAAGATTTTGAAGCAACCATGGGAGATGTGAACTTAGAATATGACGATTCTCCCACCGATTGGGATGAAGACATTCGTCTCATTGAGAAACTTCTCAAAGAGGACCATATTTATCCACCATCTCCCAAGGTTATTACTATCGATGAACCGAATTTGAATACGCCTTCAATCGAAAATCCTCCGGATTTAGAGCTTAAGGAGTTACCATCTCACCTCGAGTACGTGTTCCTTGAAGACAAGAAGAAGTCGCCCGTCATCATCGCTAAGGACTTGAAAGAAGAAGAAAAATCTCGCCTTATCGCCGTGCTTAAAGATCATAAGAAGGCAATTGCTTGGAAAATTTCCGATATCCGCGGAATTGATCCAAACTTTTGTACTTGCAAAATTCTCATGGAAGATGAATTTAAACCCTCAATCCAAAGCCAAAGAAGGGTTAATCCTCAAATTCATGACGTCATCAAACAAGAGGTTATCAAACTTCTAGATGCAGGAATGATTTACCCTATTTCAGATTCGCCATGGTTAAGTCCCGTCCATTGTGTGCCAAAGAAAGGCGGAATAACCGTTGTTCCGAATGAACACAACGAGTTGATTCCTACTCGTCTCGTTACTGGGTGGAGAGTTTGTATCGACTATCGCAAACTCAATGATGCCACGAGAAAAGATCACTTTCCTCTTCCTTTCATGGATCAAATGCTCGAGCGTCTAGCGGGTAATGACTATTACTGCTTCTTAGACGGTTTCTCCGGGTATTTTCAAATTCCCATCGATCCCAAAGACCAAGAAAAAACCACATTCACTTGTCCCTACGGAACATTTTCTTACAAACGCATGCCTTTTGGTTTATGCAATGCTCCTGGGACGTTCCAAAGGTGTATGATGGCTATCTTCCATGACATGGTTGAAGAAACTATGGAAGTCTTCATGGATGATTTCTCGGTTTATGGTGATTCATTCTCTGCTTGCCTTGCCAATTTAGAACGTATGCTTAAGCGGTGTGAAGATACTCGCCTTGTTCTAAATTGGGAAAAATGCCATTTCATGGTAAAAGAGGGCATCGTGCTAGGACACAAAATCTCCAAAGCTGGTCTTAAAGTGGACCGTGCTAAAGTCGATGTTATTTCTAAATTGCCTCCACCTTCGACCGTGAAGGGTGTGAGAAGTTTCCTTGGTCATGCGGGCTTCTACCGTCGACTCATCAAAGATTTTTCTAAAATCGCTCGCCCGATAACCCACCTCTTGGAAAAAGATACTCCTTTTATCTTTTCCAAAGAGTGTATTCAAGCCTTCAACCTTCTTAAGGATAAGCTAACTAAGGCACCGGTCTTGGTTACCCCTAATTGAGAGCTGCCTTTCGAGTTGATGTGCGATGCTAGCGACTTTGCTATTGGAGCAGTTTTGGGCCAAAGAGTGAATAAACACTTCCAACCGATCCATTACGCTAGCAAGACAATGATAGGGGCTCAATAGCATTACACGACAACCGAAAAAGGGCTTTTAGGTGTTGTCTATGCTTTTGAAAAGTTCCGCCCCTATCTTGTCCTTTCTACCACCATCGTGTATACCGACCATTCCGCGTTGAAGTACTTGTTAACTAAACGAGATTCCAAACCAAGACTTCTTCGCTGGGTTTTGCTACTTCAGGAATTTAAAATCAAAATTCGTGATAAGAAGGGAGTTGAAAACCTAGTCGCGGATCATCTCAGTAGACTTGAGGATCCTCATCAAGGGGATCATCCGAACAAAGAGATCAATGACTCTTTTCCCTTTGAGACCCTAATGTCTATCAACTCGAGTAATGATGAAGCCCCGTGGTTTGCGGACATTGCAAACTACTTGGCGGGTGGAATTCTCATTGACGGGTTAACATCCCAGCAAAAGAAAAAGTTCTTCAAAGATATTAAGACTTACTTTTGGGATGACCCGTATCTCTTCAAAAAATGTGCTGATTTGATTATTCGCCAATGTGTTGATGTACCGGCAACTTTAGACATTCTCGAAGCTTGCCACAAAGGACCCACCGGTGGTCAATTTGGTCTTAACTTCACCGCAAAGAAAGTGTTTGACTCGGGATTTTATTGGCCCTCCATTTATCGTGACGCTCACGAAATGGTGAAAAATTGTGATGCTTGCCAACGACAAGGCAATATCACACATAAATATGAGATGCCTCAAAATTTCATACAAGAATGTAAAATCTTTGATGTATGGGGCATGGACTTTATGGGGCCATTCCCTTCATCTAAAGGAAACAAATACATCCTTGTAGCCGTTGACTATGTTTCTAAATGGGTTGAAGCCAAAGCTTTACCTACTAATGACGCAAGGGTGGTTTGTAACTTTTTGAAATCATTGTTCGCTAGATTCGGTGTGCCTCGTGCCATTATTAGTGATTGCGGGACTCATTTTTGCAATGATCAATTCGCAAGAGTCATGGCTAAGTATGCTATCAATCATCGTCTTTCCACCGCATACCACCCAAAAACTAATGGCCATGCTGAAATATCTAAACGAGGGTTAAAGCGAATTCTTGAACGAACCGTGGGAGAGCATCGTGCCTCATGGGCCGATAAACTTGATGATGCTCTGTGGGCTTTTCGTACCGCTTACAAGATTCCGATTGGTTGTACACCAAATCGTCTCGTGTACGGGAAAGCATGCCACCTCCCCATTGAGTTGGAGCACAAGGCTTACTAGGCCTTGAAGTGGGATAATTTCGACATCCACAAAGCCGGTGACCTACGCAAAATCCAACTCAATGAGCTCAATGAACTCCGGAATGAGGCTTATGAAAATTCTTTGATCTATAAGGAAAAGACTAAGCTCATTCATGACTCTAAGATTAAAAACCGAGAGTTACAAGTTGGAGACAAAGTTTTACTCTTCAACTCTTGGTTGAAAATCTTTTCGGGCAAGCTGAAATCTCGTTGGTCCGGCCCATTCACCATTGCCCAAATTTTTCCATATGGTACTCTCGAGCTCGCTCAACCTAATGGACCTAATTTTAAGGTGAATGGCCAACGAGTGAAGTTGTACTTTGGTGAGGACATCTCTCATGAGATGATTCCATCCCTCACCACGTTTCCCATGAACTAGTTTTGGGTCGAGTCAGGCTCGTGACATGGTTATAAAAAACAAGCGCTCCTTGGGAGGCAACCCGTGTATCTATCCTTTTCTGTTTTACCTCCTAAGTGTAGGGGGACCTATATAGGTTGTTTGTGTTTGTGTGGTGATGTGATTACAGGGATAAATGCACTTTTGGAACCTTTGAAGAACCGTGCTCCCGTGTTATCCGAAATCCGGTTCTATCTCTCAACTATCGTGATTCAGTTTTCTTCATACTCACGTTTGAAAATGATCACTTTATTCGTCTCTTCCTTAACTTGATTTAACCAACGTGCACAATGTCATAAGTGTAGGGGAGACTTTTCCCACATGCTTAAACATTAAGGACAATGTTTATATTAAGTGTAGGGGGGACTTATATTGAAGTTTTAAGTGGACTTTTCCATTAAAATGCCTCCATTTAACCGGAAAATCATCTTTTTCAGCATTTTTCAATTTTTTTTTATTAACTTTGGCCATATAGTCGTAATCTTTAAATTTTTATCGTTTCTTTCATATGTATATATCCCACAATAAAGTCAAAAATATTAATAAAGTGGTGTAGCTAGTTTAGAAGTTTTTGACAAATTAGGCCCGTTGCGATTATTTTGACTCAATCCGAATAGACTTATCCAAGTTTATTCTAGCTAGTATCCTTAACCATGTAGACCTTAATTGGTTTATTAGGCTAAGCATCCACGAGTCTCATTAATTGAGATTTTAAATTTTGGAGAACGAGAAATGATAGAGTCAATTATAAGTCGGGATTCTTGCACAAGCACACTTGGTGTAATTATAAGCCTATTCTCCCATCACTTGCTAATAATTTATCTGCAATAAGTAAGGTCGTACGATTTTATTGAATAAGTTAGCTTCTAGCCCAAGATCATTTAAAAGTTGCTCGGTAATGATAAGAGTTCATAGCCAAGGCATAACTTATGAAGCGGGGCGCAAAGATTGGCGAGTCCGAAAAGGCCCTAACAAGGCATGAGGATTCCATTTTATTGCTAAAGATCCAAGATGATATGAAAAGCATTATTCCCAAAATCAATATGAAGGATCAAGACTCACGACGAAAAGCAATCAACTCCAATAAAGATCATGGAGAAGTCTATCCGAAAAGACCCTAACAAGGTATGAGGATTAATAGATCCAAGTCCGAAAAGGAGGCGGATCGTTGTATCTCAAAATCCCAATTAACGATTGAAGAAATAATGATGAATTCATGGTCAAGAACGTTGGAGTATCCCTCAAAAGTCTCCAAGTGAAGAAACTCTATTAACGATGAGAAGACCATTATCTCAAGAACGTCTCTCAAGATATGAAGTATGAAGTACATGCCAAATATCTGCCCGAGAAAGGTCTCAAATCATGAAGCGAGTTATGCCAAGATATGAACTTTTTGATATCCCGAGAAGCAGTTTTAAGAGATTTTGTCCTTTAGCTAACTATTAATCAAATCGTCCTACTTTGCTTTCAGCCTAAATAAACTATCGCAATAAGTCCAAAAATTCATCTTCATGATCATTCTAAGAGAAAACTAAAATATAAGAGATACACCTAGGAATAAGGGAGTTTAAGCATATAATTAAGCCATGTGTGTAAGTGTTTGATTTGCTAACTTATAATAACAATGATCTCGTTTTTAAGCTTAGTTTGGGGAACGTGAAACTTGAGGGTGATAAATCTTCGCAGCACCGAAGCCCTAATGTAAGTCTTAGATCTCTTTGCGAGTTATTTTCATATAGCTATTTTCAAGTGAAAATGGTTTTCTATCCCTTTTGTTTCGTTCAAGTTTTTATATATCTCTTTAGTAGTAGTGGTTATTGTTAATAAGGCCAAGGTTGATTGATTATGAGAAAAGTGAAAATTTGCTTTATCATTAAGCATTGCATGAGGGCATGGCAATGGTTAAGTGTAGGGGATTTGATAGGTGTGAAAACACCCATCCTTTTACCACTTATTTCTTGCTAAAACAAGACCAAAACGCGTATTTAATGTCATTTGTTTGGAATTATGCGTGGTTTGTGTGTTTGTTGTGTTTTCAGAGCCAACCGGATAAATATTAAAGAAAACATGGGATTGCACGGGTTTTATCGAAGAAAAAGACTCAAGACGAAGTCTATTGTCCAAGAGATGCAAAAGATTTGAAGTCAATGGGCATATTTGAAGAATTATCGAAGAAAAGGACCAAAGATGGAAAATTTACATATGTCGAAGAACTCAAGTCTATTAAACGAAGAAATTAAAAGACGAGTTGAATTTATTCGTCGACAAATCCCGAATCGAAATCGAAAACGTCAACTTTTCTGAAAAGACGAGAAGACAAGAAGAAAGGGAGAAAGCCCACTCACCAACCAACTTGAAGACCTATAAATAGGACCTTCCTTCACACATTTTGAGCTAGTTTTCATTCCAGTTTATTTTTCTTTCTTGTTTCGTAAGATAACCAACACCATTAAGGTGTTGGTGATTTTTCATTTTGTTTTCACAAATTTTGTAGTCTTAATCTTTCCCTTTGAATGTTTAAACCTTAATCATTTAATATCATCATTCCATTAATCTTGTTCATCTTCTTCTTTTTGATTCAAAGTCTTAAAGTTTTATTTTGTTGAGTTTGATCTTTAAAAGTAAGTGGGTTTTATGTTTTTAGTGTTTTGGTTTGATGTTTATGATTAGTAGATGAATAATAGTTATTGTGGTTAAATTTTTGGTTAAAAACATGGTTGATTTTGGTAAAAATCGTGCTTTATTGTTTTCCTTCTTCTTCGTCTCCATCACTACCCAGATTTCGAATCAACAGCTAATGTTCCGAATGAAGAGTTTTCTTTAAATATTCCGGATCAGTTAAAATATTCCGAACGAAGCTTTTCATCATTTTATTCCGAATCAGCAATTTATTCCGAGTGAAGCTTTTGCTTTTGAGTATTCCGAATCAAAGTGTTCATCCGGAATAATCAATATTCCGGATGAGTATTAATATTCCGAATCAAAGTTTTAAGAAAATATTCCGAATCAGTTATTTTTGAATGTTCCGAATCAGTTTTTTTTTAATGTTCCGAATAAAGGATTTTTGATTAAGTATTCCGAATCAAGCTTAGTATTCCGGATCAGTTTTATTCCGGATCAGTAATGTTTCGAATCTGTCTTTTTATATATTCCGAATGAAGGTTTCTCTTAAATGTTCCGAATGAAGGACAAGTCTTCCGAATCAGCATTTTATTCCGAATGAAAGGTTTTTAGTTAGAAGTTCCGGATGAAGAAATATTCCGAATGAAGGTTAATGTTCCGAATGAAGCTTTTGTCCAAATGTTCCGAATGAAGGTAAATGTTCCGAATGAAGCATAGGTTCTGAATGAAGCTTTCTGTTTAGTATATTCCGAATCAAGCCTTAACATTCCGAATCAGTGACTTTTTCTGAGTTTAGGTAGTTAACTGTTTTATTTAAATTCAAGTTTTATTCTTATTAATTGCTTTTAGTTTATCTTTATTTACTTTACGCATTTACCTTTTTAGTAGAATAGAAAACCAACCCCTTTTTTGTAACCAAGAACAACTATTCCACTTTGAACCGTGATCGATTCGAGAAGATACCGAGAATTTAAATTGAACCCCATTGAAAATACTTGTATCAGGTGCGTTTCCACAAAAATCACATGAATAAGTCGAAGAATAGGGTGGAGGTGGATTTCCATAATTAAGTGGATTATAGGATTGAAAAGAGTCTTGATTATGAAAGTTCTCATGATTATAACCTTGAAAATTTCCTTCATTTTGAAAACCCTAATAATGTGAAAATCCTTGATTTTGAAAATATCTTGATTATAGCATTTAAAATTTTCATCATTTTGAAAGCCTTCATTATTTGAAAATCCTTGATTATGAAAGCTTTCTTGATTATAGCCTTGAAAATTATCATCATTTTGAAAACCTTCATTATTTAAAAATCCTTGATTATGAAAGGTTTCTTGATTATAGCCTTGAAAATTATCATCATTTTGAAAACCCTCATGATTGCAAAATTCTAGGTTTTGAGATGGCCCATTAAAGTTTTGTTCTTGAAATGATGGTGAAGGGTGTGAGGAAAAACCGAAATATCCCATATAATCATTACAAGTATAGTCCATGTGAAGGTTAGGTTGAAAATTGGGGTCCTTGGTTCCATTATAAGACTATCCCTCCCCATAATAGCCATTGTTTTTATCACATAAATAAGTATCATGTGGACCTCCACAATTCGAACAAGGCGAATAATTAGCATTGGCGGTTCGTTGTTGCAAAATCTCCAACATGGAACGAGTATCCATGTGTAGCAAGGTGGCCGAATGTATATACAAGTGAATGACGTTTTAAAAACTTCCTCGGGGAAGGATGTAATACACCAAAGGTGGTATGGTTACACGCGTACAAGTACACGTGTAAGTAAACTCGAGGAGTGAGAGAGGAGCTCTCGGTTAACTTCTGAGAGAGAAGATATTATCTCTCTCGAGGTGCAATAATTAATATCCACAAGAAAGTAATATATTACTACGTACTACCACTTTGGTGGCACACCACTCACTACTATCGCCTTTGAAAGACCCACAAGGAAGCGGAGAAACGAGGCAACGCGTAGCACTTAAGGGCCTGCTTCTTTAGAATGTGAAATACACTCGCCTTATAGCCCCCACACAGTAGCCTCTTTCTCAAGTTTAAATAGATCGAAGTATTTATCTATTGTGCCTTAATTAAATTCGATCGATACACGTAAGTGGCACCGGAACGCCGCCACAAACGGTGTATTGTAATGCAATACTTATGGAAGTAGGTAACTTGGTTGTTCGTATCTACGTATATGTATTTACATATAATAATATATGAAAAATATTTTTGTATTTATTTGATTTTTATAAGAAAATATAATATGTACGTAAAAACGATTGAAAACAAGATATACAATATATTTTTATGGTGTAATCTTTTTGGAAAAAGATTACTTTTGGACTTTTTATTTTTTTGGTTCAATTCATTAGGAAAAGAATTGATTTTGTTGATTTTTTTTATCTTTTTTATTTTTTATTTTTTATGTTTTTGATTTATCAAAAATAACGTCCACAAAGTGAACGGATCCCAAAATCCAATACGTCTCACTCGAAACCGTTAATCTTCACGAAAAGAACCGGCAGCGGAGGCATTTAATATTTCGCTTCTTAGTTCGTTTTTCTCGGTATCTAATCGAATTAATTTAACAATTTCAAGCAAAGACTTAATCATTTTTGGTATTAAAAGGTTGATTGGTATTTAAGCTACTTGGCACATAAAACACGTAAAATTGTAAAAGTATACTAATTTATACGTACTATTCTAAAACATATTGCAATTACTACATTTAAATGCACAAAATATTAAAATGTAAATTTCAAATTTTATAAAACTAAAACAAATTTATAAAACTTTACAAATCAAACTTAATAAAATTCTATCAGTTTAACTGATAACAAACTATACACTAAAATTCAAAAAGCCCAACAGATCTGGCCCAATAGCCCAACGAATTACTGAATAGTTAAATCTAACAAATTGGACAACTTATAACTACCTATCATCAAACACTAACCTATTTAAAAAAAAAGCTAACTATCCTGAAAAGGATGGTTACTATAATGATACTACACAAAATCAGGGACCAAATGTGAACATCACTCAAACTTAACCACTTGCAATTATAGATAAGAGCAGAAAAATGTTTTTAAACATCTGACTATATCCAAAATATTTTCAAGCTAAATTTTATAACTCTAAATTGTAAACATCAATAATATATCAAACATATCTAAATCCTACATTCTATAGTGCAACTACACTTACTCATTCTAAACTCGGAATTGCTAAATGACTCTAAATTCTATTTCGCCAAAGACTAGTTATTGATATCACAATTTCTAATTCAACAATAAAAGGGTATTTAAATCTAATTCAAATCAGCAATGAAATGCCTAATTCCAAGCACTAGCGTAAATGCTAATATGAACATTTAAACATCAAAATCTTATGAACTAAAGCTATAAGCTAAACCTTATTAATAGCATTACACAAGACAGCACATCAAGTAGTTAACAAGCAAAATTCACACTACGATACTGTAAAAACCCGCATAGTTTTACCATGAACCGTACAATACGTAAACATACGAACCTATTAAAACTTACTAATTATGTCACGTACACGTATCACGAATATTGAATCCAAAAATTACGAACGTGGTATTGCACGATAATTATTATGTACGTGTTATTACACGATAATTATTACGTACGTGTTGATACACGATAATTATTAAGTATAATAATTAAAATCATGATTATATTATCACGAACATTAAAACAGGAACATGTGAGCTACGTATTATATATATTATGTCACGATAAACAAGAATTACATATAATAAATAATCCGCGACTTTTAAAAATGAACACGCATGCATGCTAAATTAGTCACGATATAAAAACAAATAAGGAGGTGTTGTTTGGGCCGTTTAGACAAGAGAGGACAAGAAGAAAGACTTGGGCTCAAGGCCCAAATAGGTTTATACCGACTAAAAACAAAACAGACGCGGGGGGAGTATATTTGGACTTAGTTTTGGACAAACACACATAAAACCCTAAAAACAGTTACATGCCGTCATTTTTTCCCTTTGGTGTCCTTTTCTGCCGCCGTGTTCCACAGCACAAGAAACAAGAGTAGTTCGTGGGTCGTGAATCCAAGAAACCAGGTTTAGATCTTGTTTAATTTTCTTGAAACCCCAAAAACAAATGGATAATTCTTGATCTCGTTTTATTTTTCTTCTATTGGTTTAATGGATCACGAATCCAAGATATAAGATCTAGAACCCGTTAATAATAAGTTAATTAAAAAGGGGGTTTCGTATTTGGTGTTGTTGTATTCGAATGGCCTACAAACCGAGACCGTTCATGGTCTCAGTGGTAAAAACATGTCACCAGTCGCAACCCTTAATGGGTGTTGGCTTGGTTGGGTCTATCGGTGGCAACCCCCAGCAAGAGGTTTGGTCAGGCAGTGGGAACCGAGAGTCTATGAATCTCTGTGGGAAATTGGTACGCAGCAGGGGAAATTGGCAACTACCAATGGCTGCTTGCATAATCAGCAGCAACACCAACCCAACAGGGTGGTGTTTGGCCTGGCAGTGGGAACCCAGTTAAGCCGGGGGCAACCACCTGCTGTCAGTGGCAGAAACCACAACCGTAGGGCTGTGGTGTTTGGCTGTTGGTTTGGCTTTTGACTCGACTTATTGTATTTCACGGGTTCGGGTTTGGTCACGGGAATCTTTTCTACAAGTCAGATTTTATTCAAGTTTTACAAGCTAATTTATTATTACAAGATTAATCATTTTACAAGTATATTATTTTTTTACAAGAAAGTTAAATTAAATAATAACATGACATGTAATTAATTTAATTAATCATGGACTTAGGTTAATTATTATTTAGAAAATAATACATGTTTTAACCTAAGTATTTATTTATATAATTTAGACTATAATATTAATTAATTATTAAAACATGGATTGTAATTAATTAATAATCATGACTTAGGTTATATTAATATAATATTAATACATGTTTTAACCTAAGTATTTTATACACCTTAATTTAATTAAATCATGCTTATATTTAATTAAATCGTATAACCTATAGTTTATTTAATTAACATGTTATTATTAATAAACTATACTATAATTACATGACCTATGATATTTAATCGATAAACATAAGCTTATATTATTAGCTTATTGATTCAGCTTAATTTTAAATATGGAAACTTTCTATTTCATGAAACTTACTATTATGGAAACTTTTTATTTTTAGAAACTGATCTATTTTATGAAGTTAATCTATTTTTGGAAACTTTCTATTTTGGAAGCTTTCTATTTTAGGAAACCTGCTATTTTTAGAGAGTTACTTATTATTACACAACAAGTATAATAATACAAGAAATACAAGTAATACTTAATCAGAATACATAGGATACATGATAAACACAATATAACCTTAAAATCAATAAAACAAGACATGAACATATAAAACAAGCTAAGACACGATATAAAATCAATTACGTACTCAGTAATCAGAATACTTATACACGTATACTATTTATGTAGCATTAGTGAGATCGAAGTAGGACTTCCTTCCGTTCGTCTTCTTCGTTCACTGGACATAAGGTACGGATTTCCCGTCCTTTCAGTATGGACATACTTTCCTTATTAGGATTCCCCGTTTGCAGCCAACTATTTTCCCAGTATTTGTTTTATATGTTTGATACTTATGTTAGAATAAGAGCCTACGCCATATACATGCATGACCAGTGTCACCTAGTTATGGAGGTACCATAACCATAACACTAGAGGCACCAGTGTTATGACTTCCCCATGGCGAAGTGATTGCTCGTGGCGTCCCTTTTCAGTTTTGGCCATTATATTATATTATCATGTGGGGCGTATGGGTGCATCCTAGTTACATGTTTATCCGTAATTATCAGAGTGAATGCGATGTGTGCCTTGCATCCTTCACTAGGAGCTGATCCCTCCTACCCATACTATTTAATTAGAGGCAACCTCTCTAATTGCATGACAAGGTCTCCCCTTCAAGTATTCATGCACGGTGGAACCTCATGACCTATATGGGTTATTTGGCTTATTAAAATAGATTTTCATAGAAACCTAGGTCTTTTCAAACTATAAAACCTGTTTTATGAACATGAATCCAGATTTCTTAGAAATTATATTATTCCGCTGCTATTAGTCTTTGTTATGTTTCAGCCATTCATGCTATGTCATATATCCGTGCACTGAGCGTTATGCTCAGCCGTTACTTTCCTTTCCATGTCCCAAAACGGCCGGTACACAAGGACGGACTCGAGCATTTAGAATAAGTGCATAGGATGGAAGCTGCCATAGACTTCTTCTCCTTCTTGCCTATATACTTATGCTTGTCTAGTCTTTCCTAGTTCATTCACTTTATTTATGTATTGGGCTTATGTTTGGGAACCGATGTTTGGGAATCGATGTTGATTTCGGTTTTCCCTATGGTCATGTATGTTTTACTACATATTACCTTGCATGCTTTGATGACATGCCATAATCACGCGTAACGGTCTACTTATCAAATGGGGTGTTACAATTAGGGTATCAAAGACAAGGCTTCAACCTGTAGGCTCTAAAACTCGACCTGTGACTAGTGGGTAGTAACCAGAAGCTTCCTAAGTCAACGCTTGTTATTTCACGTATTGATGGTTTCAGCACCTTGTTGTTTAACCATGATGTTTTCATCGGTATTGTTTTACTAATATAGATGAAAAACCGTCATCCATACTTAGTTATGTATCATTGTTTCATGTATGATGTTCCTTATGAACTGTGGCTGATGCGGACTGAACCCTAGTAGTTCATAATTGGTCACATAAAAAAATTTCTGTTAAGTTTTGACAGCTGAGTTTCACTCATTTATTCCATGTATCATTGGCGCAGGTTTTTGACTAAGTAACGGTTGGTACAGGACTGGTTCTATTTAGTCGCATGTGCTTTTATCGAAACTTTTAACTTTGGGACCGACCCATAGGCGTCCCCTCACCATGTCTTTTGTTTTGGGTAAACGGACCATAGGCATTTACCCTCACGCATATAAAGGTTTTTATAAACTGCATCATGCATTCACGCACTGTTTTTATGCATAAAATTTTTCTCATGATTTATTGGCATAATTTTTTTTCATGTCCCCTCATAAGTTACTATGTCTTTATGTCAAGTGTGTTTTCATAATATCATGGTTAACTTCATTTTCATGCTGATTATGTTGTATACTCCTTCATGTTAAGTTGTTTCATGTTTCTTCATGTTGATTTCGTCTTCATGTTGATTACGTCTTACGTCTCGTTTGTTGTTTATGCTTTCATGATAGTCATGGTTGGTTTTCATTAATCATGCTTTCTGGAAAATCATCGTTGAATTTTGTGTAACCACACTTTAGCGTTTCTCTATGCAACCATAATGATGTATATGCTGGCATTGCCAGGTTATCATGATGGTTTTCTAACGGTTTAACCAATCATTTTTTCGGTTAAAAGCATGACAAATGATTGACCCCATACCGATCATTTCATGTGCATTCCATGTGTACTATATGTACCGTATTCCATGTGTATTACAAGTACCTTAATCCAGGTGTACTTTACTTGCAATGCTCCACGAGTATTCGCAAGACGATTCTAAATCATCTCAGGTGTACTCCACTTGTGGATACTCTACAAGATTGTTGATGCCGCTCATAACTTGGAGATGTTACGAAAGTTGATGCTGCTGATTATTTTAGAGACGCTACGAGATGTTGATGTTGTTCACAACCTGGAGATCTTACAAGACGAAGACAAGGGCGTTAGATCAAAGCGATCGGACGAGAAGATGCTTCACAACCAGGCGATTTCCATCAATCATTGTCCCTAATACTTAGTTACATGTCACACGTCATTCAGTTGTCGTTTCAGTCATATGAGTGAGAACTCGTACCAGCCGCCCACTCAGCTGAATAGTTACATGAATCATAGTCATGAGAATGACCGTCATGGAACTGACAGACAAGGCGATAGTAACCACTATTGTGACAGAAACTATCCTAGCAATCGCAACAGAAGCTCCGACCACGGACGTGATCAGAAATACAAGGGTCATGTAAAACTCGCATGCTTTTACCATGAATAGTACCCTTACGATAGTACGTACATGATTAGGACTTTCTTTTTTTTAGCATGTTTACGTTTCACGAACAAGAATTCCAAGTATTACGTACGTGTTATAACACGATAAGTATTTATTACGTATGAACACACGATAATTATTCCAATAATAATTATAATCACGAACATACGAACATGAAATCATGAACGTAAATTAATCACGAGCTAATATTACGTATGTATATATATTTATTACGAACACGAATAAATATATTAAGTCACGATCGATAACTAATTAAAACACGTAAAACACGAACACGAGAACACAATTATTAATTAGACATGGAAAACATTCGGGTTACCCCATGTGGGCCCCATTACCCACGGCTAGAAGCAAAGAAAAGGGCCTAGCCCATTATTTTTACTAAACATGGAAAAAGAGGAAAAACATGTTTAATTATTTACAAAGATTAGAATAACTAAGAAACCCTAATCCTCCTTCTTCCTTCTCCTTTTTGGCCGCCACTTTTAATCACCATAAAGGGGTGTTCGGGTTGATTGTGATCTTGGAATTATTGCAAGAATTCGTGTGTGTTCATCCTTATTTGATTCACGTAATCGGTATAACTTTTAACCTTTTCTTTTTATGTTTTGATTTATTGAATCACATAAAATCATGATGTTTTTAATTAAACTAATTAAAACAAGTATTTAACATGTTAATAATCATGGGTTAAATCAAATCAAGGGTTTAGGGGTGTTTGTGTTGTAGCTGAAGCCTAACCGAGCCCTAAGGGGGACTCGGCTTGGCTTATCTCACACCACCGAGACCATATGGTCTCGGTATGGTGATGGTGGTCCCACGGCAGCAGAAAAACCAAGGGGAAACCTGACGTGGTTCGGGTTATGATGATAGTTACGGGTCCGATTCATGGTTTTTAGTCACGGGTCCGGTTCATGAATCATTTTTTTAAGGTTTATGATTTTTATGTTTTAGACTTAAATTAAATTAATAAAAACATGACATGATTAATTTAATGTACATGACTTAGGTTATAAATTTAATTACTAGTTCATGAATTTTAACCTAAGTATTTATATTTAATTAGACTTTATAATTAATTAATTATTTAAAACCATGACTATAATTAATTAATTAACATGACTTAGGTTATATTATTAATAGTTAATAATACATGTTTTAACCTAAGTATTTTACCTTTATTTAATTAAAACATGTTATATTTAATTAAATACTTTTAACCTATAGTAAATTTAATTTACAAGTAATAATTAATAAACTATACTTTATAATCACATGACTTAGAATAATAATCAGAAAACACTTAAGCTTATATAATTAGCTTATTTAACCAGCTTATATCTATTTATGGAAACTTTCTATTTTTAGAAACTTATTTAATTAAGGCAGCTAATCTATTTATGGAAACTTTCTATTTTTAGAAACTTATCTATTTTAAGCAGTAATTCTACTTTTAGAAACTTTCTATTTTTTTGGAAACTTTCTATTTTTGGAAACTTTCTATTTTTGGAAACCTGCTATTTTTAGAAAGTTACTTATTATTTCACAACAAGTATAACAATACATGAAATACAAGCAATACTTAATCAGAATAGACAGAATACACGATAAACACAGTATAAAGCTTAAAATAGTAAAACATGACATGAACATATAAAACGAGCTAGGACATGATATAAAACCAGTTACGTATTCAGTAATCAGATACTTATACACGTATGTATTTATGTAGCATTAGTGTTACCGAAGTAGGACTCTCTTCCGTTCGTCTTCTTTGTTCACTGGACATAAGGTACGGATTCCCGTCCTTTCAGTATGGACATTCTTTCCTTATTAGGATTCCATGTATGCAGCCAACTGTTTTCCCATAGTATAAGTTTATATGTTTGATTGCTTATGTTTAATTAGAATACCTAAAGCCATATACATGCATGACCAGTTTCACCTAGTTATGGAGGTACCATAACCATAACACTAGAGGCACTGGTGTTATGACTTCCCCACGGCAGAGTGATTGCTCATGGCGTCCCATCAGCTTTTGGCCATATTATTATATTTATCACGTGGGGCGTATGGGTGCATCCTAGTTACATGTTTTTCAGCAGATTACTCACTGTGAATGTGGTGTGTGCCTTGCATCCTTCACAAGGAGTTGATCCCTCCTACCCAAAACCAGTATATTAAATTAGAGGCAGCCCCTCTAATTTACATGATGAGGTCACCCCTCCAAGTATTCATGCACGTTGATTTTCATGACCTATATTGGCTAATGGTAAAATATGTTAAACAGTTTTTACAAGATAAACATAAGGCTTTTTAAACTATAAAACTAGTTTTACTAAGATATAACCGGGTTATCCATGACTTAGTTTCTTCCGCTGTTTCATGCTTTTATGCATATATTATTTATGCTTTACTTGTATATCTGTGCACTAAGCGTTATGCTCAGCCGTTACTTTCCTTTCCATGTCCCAAAACGGCAGGTACCCAAGGACAGACTCAAGCATTTGGAGGACATGCATAGGATGGAAGCTGCCATAGACTTCTTCTCCTTTTGCCTTCATATACTTATGCTTGTTTAAGTCTTTTATTCATTCCATTTACTTTATTATGTTTGGGCTTATGTTTGGGAACCGATGTTTGATTCTGGTTTACCCTATGGTCATGTATGTTTCATTACATATTATCTTGCATGCTTTGATGATACGCCATAATCACGCGTGACATTCCATTTATCTAAATAGGGTGTTACAATTATGGTATCAGAGCCAAGGCTTCGACCTGTAGGCTCTAAAACTCGACCTGTGACTAGTGGGTCGTCACCAGGAGCTTCCAAAGACAACGCTTGTTATTCCACGAATTAATGTTTTCAGCACATTGTTGTTTTAACCATGATGTTTTCAGCATCTTGAGGTTTTAAACTTGATGTTTTTCATCGATATTGTTTTACTAATATAGATGGACAACTGTCATTCATATTTAGTTATGTGTCATGGTTTCATGCATGCCGCTCCTCGTGAACTGTGACTATGTGGACTGAACCTTAGTAGTTCATAACTAGTCACATAAAAATTTTCTAATAAGTTTTGACAGATGAGTTTCATTTATTTATGTTTCATGTATCATTGTTGCAGGGATTATGACTAAGTAATGGTTGGTACATGAGTGGCCCTATTTATTCGCATGTGCTTTTATCGAAACTTTTAACATTGGGACCGACACATAGGGTCCCCTTGCCATGTCTTTTGTTTTGGGACCGACCCATAGGCGTCCCCTCGCACATATAAAAAGTTTTTATAAACTACATCATGCATTCATGCACTATTTTTCATGCATAAAATTTTTCTCATGATTTATTGGCATAAATTTGTTTTCATGTCCCCTCATAAGTTACTATGTTTTTATGTCAAGTATGTTTTCATGCTACCATGGTTAACTTCATTTTCATGCTGATTATGTTTATACTCCTTCATGATTAATTTCATTCCAAGATTTTTATGTTGATTTCATCTTCATGTTAAGTATGTCTTAAGTCTCCTTATGTTGATTATATTCTCATCATGTCGATCATGCCCTCATGCTAGACATTGAAAGATTCCAGTAAATCCTGCTTTCATGATAGTCATGGTTGGTTTTTAATGATCACGCTTTCAGGCAAATCATCTTGAACTTTGTATAACCACACTTTAACGTTTCTCTATGCAACCAGAATGAGGTATATACTGGCATTGCCAGGTTATCATGATGGTTTTTTCTAACCGTTTAACCGATTATAGTTCCTTTAAAATCATGACAAATGATCGACCCCATACCGATCATTTCATGTGCATTCCATGTGTGCTCCATGTACCGTATTTCATGTGTATTACACGTACCTTAATCCATGTGTATTTCATTTGCAATACTTCACGAGTATTCGCTAGTCAATTCTGAATCATCTTAGGCGTAATTTTAATTGCTGATATTCTACAAGATTGTTGATGCCGCTCATAACTTGGAGATGTTGCTAAAGGTTGATGCTGCTGACGTTCGGAGACGTTACGAGATGCGGATGCTGTTCACAACCTGGAGATCCTACAAGATGAAGACAAAGGCGTTGGAGCAAAGCAATTGGACGAGAAGATGCTTTACCATCAGACGATTTCCATCAATCATTGTCCCTAATTCTTAGTTACATGTCACACGTCATTCAGTTGTCGTTCTGTCATATGAGTGAAGACCGATACCAGCCAGCCACTCAGCTGAATGGTTACATGAATCAGAGTCATGAGAATGACAGTCATGGAACTAACAGACTAGACGATAGTAACCACTACTACGACAAAAATTATCCTAACAATCACAACCGAAGCTCCAACCGCGGACGTGATTAGAAATACAAAGGATCAGTAGTTTAACCGATCCGCCAATTCTGGCGTAATAACCTAATATTGTAATTCTATTTGTTTCATATCTCGAGACACATGTCAACACATCAGTCAAGACACATGTCTCATGTATACTTTCCGAAGACACATGTCAAGACACCAGTCATGACATATGTCATGCTTATATTTCCAAGACACGAGTCAAGACACATGACTCACGTCCAATTATGAAACATTTCTAAGAAATGTAGGGTACAATCCAAGGGTATATCCATTTTGTTGTGCCATGTATTAATCAGGCCACAAGAATTTCAGTAACACTTGTTGGGTCAAAAAGTTGATGTGGTAGAAACTAAAAAACGAAGAAAACATGAATATATTGTCTAAGCGTTGTCAAGAGCAATCCAAGCGTTGACAAGAGCAAACTAAGCATTGATGGCTCAAGCATTGTCATGTGCAATCCAAGCATTGTCACACGCAATCCAAGCATTGGTAGAAACGTAGACAAAGAAGCCTATGGAAGCTTCTATTTAGATAAACATGCAGGATATATTCTGTATATGTTATTTAAATAGAAGATTTACATGTTTTATTTATTCTTATCTCTTGTAAAACCCTAATCCTTACACTATAAAAGGAACCAAGGGTTATTAGGTTTTTCATAACTCATATTCACAATGTAAACGTAAAAAGCGTGTGTTGCACTAGATGTGGGATTAATGTATACACGTCTAGTGGTTGTTTGTTATTAATATAATGAACAATCGTTGAGTAATTTATGTGTCTTGTGCCCTAAACACCTTGTTAATGTATCATGTTCTAATTTCGCTTTGATTATCTAATCATATGAACATGGTGCATTCCTAGAAGCTGAAAAGATCCGTGAAACCAAGGTTTCCACAATTGGTATCAGAGCCTCGTGGCTCATGATGCTAAGACCAACAAGGTGTTCGTGTATGGTGAAGAAAAGAAAAATCCGTCTAGGGTTTTTCTGGACGTTTTTGTGTGCGCAACAGTATTCAAAAGGTCATAACTTTTTATTGGACCGTTGGATCGTCACGAAATTTCTTGTGTGTGTTCTATACACATATATCTAGACATTCACCGGAGGGATTGTCGAGTTTTATCTACAGGAAAAAGTTATTAGGCGTCAAAGTCAGCAGTGAGTATATGCAGTTTTCTGTAAACAGCCATGTTCAAAACACGATCTCTCCTTCGTTAACCGTTGGATCTTCGTGATTTTTGAACTGTAGATTCTTGGCACTTGTGTCTAGAATCTCACCGAAGGGATTTTCGATATGAGCCCTAATGAAGACATTATTCAAGGTCGAAGTTCGTTGATTATGGCATTAATGTTCTTGCTTTATACACATAAAATCATGAACTAGGGTTTCTTAAACCCAAGATCGAATTAAAGAGCAGAAGAATGAGGTTTGTGGCTATTGTGATTCAAGTTTAATACATGATCTAAGGTTAATCTACAAACACTAGTTACTGTTCATCTGTTAGGGTTTCGCTTAAACCCTAGATACGGTTTAATGGAACAGTAGCAGTTCTAGAACGATTGTGATTTTCCATGGTAAACATTATGCCCACATGTGATAATAACAACAGACGTGAAGATATTTCAGAAAGAAATAAGTCTAATTAAACGATTCTATATTTGGATGTGGCTATATTTAAAATCACTTGGTGTGATGCAAGAATATTGGCTAATTTTTAGGACTATGGAAATTCCTTTTGTGAGCTGTTGGACGTGGGTTCCTTATTTTCAGCGATAAGCATATATATATATATATATATATATATATATATATATATATATATATATATATATATATATATATATATATATATATATATATATATATATATATATATATATATATATATATATATATATATATATATATATATATATATGTATGTATATATTATTGTGTTTGAAACAATGGGATATTATGTGCATGGATATTGGCTGACTTCCTGTGATAAAGATATGGTGTATTGATACAAGAGATTTTACTAGGTTGAAAGTTCGTTTCTCGGTATCTTCTCGAATTGATAACGGCTCAAAGTGGAATTATCGTTCTTGGTAACTAAAAAAAGGGGATTGGTTTTCTAATCTACTAAAAAGGATTAAATGCGTAAAGTGATAAAAATAAACTAAAAGCAGTTAATAAAAACAATTTAAAATAAAGCTTGAACAATAAAACAGTAACAGTAAAATACCCTTTACTTGAAAAAACAACTGATCCGGAATAAATTGTTGGTTCAGAATAATCAAGACAAAAGGCTCATTCGGAATACTTAATGAAAAAGCTTCGTTCGGAATAAATCAACTCACTCGGAATATTGCTTATTCGGAATAACTCTTCATGCGGAATAACTCATGCAGAATAAACAGCTTATTCGGAATGTAGGCTTCATCCAGAATAATTGGAAACCCCTTCGCTCGGAATAACTACTGATCCGGAATAACTTGGTGGTTCGGAATAGTTAGCTCATCCGGAATATTCGTTCATCTGGAATATAGGCTTCATCCGGAATAACTTGTTGATCCGAAATAATTAGCTGGTTCGGAATAAATGATAAGAAAGTTTCACTCGGAATAATTTGCTGACTCGGAATAACTTAAACTAAATGCTCATTCGGAATATTCCTTCATTCGAAATATTCCTTCATTCGGAATAATTAAACAAAAATGGTGATTCGGAAAGAACGATTCACCCGGAATATTGATTATTCTGGATGAACACACTTATTCGGAATAACTAATAAAAATTGCTGGTTCGGAAAATCTTGTTGATGCGGAATAAAAAGAACTAAGTGCTCGTCCGGAATTTTTGCTTTATCCGGAATAATTAACCTCAAACATTCATTCGGAATAAATGTTGTTCATTCGGAATATAGGGATTGTTTTGAAGACGCGAAGAACAGGGAAAACAATAAAGCTACAAATTTAACAAAAATCAACAAAGTTTTTACCAAAGATTAAACCAAACTAACCACCAATCATCTACTAATGTGTAACACCCCATTTTGATAAATGGAATGTCACGCGTAATTATGGCGTGTCATCAAAGCATACAAGGATAAATGTCTAAAAACATTACATGACCATAGGGATAACCGGAATCAAACAACGGTTCCCAACATAAGCCCAAAACATAATAAAGCAAACGAAATGAATGAAAGACTAAACAAGCATAAATATATGAGGGCAAGAAGGAAAATAAGTCTCTAGCAGCTTCCATCCTATGCACGTCCTCCAAATGCTCGAGTCTTCCCTAGGGTACCTGCCGTTTTGGGACATGGAAAGGAAAGTAACGGCTGAGCAAAATGCTCAGTGCACGGATATAGACATAGTATGAATGACTAAAACATGATAAAGACTTAATAGCAGCGGAAATGTAAAAGTCCTGGAAAACCTGAACATGTTCATAAAACTGGTTTAATAGTTTGGAAAGCCTTATGTTTATCTTACGAAAACTGTTTTACATATTTTACTATTAGCCAATATAGGTCATGAAAATCCACCGTGCATGAATACTTGGACGAGTGACCTCATCATGCAAATTAGAGGGGCTGCCTCTAATTTAATATACTGGTTCTGGGTAGGAGGGATGCTCCTGGTGAAGGATGCAAGGCACACACCACATTCACCATGAAATCCTGACTGAAAACATGTAACTAGGATGCACCCATACGCCCCACATGATAAATATAATAAATGGCCAAAAGCTGAAGGGACGCCACGAGCAATCACTCCGCCGTGGTGAAGTCATAACATCAGTACCTCTAATGTTATGGTTATGGTACCTCCATAACTAGGTGAAACTGGTCATGCATGTATATGGCTTTAGGTATTCTAATTAAACATAAGCAATTCAGAAACATATAAAACATATACTGGGAAAACAGTTGGCTGCATACGGGGAATCCTAATAAGGAAAGAATGTCCATACTGAAAGGACGGGAATCCGTACCTTATGTCCAGTGAACGAAGAAGATGAACTGAGAGGAATCCTACTCCCGTATCACTAATGCTACATAAATACATACATGAATAAGTATCTGCTTACTAAATACGTAACTGGTTTTATGTCATGTCTTAGCTTATTTTATATGTTCTTATCATGTTTTACTGTTTAAAGCCTTAAACTGTGTTTATCTTACATTCTGTTTACTCTGATTAAGTATTTCTGGTATTTCATGTGTTATTATATTTACTGTGTAATAATAAGTAACTTTCCAAAAATAGCAGGTTTCCTAAAATAGAAAGTTTCCAAAAATAGAAAGTTTCCAAAAATAGAAAGATTCCAAAAATAGAAAGTTTCCAAAAATAAAAAGTTACCAAAAATAGAAAGTTTCCAAAAATAGAAAGTTTTCAAAAATAGATTTACTGCTTAAAATAGATAAGTTTCTAAAAACATAAAGTTTCTATAAATAGATCAACTGCCTTAATTAAATAAGTTTCCATAAATAGATTAGCTGCCTGAAATAAATAAGTTTCTAAAAATAGAAAGATTCCATAAATAGATTAGCTGCCTTATTTAATTAAGTTTCTAAAAATAGAAAGTTTCCATAATTAGAAATAAGCTTGTTAAATAAGCTAAGTGTATAAGCCTAAGTGTTTTCATGATTATTTTCTAAGTCATATGATATAATGTATAGTTTAATAATTATGTCATGTAATTAAAATAAACTCTATGTTAAAATATTTAATTAAAATATAACATATTTTTAATTAAATAAGGTTAAATACTTAGATTAAAACATATATTATTATTTATTCATAATATAACCTAAGTCATGTTAATTAATTAATTATAACCATGGTTTTTAAATATTTAATTAATTATAAGTCTTAAAAATATAAAATACTTAGGTTAATAATTTCATGATTTTTATACTTAATATAACCTAAGTCATGTTATTAAATTAATCATGTCATGTTATTAATTTAATTTTAACATAAGATCATAAAAACAAAAATCTAAACATACACCTTGAACCGGATCTTGACTACGAACCATAAACCGGACATGAAATTGATACAAGCCTTTTAGATGGGGGTTCAGATTTTATGTCTCTCAGTCCTCTCGAATTGATCTCAGCCTTAAGTGGAATGATTGTTCTTGGTTACTAAATAAAAGGGTTTGGTTTTCTGATCTAATAAAAAGTTTTAAATGAAAATTTAACTCAAATACAATTACTTTAATGACAATTATTAAAGACTTGAATTTAAAATTAAAATGAAAACTAAAATTAAAGTTAAAGTTAAAATTACAGTTAAAATATAAATAGTGAAATAAAAGTACGGAAACAGTAAAACAGTAAAACAATTACACTAAAAGAAAATTGATTCGGAACTTTTTAACCTTGATTCGGAACTTTGCTCATCCGGAACTTTTTACTCGGAATACCTTGATTCGGAACTTTAATCGGAAGTTTATTCGGAAGTTTGCTTCATTCGGAACTTAGGTTCATCCGGAACTTAGCATTCATTCGGATGTTTGTGATTCATTCGAGACTTGAGGTTTATTCGGAACTTAGAAACTCATTCGGAACTTTTGACAAAGAAGTTGATTCGGAACTTAAGCGTTCATCTGGAACTTTTTAATTCATCCGGAACTTTTAGACAAGAGACTCATTCGGAACTTTTTAAACAAAAACTCATTCGGAACTTTTAACTCATACGGAACTTATATTCATCCGGAAGTTATTAGCTCATTCGGAACTTCTTAAAGACAAACTCATTCGGAACTTCTGGAAATAATCTTCATCCGGAACTTTCTTGTTCATCCGGAAGTCTGGGAAACCCAGATATAGTAACTTACCCCGAAGAACAGGGAAACAAATTTTAATCCAAAAATCACCAAGTTTTTCACCAAATCTTTAATAAAACCAAACACAAAGCATCTACTAACCATAAACTACAAATCCCATCAACAAAAACATAAATCCCAACAACTTTTGAAGATCAAATCAAACAAAATAAATACTTAAGAACTTGAATGAAAAGATGATGATGAACAAGATGAAATGGAAAGATTAAACAAGACTTTGTATTGATGATTGATGTTTTAACAAAACAAAGATTAAAATTACAAGATTAAAATAAACAAAGATCAAGATCACCAAACACCCTATTGGTGTTGGTGATGGGACGAACTAAAGGGAGAAAAAGAAGGAGGAGAGATAAACTAAAAAACTAACTGGAAGGAAAGTGTGAGGGGATGGGCTTTATATAGCCTTGTCCTTTGGTTGGTGAGTGGACTTTCTCCCGTTCTTCTTGTCTTCTCTTCTTTTCAGAAAAGTTGACGTTTTCGATTCTGATTCGGGATTTGTTGTCGATTAAATTCAACTCGTCTTTTAATTTCTTCGTTTAATAGACTTGAGTTTCTTCGACTTATGTAAATCTTCCATCTTTGGTCCTTTTCTTCGATAAATCTTCGAATAGGCCCAGTGACTTCAAATCTTTTGCATCTCTTGGACAATAGACTTTATCTTGAGTCTTTTTCTTCAGTAAAACCCGTGCAATCCCATGTTTTCTTTAATATTCATCCGGTTGGCTCTGAAAACACAATAAACACAAAAACCACGCATAATTCCAAACAAATGATATTAAATACGTGTTTTGGTCTCGTTTTAGCCAGAATTAAGTGGTAAAAGGATGGGTGTTTACACACCTATCAAATCCCCTACACTTAACCATTTCCATGCCCTCATGCAATGCTTAGTGATAAAGCAAATTTACACTTTTCTCATAATTGATCAACCTTGGCCTTATTCAAATACTACTAAACAAAAATTAAAGTACTAAAAGGAGTTAAAACTTTAAAGGAAACAAAAGGATAGAAAACCATTTTCACTTGAAAATAGCTACATGGAAATAACTTGCAAAGAGATCAAGGACTTACATTAGGGCTTTGGTGCTGCGTAGATTTATCACCCTCAAGTTTCACGTTCCCCAAACTAAGCTTAAAAACGAGATCATTGTTATTATAAGTTAGCAAATCAAACACTTACACACATGGCTTAATTAAATGCTTAAACTCCCTTATACCTAGGTGTATCTCTTATATTTTATTTTTGTCTTAGAATGATCATGAAGATGCATTTTTAGACTTATTTCAATAGTTTATTTAGGCTGAAAGCAAAGTAGGACGATTTGATCAATAGTTAGCTAAAGGACAAAATCTTTTAAAACTGCTTCTCGGGATATCAAAAAGTTCATATCTTGGCATAACTCGGTTCACGATTTGAGACCTTTCTCGGGCCGATATTTGGCATGTACTTCATACTTCATATGTTGAGAGACATGCTTGAGATAATGGTCTTCTCATCGTTCATAGAGTTTCTTCACTTGGAGACTTTTGAGAGATACTCCAACTTTGTTGACCACGACTTCATGATTATTTCTTCAATCTATATTTGGGATTTTGAGATACAACGATCCGCCTCCTTTTCGGACTTGGATCTATTTATCCTCATACCTTGTTAGGGTCTTTTCGGATAGACTTCTCCATGATCTTTATGGGAGTTGATTGATTTTCGTCGTGAGTCTTGATCCTTCATATCGATTTTGGGAATAATGCTTTTCACATCACCTTGGATCTTTAGCAATAAAATGGAATCCTCATGCCTTGTTAGGGCCTTTTCGGACTCGCCAATCTTCGCGCCCCGCTTCATAAGTTATGCCTTGGCTATGAACTCTTATCATTACCGAGCAACTTTTAAACGATCTTGGGCTAGAAGCTAAGTAACTTTTCAAATCGTACGACCTTACTTATTGCAGATAAATTATTAGCAATTGATGGGAGAATAGGCAAATAATTACACCAAGTGAGCTTGTGCAAGAATACCGACTTATAATTGACTCTATCATTTCTCGTCCTCCACAATTTAAAATCTCAATTAATGAGACTCGTGGATACTTAGCCTAATAAACCAATTAAGGTCTACATGGTTAAGGATACTAGCTAGAATAAACTTGGATAAGTCTATTCGGGTTGAGTCAAAATAAACGCAACGGGCCTAATATGTCAAAGATTTCTAAATTAGCTACACCACTTTATTAAAAATTTTGACTTTATTGCGGGATATATACATATGAAAGCAAAGATAAAAATTTAAAAATTACGAATAAATGGCCAAAGTTAATAAAAAATTTGAAAAATGTTGAAAAATAGGATTTTCTGGTTAAATGAAGGCATTTTCATGGAAAAGTCCACTTAAAACTTCGATAGAAGTCCCCCCTACACTTAAGATAAACATTGTTCTCAATGTTTAAGCATGTGGGAAAAGTCTCCCCTACACTTATGACATTGTGCACGTTGGTTAACTCAAGTTAAGGAAGAGACGACTAAAGTGATCAATTTCAAATGTGAGTATGAAGAAAATTGAATCACGATAGTTGAGAGATAGAACCGGATTTTGGATAACACGGGAGCACGGTTCTTCAAAGATTCCAAGAGTGCACTTATCCCTGTAATCACATCACCACACAAAGACAAACACGTATAGAAGTCCCCCTACACTTAGGAGGTTAAAACATAAAGGATAGATACTCGGGCTGCCTCCCGAGGAGTGCTTGTTTTTGATAACCGAGTCACGAGCCTGACTCGACCCAAAATTAGTTCATGGGGAACCTGGTGAGGGATGGAAGCACCTCCTGAGAGGTGTCCTCACCAAAGTACAACTTCACTCGTTGGCCATTCACCTTAAAATTAGGTCCATTAGGTTGAGAGAGCTCGAGAGTACCATATGGAAAAATTTGGGCGATGGTCAATGGGCCGGACCAACGAGATTTGAGCTTGCCCGAAAAGATTTTCAACCGAGAGTTAAAAAGTAAGACATTGTCTCCAACATGGAACTCTCGGTTCTTAATCTTAGAATCGTGAATGAGCTTTGTCCTTTCCTTATAGATCAAAGAATTTTCATAAGCCTCATTACGGAGTTCATTGAGCTCATTGAGTTGGATCTTGCGTAGGTCACCGGCTTTGTTGATATCAAAATTAGCCCACTTCAAGGCCCAATAAGCCTTGTTCTCCAACTCAATGGGGAGGTGGCACGCTTTCCCGTACACAAGACGATAAGGCGTACAGCCAATCGGGGTCTTGTAAGCAGTACGGAAAGCCCACAAAGCATCATCAAGTTTATCAGCCCATGAGGCACGATGCTCTCCCACGGTTCTTTCCAGAATTCGCTTAAGTCCTCAGTTGGATATTTCGGCCTGGCCATTAGTTTGTGGGTGGTAGGCTGTGGAAAGACGATGATTTACACCGTACTTAGCCATGACTCTAGCAAATTGGTCATTGCAAAAATGAGTCCCACGATCACTAATAATGGCACGAGGCACAACGAATCTAGCGAAAAGAGCTTTCAAAAAGTTACAAACCACCCTTGCGTCATTAGTAGGTAAAGCTTTGGCTTCAACCCACTTTGAAACGTAGTCAACGGCTACAAGGATGTATTTGTTTCCTTTAGAAGAAGGGAATGGCCCCATAAAGTCGATACCCCAAACATCAAAGATTTCACACTCTTGAATGAAAGTCTGGGGCATCTCGTCTTTATGTGTGATCTTGCCTTGTTTTTGGCAAACATCACATCGTTTAACCATATTGTGATCGTCATGATATATGGAGGGCCAATAAAATCCCGAATCAAACACTTTTTTGGCGGTGTAGTTGGGACCAAAGTGACCACCGGTGGGTCCTTTGTGGCAAGCATCAAGGATTTCCGAAGCTACCGGTCCATCAACACATCGGCGGATAATCAGGTCGGCACATTGTTTGAATAGGTAAGGGTCGTCCCAAAAGTAAGTCTTGACGTCGGTGAAGAACTTTTTCTTTTGTTGAGACGTCAACCCTTCCTTGAGAATTCCACCCGCCAAGTAATTTGCAAAGTCCGCAAACCACGGGGTTTCATTAGAATTCGAATTTATAGACATTAAGGTCTCCAAGGGAAAAGAATCATTGATTTCTTTGTTCGGATGATCCCCTTGGTATGGATCCTCAAGTCTGCTGAGATGGTCCGCGGCTAGGTTTTCAGCTCCTTTTTTATCGCGAATTTCGATTTTAAATTCCTGGAGCAGCAAAACCCAGCGAAGAAGTCTTGGTTTGGAATCTTGCTTTGTCAACAAGTACTTCAGCGCGGAATGATCGGTATATACGATAGTGGTGGAAAGGACAAGATAGGGGCGGAATTTTTCAAAGGCATAGACAACAGCTAAAAGCTCTTTTTCGGTTGTCGTATAATGCAATTGTGCCCCTGTCATTGTCTTGCTAGCGTAATGGATCGGTTGGAAGTGTTTGTTCACTCTTTGTCCCAGAACCGCTCCAATAGCAAAATCACTAGCATCGCACATCAACTCAAAAGGCAGCTCCCAATTAGGGGTAACCAAGACAGGTGCCTTAGTAAGCTTATCCTTAAGCGAGTCAAAGGCTTCAAGACACTCTTTGGAAAAGATAAAAGGAGTATCTTTTTCCAAGAGGTGGGTCATCGGGCGAGCGATTTGAGAAAAATCTTTGATGAATCGACGGTAGAAGCCCGCATGACCCAGGAAACTTCTCACACCCTTCACGGTTAAAGGTGGAGGCAACTTTGCGATAACATCGACTTTAGCACGGTCTACTTCAAGACCGGCTTTGGAAATTTTATGTCCCAGCATGATGCCTTCTTTTACCATAAAATGGCATTTTTCCCAATTCAGAACTAGGCGAGTGTCTTCGCACCGCTTGAGCATACGTTCCAAATTGGCAAGGCAAGAAGAGAAAGAATCCCCGAAGACCAATAAATCATCCATGAAGACTTCCATGGTTTCTTCAACCATGTCATGGAAGATAGCTAACATGCATTCTTTTGTTAGCCAAAAGGCATTCTTTTGTTAGCAAATGTGCCATAGGGACAAGTGAATGTCGTCTTCTCTTGATCTTGGGGATCGATGGGTATTTGGAAATAACCCGAGAAACCATCAAGAAAGCAGTAATATTCATTACCGGCTAAACGTTCAAGCATTTGGTCCATAAAAGGTAGAGGGAAATGATCTTTTCTCGTGGCATCATTGAGTTTGCGGTAGTCTATACAAACTCTCCACCCAGTAACGAGACGAGTGGGAATCAACTCGTTGTGTTCATTGGGAACAACGGTTATTCCGCCCTTCTTGGGCACACAATGGATTGGACTAACCCATGGTGAATCCGAAATAGGTAAATCATACCCGCATCAAGAAGTTTGATAACCTCTGTTTTGATGACTTCATGTATTTTCGGATTCACCCTTCGTTGGCTTTGAATTGTGGGCTTAAAGTCGTCCTCCATGAGAATTTTGTGTGTGCAGAAGTGAGGATCAATTCCACGAATATCAGAAATCTTCCAAGCAATAGCCTTCTTGTGATCTTTCAACACGTTGATAAGTCGGGCTTTTTCTTCTTCCTTTAGGTCCTTAGCAATGATGACTGGCGACTTCTTCTCTTCTTCAAGGAATACATACTCAAGATGGGGCGGCAACTCCTTAAGTTCTAAATCCGGAGGATTTTCGACGGGAGGCGTATTCGAAGTCGGAGTATCGATAGCAATGACCGTGGGAGATGGAGGAGAAATAGTGTCTTCGTGGAGAAGATTGTCAAAGAAATGCATGTCTTCATCCCCATCGGTAGGAGAATCATCAGTAGCTAAATTCACATTTCCCATGGTGTCTTCAAGATTGTTCCAAAATAAATCACTATCTCCAAATAGAGACAATGATGAATCAATAGAGGACACGGTCTCAACATTGGGAAGAGAGGTAGGAATACTTTTGCAAGCATCATTAAAGTGTTCTTCACAAGCCTCATCAAGAACGTCAATGCAATTAACACTCTCATATGAATAAGGCTGTTTAGACAACTTTCCCATGTTGAAGACTACTTTATCGTCACCCACTCTCATGATAAGCTCACCGGCTTCAACATCAATGAGAGTGCGACCGGTCCTCAAGAATGGACGACCAACAATCAGTGGTACACGAGGGTCCATCTCGTAGTCGACGACAACAAAATCAGCAGGAAAGGTGAATTTGTCGACTCCTACAATGACGTCTTCGGCTATCCCCACTGGATAAGTAACCGTACGGTTAGCCAATTCCAAAGTCATTTTGGTGGGGACTAGCTCTGGGAGAGATAATTGCTTCCAAACGCTTAAAGGCATTAGATTGATACTGGTACCTAGATCGGCTAGGGCCATGCAATTCTCTACTCCCAGGAAATTGCAAGGGATAAGAAAACGACCCGGATCACCAAGCTTGGTTGGCAATTTCCTTAAGAGCACTGCAGAGCAATTCTCATTAAGTTGGGTGTTGGCAATATCGAGGAGCTTTTCCTTATCGCTCAGAAGATCTTTAAACATTTTTGCGTATTTAGGCATGTGAGCGAGAGCCTCAGCGAAGGAGATATTGAAATTCAATTGTTTGAACATCTTAAGAAAATTCGAAACCTGAATATCATCCTTGCTTTTGAGCTTCTCTTTCCTCAACCTAGATGGATAAGGTATATTGGAAGAAGAGGAAGGCTTTGGAAGAATAGGATCACTCACATCCTTGGGTGGACGAGGGGTAGAAGGAAGAGGTGGAGAAATTGGGGAAGGAGAAGGATGAGGAATAGGAGCAGGTGACTCGTTCTCCTTAGTCACATCCACCGGTGGAGGTATAGGAAGCTCGGGTTCCTTGGTACCTTTACCACTTCGAGTAGTGATTGCTTTCATCTCCCCTCTTGGATTCGCAACGGTGTTACTCGGAAGAGTACCCGAAGAAGAGGGTTGATTACCTTGGAAGAAAATAGCCATCATGTTCCTCAAGTCATTTGTTTGGCTATCCAACGTATTTCTCATGTCGTCTCTCAAATCGTTTCCTTGCTTGACCAAGTCTGCTTTCAAATTGATCACTTCACGCTGAAGATTTTCCACGATCACATCGTTTGTCCTCATGTAGGTCTGCACTTCTTGGTGTAGAGCGGTGGATTGGTTGGGAGGAGCATTGTATGCGGGTGGTTGATAAGCAGGTTGTTGGTAAACTTGGTTGTTACATTGAGGTGGTTGTTGTTGCTTGTGAGGAGGGATGTATGGTTGTCGAGGTTGTTGTTGTTGAGGAGGGCGATTGAGGTTTGATTGTTGGTTTGGGTTGGTTGGAGGAAAACCAGGTGGTGAAAGATAGTTGTTGCTGCGGTAGCTAAGTAAATTACGGTCACCTTGAGGTCTAGCTTGATAAGCAGGTTGAGGATAGGTGCCATAAGCTGCATTAACATTCTCAGAAGGGTAATCTTGGGTGGCGGTACAAGTGGTGTAAGAGTGAGGACCACCGCATATCTCACAAGGTTGGCTGACAGCGTTAACTTGAGCGTTTTTAGCGTTGCTGCTGTTGTTGTTGTTAACGGTGTGGGTGACAAGCGATTCAAGATGCGTAGTGATTTTGTCCAATCGCTTGTCGCTGTCACTTGTGCTAGCACTAGCGACATTGGTCCGAACACTCTTGGTTTGCACACGAGATTTATTCTCAATGATGTCCCAAGAAGCATTGGAAGTCTTAGCCAAAAGATTACCCCCCGAAGCACTGTTCAGTGAATCTTGGTCACTCATGCTTAAACCATTGTAAAAAGTATTGATTTGATGTACTTTGGTAAAACCATGTTGTGGGCATTTTCTTAAAAGATCTTTAAAACGATCCCAAGATTCACTGAACGACTCATCGTACTTTTGTTCAAAATTTATGATCTCATTCCGCAAAGCGGTAGTACGAGAGGGTGGGAAAAAGTAATTTATAAACTTGGTTTCCAAATCCGTCCACGAGAGAATACTCTGTGGCGGTTCCTTAGCAAGCCAATGTCGGGCTTGTCCCTCTAAAGAAAAGGGAAAAAGTTGTAACCTTATAACCTCTTGTGGAACACCATTGAATTTGACCGTGTTGGTGAGTTGCAAGAATCTCTTGATGTGGTCGTGTGGATCATCAATGGTTCGTCCCAAGAATGGTTGAGCGGAGACCATCTGGATAAAGCCTGATTTTAGCTCAAAGTTGTTGGCGGCAATTGGAGGTATGACAATTGGATCCGTGTTGCCATCTACATGAGCTTGCAGCAATTCAATCATCGGGCGATTATCCGGTTGAGGCTCATTGTTGTTGTTATTCATGTTGTTGAAAGGTGGGTTGTTGTTGTTATTATTGTTGTTTGGAGGTGGTATGTTGTTCTTGTTTTGTACACCAGCCATGTCTAAGTTATCGAGAGGCTCGGGCTCTTGATAAGACGTGGATCGAGTGCGCATACACCTGCAAAAGAACGAACAAAGAAAAACAAAGCAAAAATATTTTTGGTTTTTATGGTTTTTCTATTTTTTTGTATTTTTGAAAAATTTTATATTTTTTTAGGATTTTTGAAAATTTTTGTGAAAAAGTAACGTTCACGGTGAACGGATCCCAAAATCCAAGTTCTCACAAAAAACTTTTGATCTTAACGAGAAGAGCCGGCAGCGGCGCCATTTGATTGAATCATTTTCGTACACCCGAAGGTTATCGTAGTTCCTGGCGAAGTGTGAATGGAAATCCGCGTTTATGTCTCAAGTTTGATGCTCAAATAGAAGAGATTTTGATTTTTATATTTAAAATACTAATTTTAACGACTAAATATTAAAAATATATAAAAGCGATAAGGATGAAAATTAAACTACAATAATAGAGCGAAAAATATCTAAAATAATAATAATGACAATAAAGATGCTACTAAACGACTATAATCAAAACTACTAAAATCTCGCCATTTAAGTTAAACAATAACAAGGCAACAATATAGAAGCTAACTAGATAATGACAAGGAAATAGATAGAGAAACGAACCCGAGCGAATAACCGGAGACGCCAAGCTAACATAAAACATAAACCGATTAACGACAACAAAGCTAAACGACATTTTAAAAATCTTATAAAAACCTTTTTTATTAAATCTAGATTTTAATTAAATCTATTTTTTTTTATTTAACGAATGTGAGAATGGAAAAAAATGAATTGCTGTAATATTTAAACTATAACTTAGCACTTTGAAAATTGGTGATTCAAATGTGTTGTGAGCTATCTGATAATAACTACGGGTACCATTTTTTTAACAAGAACCATCTTTATTTTTTTATATTCACTTGTTAATCTTTTACTAACCACTACTTTATACTAACTAATAAAAATGAACAAGCCAACAAATATGAAGCTGCAAATACATAGCTAATAAGTGTGAAAACACTTATCCTTTTGCCACTAAAATCAAGGAAAAACAAGACCGAATCATGTGTTTTATATCAATAAAGTCGGAATTACGCGTGGTTTTGTGTTTTTGTGTTAAAATAGGTACAAATGATCAAAAGAAGAGAAAACACGGGATTTCACGGTCAAATATCGAAGAAAAGTCAAGAAAGAGATTAAGACAAAGTCGAAAGATCAAAAGTGTGTCGACGATCACAAAACCCGGCAAAATCGATACGATTTGAATGAAAGACCAAAATTCCAAAGATCAAGTCGTTTTTATTCGGGGATTTAATTTATCAAAGTTAATGGGCCTTGCGGGTCCCACATTGGAGATATTGGGCCAAGCCATTTCAAAAGCCCATTTGCATTTATGACGGGACGGATAAAAAAATTGGGTCAAATACCCAGTTAACTCCCAAGCCTAAACAATTGAAAATAAAACATCTTCTTTGCTTTCTTTTGCCTCACACCCGGTCATTGCAATCATCCACACGTGTCGGTTACACCCACTCTCCTTCTACACACGTTTTTTTTAACTTTATCTCACCAAACACTCGTGTCCCAAACGCTACCCCCCACTCACGTTACCCTGCACTCTACCTCACACAAGTCATACCTCTTCCCCACTCACCTTACCATACACCGCACCTCACCTGATCACCCCCATTCACTTAATATACTTTTTCACTTCCTTTTTTGTGTAAATCCACTCATTATTAATATAAACAAAAAAATTACCCCACATCCCCATTATCCCATACGTTACAAACAAGACAAATCCATTTACTGTTCTTCTCTTCCATTTTTTTTACACAGCCATGAAACCCTAATTTACATCACATCATTTGCCCAATATTTTTTGGGGCTTTTACCCTTATGGGTTAATTCACACAAAGGGGGATTAAATCCCCAAGTTTTTCGCAAGATACACCAAAGTGGTCCTCTCTCATCTTCCAACGTGGCAATCCGTGTGCCTATAATCATTCTCAGCCGTTGATCAAGAGAAGAAAAGAGAAAGAGAGAAGAATGAAGAAATCAAGGGCCAGGATTCATTTCCTTGGGCACCAAGGATAACCTAGAAGGTTCGGGGTTACCCTATAAAAACCCCCATCTATCATGTAATTAAGTAGCTTTTCCATTATTTTTAATTTTCAGTTAATTAGATTAGGGTTTTAATTTTGTATTTTTCTAGCAATTGTAATTCGATCTTTAATTAATGAAAAGTTTACTGTTAATTAATTTTAGTCTCAATTTAAATTCCTGTTATTTTTTTATAATCTGCCTTAAATCTTTTATATTACTGTTTATTTACATTCGGTTATAAAAAAAAAAATAAATAAATAAAAGAAAGTGATTAAATAATTTTCCCAACTGGAAAATTATAAAAGTACTGTTCGAGGCTTGTGAGTTGGTTCGATTGATTTTTGTTCGAGAAGGGTGTTGGTCGTGTTGATGCTTTTTGGTTGATTCGAAAGAGGTGTTAGTTCGATCCGGTTCACAAAGTACGCTCAGCGCGTTACTTCTCCTCAACGGTTTCGACAAAAAGGTGTTATTCTTCCTTTTAATTTTATGTTAAGTTTTTTTTAGTTTAATGTTTGTTTGTTTATGAATATTTATCTGCATTTATTTGTTTACTGAATTTATCTGTTGAGAAGAAGTGAAATTATATGCGTGTGTTTGTTTTAATTGTTTAGTTTATTTGGTGTTTGTTTAAATATTGAATTTACCTTTAAGATCTGCTTATGTTTTTTTTAGTCTGGTAGTTTATAAAGTTTTTCTGCTTATTTAGTTTGTTTGGATAGGATTTTCTTATATTTATTTATAGATTGGTTTTGTAGTTAACTTCTTTAGTTTGGATTATTGCTTATTTGAGACTGCTTATTTAGGTATTTTATCTGCTTATTGACTCATCAAGATATGGACTCTTTCAGTCTGTTGTTTTTGTAATCTGTCCAAAATAATTCAAAAAAAATAAAAATAAAAATAAAATAAAATAAAAAAAATAAAATAAAATAAAATAAAATATTAATAGCAAATTTTGGTCTGGGTGGGAATCGAACCCCAGACCACTCGTTTAATAGCCAACACGCATAACCATCTGTTCTTGTCTCCCTTTTGTTTATCCATACGCAAAGTCTAATTAATATAGGTTTAAATTTTAGTGGCAGTTTTTATTTGATTAAAATTAGTTTAATTAAGGTTTAGTTTTATTTATATTAATAAAAAAAGGTTTTATTTAAATTCATTTTTATAAAATATAAAAAGGATAAAAAAATATATATATTTTAATTTACTTTCTTAAATTTTAAAAGTTTAGTTTTCATATAATTAAGTTTTATTTTATTTAAAATAGTTTTTAATAGTTAAATTTTTACATAGTTTTATATTTTCAAATTAGTTTACTTTGTTTCAAAAATAGTTTTATTTTTAATTAGATTTCAATTTAGTTTTATTTAAAATAGTTTTCATCTAAAATTTTAAAAATTAGTTTTATTATAGTTTTTATAAAAGTTTAAAAATTAGTTGTTGACTTTAGTTTAAAATATCTTTTTCCTTTAAAGTTTTTAAAAGGTTTTAGTTTTATTTTCAAAATAGTTTTTATATCAAAGTCTTTAGATTAATTAGATTTAAATTTTAAATAGCTTTTATTTTTAATAGTTTTTTAAATTAGTTCAAAAATACCAAAAATACTTGTCACCAAAAACAAATATAGTCTAGCGTTAATTATAGTTTATTTTTGTTGCATCTAGGTCTATATTTGTAGTTTAATTTTACATTGCATTTTAGAGTAACATTTACGTGAATTAATTGCGCTTTTATTTTTATATAGTCCTTAGCCTACATATTTTCCCCATTTTTAGCTTAAATAGACATAGATTACCAATCAAGTTTCTATAACCAAAAACAAATATAATCTTACGTTAAACTGGAAATCAATTCGAGTCGAGTCGAGGAAAACGAACATAATTGTTAAAAATAGGATTGCAAAACCATAGTTTCAAATGGCGCCGCTGCCGCTTCGCTCGTACGATTGACGATTTTTCGTGAAGACGTTTGGATTTTGGGATCCGTTCTTTTTGAACGTTACGTTTCTTGCAACAAAAATCAAAAATACAAAAAAAAATCAAAAACTTAAAATACAAAAAAATTAAAAAATCACAAAAGCAATTTCTTTCCTAAGAATTGCACCAAAAAAATTAAAAAATCCAAAAGTAATACTTTTTCCTAAAAGTATTACACAAAAAAAATTACGTATTAGTGTTAATTTTTAGTTCGCTTTCTTTCGATTTTTATTGTGAATATATATTTTTCTAAAAAAAATACAAAAATATTTTTCATTTACTATAGTATATTACGTAGAACAATAATTTGCCTACTTTTCAAATAAGCCTTAGTTGGGATTTCATCACCTAACTATTGTAGTCGAATCCTAAACGAAATAAAAAGGCAAAATAGATAAATACTAGTAAGACGTTTGAACTCTAAATATACAAACTATAAGGTGGGTATAAGGCGACGCGCTATAAAAGGCCGTCTAAGGAAAAAGATTTTTAAGTGCTTTGTGCCACCTCGTTTCCCCGCTTTCTTGTGCGTATATTGAGAGGGACGACTGATTATTGGTTTGCCAACTCAAGTAGTATTTACGTATATATTTTTGTAGATTTTTCATATTGCTCATCGAGAGGGAAAATCCTTTTCCTCTCAAAGTCGACCGAGGTCACCTACCTCATTCCAAAGTTTTAATTGTATGCGCACTCGCGCGCGTACATACATACCGAGTGGTGTACCAAATACTTCTAATTGTTCCAAAAAGAAGAAGAAGAAAAACAAAAAGACCGTCATTCAAGCCGATCCCGAGAATCGAGCTTTCGACATAACGATGGCAACGGATAATCGACCAATGATTGAGATTCTTCAATCTCACGTTGAAGGAAACGATGACGCGATTGTGGTGCCGACCATTGGAGCTAATCATTTTGAACTTAAACCGGATTTTATTCGAATGGTTTCCGCTACACCATTTTTAGGTCATACTAATGATGACCCACACGCTCATATCAAACGATTCATCCAATTAGCAAATACCGTCAAATACAATGGGGTGCCACAAGAGGCCGTTCGCCTACAACTTTTTCCTTTTTCCCTCGAGGGACAAGCCCGGATTTGGCTTGATAAGGAACCACCCCAAAGTATTACCACATGGATCGACTTAGAAACCAAGTTCATTAATTACTTTTTCCCACCATCACGGACCACCGCTTTAAGAAATGAAATAATCAATTTTGAGCAAAAATATGGGGAAACTTTTAGTGAGTCTTGGGATCGATTTAAAGAGCTTTTGAGAAAATGTCCACAACACGGTTTCACCAAAGTGCATCAAATTAATACGTTTTACAATGGTTTAACTCTAAATGACCAAGACTCACTTAATAGCGCCGCGGGGGGCAATATTCTTGTGAAAACCATGAACGAGGCTTGGACCATTATTGAGAACAAGGCTAAAGTGAAAACCAAGAGTGTTAGGGCTACTATGGCAAGTGCTAGTTCTAGTGAGAGTGACAAGAAAATCGATCGACTTACTTCAATTGTGAAACACCTTGCTCTAAAAACCGACGCCCTCACTACACATGTGCATGCTGTGAAAGATAAAAGTGAAACATGTGAAACGTGTGGTGGACCACATTCATATTTCAATTGTGACAAGGTTTACAACGATCAACAACAAGTTTGTGCTTTTAATGCTAATGAAAGGGTTCCATTTAAACCTAATGTTGATGTTAACCATTTGTCTTACAATAGTACTAATTATTTGGCTCCCCCGGGTTTTGTAGCACCTCAAAGACCACCCCCACCCGCCCAAAATACCCAATACCAAAATAGGAACCAAGGTCCTCAAATGGGTAATTTTCAAGGGAATGCAAATCAAGGGATTTTTAATGGTCAAAATCAAGGGTTTCAAAATAATCAAGGTTTTTATAATAACAACGGTTTTCAATCTCAATTTCAAAACCAAGGGGTTAATAATCAAGGGTTCAATCAAATGAATATGCAAAACTCTCAAACGGACTTGGTTCTACAAAAATTGACCGAACATGAGAAAATCATGCAAGCTATGCAAGCATCTACTAGACAAATGCAAGAGTCCAACGATAAGAGATTTTTGACTATGTTGCAAACCCTTAGACCCCAAGGTGCCTTACCATCCAATACCGAGATTAACCCTCGTGCTAATGTGAGTGCTATCAATACTCGAAGTGGAGCCAATTTAGTGGGACCTTCCATCTCTTCGCCCATAAAGGAGAGACAAGGCCCGGAGGTCATAATGAGTAATCCTACTCCCCCTCCGGTGATTCCGCCCACTACCACTCCTAGTTCTAGTCCTCCATTGCCGAAAGAGCCTATTCCTACGGTTGTTCAAGAAGCGAGTCCTTCTCCTTCTCAACCTAAGCCTAATATTCCTTACCCATCTAGGTTAGGCAAGACTAAAGTGCTCAACAAAGATGACATTCATGTCTCTAATTTTTTGAAAATGATTTCCAATGTGAATGTTAACGTAAGCCTTATTGAAGCACTAGCTCAAATGCCAAAATTTGTCAAAATGTTTAAAGATTTGCTCAATAAGAAAGAAAAAATGGTTGAGCTCGTGAACACCCGTTTAAATGAGAATTGTTCCGCGATTCTTCTCAAAGAGCTTCCCGAAAAGCTAGGAGATCCCGGACGATTCGTGTTACCTTGCTCGTTTCCTCAAATCGATGATTGTATGGCTTTAGCGGATCTCGGCGCTAGCATCAATCTTATGCCACTTTCGGTTTGGAAACAATTATCATTACCCGACCTTGTACCGACTCGTATGACTTTAGAGTTAGCAAATCGAACTCTCGCATACCCCGTTGGTATTGCCGAAGATGTTTTTGTTCGAGTTGGTACATTTACTTTTCCCGTGGACTTTGTCGTCGTCGACTATGAGATGGATCCTCGTATTCCGTTAATACTTGGTAGACCATTCTTAAGGTCCGGAAGAGCCTTAGTTGATGTAGCCGAAGGGGAGTTAATTCTTAGGGTTCGGGATGAACGACAAGTTTTTAAAATGGGAAAAATCACAAATAAATCAAATGGAAAAGAATCGGTCAATATGATTGATGTTCTTAATTATGACAATGAAGAGATTTTTATTAATCCTTTTGGAATTGAAAAGTCTACTCAAAATGATTTTGTGATACACTCATCCCTTCCCTTAGAGCCTCAAATTTTTGATACTCCCATTTATGACACCGATTGTGATGACACTTCTTCAAGTGCTCACACTATATTCGGCTTAGACGACTCGTCTTTTGACCCACCCACTTTTGACCCACCCATTTATGATACCCCAATCTTTGATACTTATGATGATGACACTTCCTTAAGTGATCTCATCAACTTTGATAACCCAACCCATGATCTTAATGCACCTCATATCTCTATGAGTGATTCTTCCATGGAGACTCCTTTTGACTTCTATACTCCAATTTTAGAGGTCATGACTATTGAGGAGGATCCTCCACTCTTAGAGATCTTACCTACTTTAGAGGTTATTCCATTTGAGGAGGATTTAGATATCTTTCTAAATACCTATTTTCCTCATGAGGAAGAGTTTTCCTATGACTCCGACGATACATATGTTTTCACATCAAGTTTGGAAGAGGATGACTTTCCCACTATGGATTTTGATGATATTTTGAGCTTAAATGTCGACACCTCTTGCTATTTTCCCATTAAGGAACCGGTGTTTGATCCGGGAATAGAGACTTTTGTGCTTTCATTGCCATACCACCTTACCCTTCCTAGTAAGAGACTTTTGCCTAAGGATACCCTACTTTTCTATGACTTGCGTACCACCTTGGGGTTTATTTCCTTTTGTGATGGAAATTATGTGTTTGACCCGGGTGGATTTTCATGGGGTAAGCCTTGTATGACTTTGTTTCACCTTTATCATGGAGAGATTTTCCTCCCTTGGAAATCTCGGTTGTTCCATGATTTTCCCATTTGAATGATGACATTCGGGAAATCGAGTCGAGCTAGAGACTCGTGTTTAAAAATCAAGCATCGTTTAACTAGGTTAGATTTTTACCCTTTTCACCCATTTTCACCAAATAAGTGTAGGGGGGAGCCAAGTAGGTTGTTTGTTTTGTGTTGTGAGTATGCAGGGACATGAGCTTTAATGATCCACTTTTGGTACTTTTGACTCGACCCGTGTTCCCGTGTTACCCGTGTACCCGGTTCCTTCGATAAGTTTTTGCTATTGTGATTTAATCTTGTATATAAATAAATGTAATCACTTTAGTTGTCCTTTCCTTAGCTCGATTTAAACAACGTACTCAATGTCCTAAGTGTAGGGGAGTTTATTCTCCCACATGCTTAAACATTGAGGACAATGTTTATATTAAGTGTAGGGGGATTTCTATCGAAATTTTAGTGGCCTTTTCCATGAATTTGACCCCATTTTAACCGGAAAATTCAAAAAATTTCAATGTTTTTCAAATTTTTGATCTATTTTGGCCTTGTAGTATTTTTCATTTATTTTCTTTTGTCATCGCATCTTATTTTTATTTTCCATTTTAAGAATAAAGTCAAAATAAATAAATAAATAAAATGGTTTTAACAAGTTTAGATGTCTTTGATATATTAGGCCCGTCGTGAATATTTTGACTCAACCCGAGTTTACTTATCCAAGTTTACTCTAGCTAGTATCCTTAACTATATGGACCTTAATTGGTTTATTAGGCTAAGCATTCACGAGTCTCATTCCTTGAGATTTTAAATTGTGGAAAACGAGAGATGATAGAGTTAATTATAAGTTCGGTATTCTTTCATTAACTTATGTGAGTTAGTTATGAGCTTTTTCTCCCATCACTTGTTAATAAATATATTTGCAATAAATAAGGTCGGTACGATTTAAAAGGTTACTTAGCTTCTAGCACAAGATCGTTTAAAAGTTGCTCGGTATTAATTAGAGTTCATAGCCACGGCATAACTTATTGAAACGGGACGCGAAGATTGGCTTCTCCAAAAAGGTCCTAACAAGGCATGAGGATACCCGAGTCCAAAAAGGCCCTAACAAGGCATGAGGATTCACTTTTTGCTAAAGATCCTAAGATGATGTGAAGATCATTAATCCAAATCAATATGAAGGATCAAGACACGACGAGAAGCAATTACTCCCCTAAAGATCATGGAGAAGTCTATCCAAAAAGACCCTAACAAGGTATGAGGATAAATAGATCCAAGTCCGAAAAGGAGGCGGATCGTTGTATATCAAAATCCTAAATAAAGAAGAGGATAAATGAAGAAGTCGTGGTCAACATTTGAAGCATCTTTCACTCCTTATGAAGATGTATACCAAAATGAAGAGAAGACCATAATTTCAAGATCGTCTCTCAAGATTTGAAGTTTGAAGTACAATCCAAATATCGGTCCGAGAAAGGTCTCAAATCGTGAAACGAGTTATGCCAAGATATGAACTTTATGAGGTTTCGAGAAGCCGTTTTAAAAGATTTTTTCCTTTAGCTAACTATTGATTAAATCGTCCCACTTTATTTTCGGCCTTAATAAATTATCGAAATAAGTCAAAAATGCATCCTCGTGATCATTCAAGACAAAAATAAAATATAAGAGATACACCGTAGGAATAAGGGGGTCTAAGTGATTAACTAAACCACATGAGTAAGTGTTAGTAGTGCTAACTTGTAATAACAATGATCTCGTTTTTGAGCTTGGTATGGGGAACGTGAAACTTGAGGGTGATTAATATTCATGACACCAAAGCCCTAATTCAAGTCATAGATTTCTTTACGAGTTCTTCCATCTAATAATTTCCAAGTTAATAAAATAATCATTTAATTTTTGTTTCCTTTAAAGTTTTTATCTTTTCGTCATTGTAGTAGTAGTAATAGTAATAAAGGCCGAGATGGATTAATTATAAGAAAAATGTAACTTAATGCCTTAAAACTATGCATTGCATGGGGTCATTGCAATGGTCAAGTGTAGGGGATTTAATAAGTGTGAAAACACTTATCCTTTTGCCACTAAAATCAAGGAAAAACAAGACCGAATCATGTGTTTTATATCAATAAAGTCGGAATTACGCGTGGTTTTGTGTTTTTGTGTTAAAATAGGTACAAATGATCAAAAGAAGAGAAAACACGGGATTTCACGGTCAAATATTGAAGAAAAGTCAAGAAAGAGACTAAGACAAAGTCGAAAGATCAAAAGTGTGCCGACGATCACGAAACCCGGCAAAATCGATACGATTTGAAGGAAAGACCAAAATGCCAAAGATCAATTCGTTTTTATTCGGGGATTTAATTTATCAAAGTTAGTGGGCCTTGCGGGTCCCACATTGGAGATATTGGGCCAAGCCCATTTCAAAAGCCCATTTGCATTTATGACGGGACGGATACAAAAATTGGGTCAAATACCCAGTTAACTCCCAAGCCCAAACAATTGAAAATAAAACATCTTCTTTGCTTTCTTTTGCCTCACACCCGGTCATTGCAATCATCCACACGTGTCGGTTACACCCACTCTCCTTCTACACACGTTTTTTTTAACTTTATCTCACCAAACACTCGTGTCCCAAACGCTACCCCCCACTCACGTTACCCTGCACTCTACCTCACACAAGTCATACCTCTTCCCCACTCACCTTACCATACACCGCACCTCACCTGATCACCCCCATTCACTTAATATACTTTTTCACTTCCTTTTTTGTGTAAATCCACTCATTATTAATATAAACAAAAAAATTACCCCACATCCCCATTATCCCATACGTTACAAACAAGACAAATCCATTTACTGTTCTTCTCTTCCATTTTTTTTTACACAGCCATGAAACCCTAATTTACATCACATCATTTGCCCAATATTTTTTGGGGCTTTTACCCTTATGGGTTAATTCGCACAAAGGGGGATTAAATCCCCAAGTTTTTCGCAAGATACACCAAAGTGGTCCTCTCTCATCTTCCAACGTGACAATCCGTGTGCCTATAATCATTCTCAGCTGTTGATCAAGAGAAGAAAAGAGAAAGAGAGAAGAATGAAGAAATCAAGGGCCAGGATTCATTTCCTTGGGCACCAAGGATAACCTAGAAGGTTCGGGGTTACCCTATAAAAACCCCCATCTATCATGTAATTAAGTAGCTTTTCCTTTATTTTTAATTTTCAGTTAATTAGATTAGGGTTTTAATTTTGTATTTTTCCAGCAATTGTAATAAGATCTTTAATTAATGAAAAGTTTACTGTTAATTAATTTTAGTCTCAATTTAAATTCCTGTTATTTTTTTTAATCTGCCTTAAATCTTTTATATTACTGTTTATTTACATTCGGTTATAAAAAAAATAAATAAATAAATAAAAGAAAGTGATTAAATAATTTTCCCAACTGGAAAATTATAAAAGTACTGTTCGAGGCTTGTGAGTTGGTTCGATTGAGTTTTGTTCGAGAAGGGTGTTGGTCGTGTTGATGCTTTTTGGTTGATTCGAAAGAGGTGTTAGTTCGATCCGGTTCACAAAGTGCGCTCAGCGCGTTACTTCTCCTCAACGGTTTCGACAAAAAGGTGTTATTCTTCCTTTTAATTTTATGTTAAGTTTTTTTTAGTTTAATGTTTGTTTGTTTATGAATATTTATCTGCATTTATTTGTTTACTGAATTTATCTGTTGAGAAGAAGTGAAATTATATGCGTGTGTTTGTTTTAATTGTTTAGTTTATTTGGTGTTTGTTTAAATATTGAATTTACCTTTAAGATCTGCTTATGTTTTTTTTTAGTCTGGTAGTTTATAAAGTTTTTCTGCTTATTTAGTTTGTTTGGATAGGATTATCTTATGTTTATTTATAGATTGGTTTTGTAGTTAACTTCTTTAGTTTGGATTATTGCTTATTTGAGACTGCTTATTTAGGTATTTTATCTGCTTATTGACTACATCAAGATATGGACTCTTTCAGTCTGTTGTTTTTGTAATCTGTCCAAAATAATTCAAAAAAAAAAAATTAAAAAAAATTAAAAAAAAAATATTAATAGCAAATTTTGGTTTGGGTGGGAATCGAACCCCAGACCACTCGTTTAATAGCCAACACGCATAACCATCTGTTCTTGTCTCCCTTTTGTTTATCCATACGCAAAGTCTAATTAATATAGGTTTAAATTTTAGTGGCAGTTTTTATTTGATTAAAATTAGTTTAATTAAGGTTTAGTTTTATTTATATTAATAAAAAAAGGTTTTATTTAAATTCATTTTTATAAAATATAAAAAGGATAAAAAAATATATATATTTTAATTTACTTTCTTAAATTTTAAAAGTTTAGTTTTCATATAATTAAGTTTTATTTTATTTAAAATAGTTTTTAATAGTTAAATTTTTACATAGTTTTATATTTTCAAATTAGTTTACTTTGTTTCAAAAATAGTTTTATTTTTAATTAGATTTCAATTTAGTTTTATTTAAAATAGTTTTCATCTAAAATTTTAAATATTAGTTTTATTATAGTTTTTATAAAAGTTTAAAAATTAGTTGTTGACTTTAGTTTAAAATATCTTTTTCCTTTAAAGTTTTTAAAAGGTTTTAGTTTTATTTTCAAAATAGTTTTTATATCAAAGTCTTTAGATTAATTAGATTTAAATTTTAAATAGCTTTTATTTTTAATAGTTTTTAAAATTAGTTCAAAAATACCAAAAATACTTGTCACCAAAAACAAATATAGTCTAGCGTTAATTATAGTTTATTTTTGTTGCATCTAGGTCTATATTTGTAGTTTAATTTTACATTGCATTTTAGAGTAACATTTACGTGAATTAATTGCGCTTTTATTTTTATATAGTCCTTAGCCTACATATTTTCCCCATTTTTAGCTTAAATAGACATAGATTACCAATCAAGTTTCTATAACCAAAAACAAATATAATCTTACGTTAAACTGGAAATCAATTCGAGTCGAGTCGAGGAAAACGAACATAATTGTTAAAAATAGGATTGCAAAACCATAGTTTCAAATGGCGCCGCTGCCGCTTCGCTCGTACGATTGACGATTTTTCGTGAAGACGTTTGGATTTTGGGATCCGTTCTTTTTGAACGTTACGTTTCTTGCAACAAAAATCAAAAATACAAAAAAAAATCAAAAACTTAAAATACAAAAAAATTAAAAAATCACTAAAGCAATTTCTTTCCTAAGAATCGCACCAAAAAAATTAAAAAATCCAAAAGTAATACTTTTTCCTAAAAGTATTACACAAAAAAAATTACGTATTAGTGTTAATTTTTAGTTCGCTTTCTTTCGATTTTTATTGTGAATATATATTTTTCTAAAAAAAATACAAAAATATTTTTCATTTACTATAGTATATTACGTAGAACAATAATTTGCCTACTTTTCAAATAAGCCTTAGTTGGGATTTCATCACCTAACTATTGTAGTCGAATCCTAAACGAAATAAAAAGGCAAAATAAATAAATACTAGTAAGACGTTTGAACTCTAAATATACAAACTATAAGGTGGGTATAAGGCGACGCGCTATAAAAGGCCGTCTAAGGAAAAAGGTTTTTAAGTGCTTTGTGCCACCTCGTTTCCCCGCTTGCTTGTGCGTATATTGAGAGGGACGACCGATTATTGGTTTGCCAACTCAAGTAGTATTTACGTATATATTTTTGTAGATTTTTCATATTGCTCATCGAGAGGGAAAATCCTTTTCCTCTCAAAGTCGACCGAGGTCACCTACCTCATTCCAAAGTTTTAATTGTATGCGCACTCGCGCGCGTACATACATACCGAGTGGTGTACCAAATACTTCTAATTCTTCCAAAAAGAAGAAGAAGAAAAACAAAAAGACCGTCATTCAAGCCGATCCCGAGAATCGAGCTTTCGACATAACGATGGCAACGGATAATCGACCAATGATTGAGATTCTTCAATCTCACGTTGAAGGAAACGATGACGCGATTGTGGTGCCGACCATTGGAGCTAATCATTTTAAACTTAAACCGGATTTTATTCGAATGGTTTCCGCTACACCATTTTTAGGTCATACTAATGATGACCCACACGCTCATATCAAACGATTCATCCAATTATCAAATACCGTCAAATACAATGGGGTGCCACAAGAGGCCGTTCGCCTACAACTTTTTCCTTTTTCCCTCGAGGGACAAGCCCGAATTTGGCTTGATAAGGAACCACCGAAAGTATTACCACATGGATCGACTTAGAAACCAAGTTCATTAATTACTTTTTCCCACCATCACGGACCACCGCTTTAAGAAATGAAATAATCAATTTTGAGCAAAAATATGGGGAAACTTTTAGTGAGTCTTGGGATCGATTTAAAGAGCTTTTGATAAAATGTCCACAACACGGTTTCACCAAAGTGCATCAAATTAATACGTTTTACAATGGTTTAACTCTAAATGACCAAGACTCACTTAATAGTGCCGCGGGGGGCAATATTCTTGTGAAAACCATGAACGAGGCTTGGACCATTATTGAGAACAAGGCTAAAGTGCAAACTAAGAGTGTTAGGGCTACTATGGCAAGTGCTAGTTCTAGTGAGAGTGACAAGAAAATCGATCGACTTACTTGTGAAACACCTTGCTCTAAAAACCGACGCCCTCACTACACATGTGCATGCTGTGAAAGATAAAAGTGAAACATGTGAAACGTGTGGTGGACCACATTCATATTTCAATTGTGACAAGGTTTACAATGATCAACAACAAGTTTGTGCTTTTAATGCTAATGAAAGGGTTCCATTTAAACCTAATGTTGATGTTAACCATTTGTCTTACAATAGTACTAATTATTTGGCTCCCCCGGGTTTTGTAGCACCTCAAAGACCACCCCCACCAGCCCAAAATACCCAATACCAAAATAGGAACCAAGGTCCTCAAATGGGTAATTTTCAAGGGAATGCAAATCAAGGGATTTTTAATGGTCAAAATCAAGGGTTTCAAAATAATCAAGGTTTTTATAATAACAACGGTTTTCAATCTCAATTTCAAAACCAAGGGGTTAATAATCAAAGGTTCAATCAAATGAATATGCAAAACTCTCAAATGGACTTGGTTCTACAAAAATTGACCGAACATGAGAAAATCATGCAAGCTATGCAAGCATCTACTAGACAAATGCAAGAGTCCAACGATAAGAGATTTTTGACTATGTTGCAAACCCTTAGACCCCAAGGTGCCTTACCATCCATTACCGAGATTAACCCTCATTCTAATGTGAGTGCTATCAATACTCGAAGTGGAGCCAATTTAGTGGGACCTTCCATCTCTTCGCCCATAAAGGAGAGACAAGGCCCGGAGGTCATAATGAGTAATCCTACTCCCCCTCCGGTGATTCCGCCCACTACCACTCCTAGTTCTAACTCCATTGCCGAAAGAGCCTATTCCTACGGTTGTTCAAGAAGCGTGTAAAACACCATTTTGGAAATGGAATATTACGCATATCATGGCGTGTCATCAAAGCATACAAGGATAAATGTCTAAGCATTATTCAACCATAAAAGGGAAATACCGGAAACAAACATCGGTATCCCAAAGTAAAGCTCATCACACACAAACATAAATACTGTAAAAGGAAGGACGAAACAATGTCCAAAGCAACTGTATCAAAGTAAAGGAAATGCATAAAGTAAAGAAAGACAGTAAAGCTTCCAATCCATATGCACCTACGTTTGAGATCTACGAGCGTCCCTGAGTACCTGCCGTTTTGGGAACATGAAAAGGAAAACGGCTGAGCAAGACGCTCAGTGCACGGATGTACAATAAAGCATGATATAGGATAAGCATGTAACATATAACAGCGGAAGACTAAGTACTGGGTAAACTGGTTAAGTATCATGAAAACTGGTTTTATAGTTCGAAAAGCCTTATGTTTAACCTGTGAAAACTGTTTTAACATATATATACCATAGCCCATATAGGTCATGAAAAGGTCACGTGCATGAATACTTGGAGGGGTGACCTCATCATGCTGATTAGAGGGGATGCCTCTAATCAATATACTGGTTTGGGTAGGAGGGATCAGCTCCTTGTGAAGGGTGCAAGGCACACACCACATTCACCATGATAAACTGAATAAAACATGTAACTAGGATGCACCCATACGCCCCGACTGATATAATAATATGGCCAAACTGAAAAGGGACGCCACGAGCAATCACTCCGCCGTGGGGAAGTCATAACATCGGTGCCTCCAATGCTATGGTTATGGTACCTCCATAACTAGGTGAAACTGGTCATGCTTGTATATGGCTATAGTTTATGCTAAATTAACATAAGCAGTTCAAAACAATAAAACAAATGCTGGGGAAAACAGTTGGCTGCATACAGGGAAATCCTAATAAGGAAGGAATGTCCATACTGAAAGGACGGGAATCCGTACCTCAAGTCCAGTGAAATGAACGGAAGAAATACTCCTACTTCTGGATCACTAACGCTACATGAATACACACGTGTATAAGTATCGATTCACTGATTACGTACTGGGTTCTGTGTCTTGTTATAGCTGATTTGGTATGTTTTAGGTCATGGTTCACTGTTTAAAGCCTTAAACTGTGTTTATCTTGTATTTCTGGTTTATCTGATTAAGTATTACTGGTGTTTCATGTATTAATATACTTACTGTATAATAATAAGTAACTTTCCAAAAATAGCAGGTTTCCAAAAATAGAAAGTTTCCAAAAATAGAAAGTTACCAAAAATAGAAAGTTTCCAAAAATAGAAAGTTTCCAAAAATAGAAAGTTTCCAAAAATAGAAAGTTTCCAAAAATAGAAAGTTTCCAAAAATAGAATTTACTGCCTAAAATAGATTAGTTTCTAAAAATAGAAAGTTTCCAAAAATAGATCAGCTGCCTTAATTAAATAAGTTTCCATATATAGAAGGTTTCCATAATTAGATTAGCTGCCTGAAATAGATTGATTTCCATATATAGAAGGTTTCCATAATTAGATTAGTTGCCTTATTTAATTAAGTTTCTAAAAATAGAAGTTTCCATAATTAGAATTAAGCTGATTTCATAAGCTAACATATAAGTGTAAGTGTCATAAGCTTACTACTTAAGTCATATGATATAGTGTATAGTTTAATTATTATTTCATGTATTTTAATTAAACTATAGGTTAAGCATTTTAATTAAAGTGTAACATGTATTAATTAAAATGAAATGAAATACTTAGGTTAAAATGTGTATTATTATTAATAATAATATAACCTAAGTCATGTCTAAATTAATTAATTATAGGCATGTTTTAATAATTAATTAATTACAACTTATAACATAAAATACTTAGGTTAATTTAATGTCATGATAAACTAATAATTAAAATAACCTAAGTCATGATTTAATTAATATTTCATGTTATTAATTAATTATATCCTAAGTTCATGATTCATAAAAATTACATGTAACATAGATCATGATTTTAACCAACGAACCATGAACCGGGTATGAATTCGACACCGTACCCCGGGCCAAACCCGGGGCACACGTGTCCCCTTGCTGCCGTGGGTCCCACATGAGCCAACCAAGACCAATTGTGGTCTTGGTGGTGGCGGCAATAGCATACCAAACCCCCCTCGGGTTTGTTTTGCTAGGCGGCTAGAAACAAACACCCCTTTAAATCATTCCTTGATTTTATTTAATACCAAAACATGTTAGATCAATGATTAATTATCTTGTTTTCATAAGAAAAATAATAACATGTTCATGAAAATAATCAAAGATCAAAAGAATTAAAGAGAATTAAAAAGAAGGGTTAGAAAGGTATACCGCTATGTAGCTTAGAAAAAGGATGAACAAACACGTACTCTAACACTTGTTTTTAAGATCAAAATCAATCAAACACCCACTTATGGTGGTGTAAGGGTGGCGGCACAATAAGGAGAAAAAGGAGAGGAGAAAACTCTTTTTAGGGTTTTATGTTTATTTCTTGAAAAATGAAAATGAAAACATGTTTTTACTTTTACCCCCCTTAACTTGAAAAGTCCATGGGCTAAGCCCATTTCATGCATGTGTGCCGTGGGTATGGGGGCCCCACATAGGGTACCCGTACCTTTCTCGTGTCCCGATGTTTCGTGTTCGTTCGTGGTTAAACGTGCTCGTGTTTAACGTGTTTCTGTTTCTTTTAACGTGTCGTTTATCGTAAACTTAACGCTCGTAAATATATTATAAGTATTTACGTAATTATTTTAGTTAGTATATTAAATGGTGTTCATGATTTAATTATGTTCACGTGATATATTATTAACTGTTTATCATGGGGTCGTACGTAATCGATACTTGTCATGACATACACGTATGCACTTGCTTGATTATTAGCACATGAATGTGATCAATACTACATGAGGTAAGTTTTAATCTAGAACGTATGATCTTAAGGGCACTATTCATGGTAAAAGCATGCGGGTTTTACAATTCTTCCCCCCTAAAAAGAATAATTCGTCCCCGAATTATAGATAAAGTAAGCTGAAAAGAAGTGACATACCCGAACTCAAAATATGAAGTGAGGGTAAGAAGCCCGGATAGACTCCTCTGTTTCCCAAGTGGCTTCCCGCTCGGTATGGTCCCTCCAAAGGATTTTGACGAAAGGAATCGTCTTCCTTCTCATGACTCGTTCTTGCCTGTCGAGTACTCGTTCGGGTTCTTCTATAAACGTGAGATCTTCACGTATCTGTTCCAGTGGATACTGAACCATGTGAAGGGGATGATAATTGTACCCTCTGAGTAAGGACACATGGAACACGTTATGCACGTGTGAAAGCTGAGGAGGTAACGCCAATCGGTAAGATACTTCGCCGATTCGTTCAACGATATCAAATGGTCCGATGAACCGAGGACTGAGCTTTCCCTTGATCCCGAAGCGTTTAACACCACGTGCCGGCGAAACCTTGAGGAAGACGTGATCTCCCACATTAAAATGTATGTCCCTACGATGCTTATCGGCGTAACTCTTCTGGCGTGAACGCGCTTCCTGCAGTTTCTGTTTAGCTACCTCAATCTTCTGGTTGGTCATTTCTATAATCTCTGGTCCTTCAAGTGTTCGCTCTCCCACTTGATCCCAGCAAGTTGGAGCGCGACACTTTCTGCCATACAACATTTCGAAAGGAGCACATTTGATACTTGCGTGCCAGCTGTTGTTGTATGCAAACTCGACTAAACAGATGTAATCGTCCCAATCACCTGTCCATTCCAACGCACACGACCTTAACATATCTTCCAATGTCTGAATTGTTCGCTCCGATTGTCCGTCCGTTTGAGGATGAAAGGCTGTGCTCAGCTTAAGTTGTGTACCCCAAGCTTTTTGCAGACCTTTCCAGAATCGCGACGTGAAACGAGGATCTCTGTCTGAGACGATGCTGGAGGGAGTGCCGTGGAGTCTCATGATCTCCCTTCTGTACGTATCTGCGAGTTTACTTACCGGATCTTCCTTGCGTATCGGTAAGAAATGAGCTGATTTGGTGAGTCGATCAACGATGACCCAAATAGCATCGTGCTTCTTCTTGGTAGGCGGAAGACCGGTAACAAAATCCATGGTGATTTTGTCCCACTTCCACTCTGGAATATCCAACGGTTGAAGGAGACCGCCAGATCGCTGATGTTCAATCTTAACCTGCTGACAGGTAAGACATTTGGAGACATACGTGGCTACATCCTGTTTCATACCACTCCACCAAAAGTGCTGTCTGATGTCATGGTACATTTTTGTCGACCCAGGATGTATAGAAAATGGGGAGCTGTGAGCTTCAGCTAACAATGCTTCCCGGAGTTCTTGGTTGTCAGGAACACAAAGTCTCGTGCCCTGCCAAATGATACCGTCTGCGTCCATTCTGAATTCTGTCTGCTTCTCCAAATTCTGAATTATCGCCCAAATCTCTCCATCATCCTTCTGCGCTTCCTTAATCCTAGTCAGTAACTCAGGTTCTATTGTAAGATTCGCCCAGTATCCGTGCTGCCCACGTACCATGATTTCAATGTCAAGCCGCTCCAAGTCTCTTATGTTTTGTTCCTTGATCTCAATGCCATTTATCATTCCGGACTTTCTGCTGAGTGCATCTGCTACTACATTAGCTTTCCCGGGATGATACTGTAGGTTAATATCATAATCCTTCAACAGTTCCAACCATCTCCTTTGTCTCATGTTCAATTCTCGCTGTGTGAAGATATACTTCAAGCTCTTGTGATCTGTGAAAATGTCGCATGATTCTCCGTATAAGTAATGCCTCCATATCTTTAATGCGAACACCACTGCAGCAAGTTCCAGGTCATGCGTAGGGTAGTTTTCTTCATAGGGCTTAAGCTGCCGTGAAGCATACGCGATCACTTTCCCATGTTGCATGAGAACACAGCCCAGTCCCTTCCCCGATGCATCGCTATAGATCTGAAATCCACCTGTACCAGATGGGAGAGTAAGAATAGGTGCAGATACTAACTTCTGCTTTAGGTCTTCGAAGCTCTTCTCTCGATCTTCCGTCCAGACGAATTTCTCTCCTTTTCGCATCAGTTTGGTGAGAGGCAATGCCAGCCGAGAAAAGTTCTCCACGAATCTTCGATAATATCCAGCTAAGCCTAAGAAACTGCGGACTTCTGTCGCTGATGTTGGTCTTGGCCATTTAGTGATAGCCTCAACCTTCGCTGGGTCCATAGTGATCCCTTCTGCTGATACAATGTGACCTAAGAATGCCACCTTGTTTAACCAGAACTCACACTTGGAGAATTTCGCATACAACTGCTTCTGACGAAGAATCTGTAGTACAGTACGGAGATGATCTTCGTGTTCCTCCGTAGACTTTGAGAATATCAAGATGTCATCGATGAATACAATGACAAATTTATCAAGGAATTCATGGAAGATTATGTTCATCAAATCCATGAATACTGCTGGAGCGTTAGTCAGGCCGAATGGCATGACTACAAACTCATAATGGCCATAGCGGGTACGAAAAGCAGTCTTGGCAATATCCTGCTCTTTAACCCTTAGCTGATGGTAGCCTGACCTTAGATCGATCTTTGAGAAGTGTTTGGCTCCTTGAAGTTGGTCAAACAGATCGTCTATACGTGGCAGTGGATATCTGTTGCGGATGGTAATCTTATTAAGTTCACGGTAGTCAATGCAAAGTCGCATGCTGCCGTCCTTCTTCTTAACGAACAAGACCGGTGCGCCCCATGGAGATGCGCTCGGTCTAATGAACCCTCGTTCAAGAAGTTCCTGTATTTGGTCCTTCAGTTCTTTTAGTTCTATGGGAGCCATACGATACAGAGCCTTAGAGATTGGCTCAGCTCCTGGAACAAGGTCGATGTTGAACTCCACTTCTCTTGCAGGTGGTATGCCTGGAAGTTCATCTGGGAAGACGTCTTGAAATTCTGAAACTACTGGTTGATCCTGAATTGATGGGGATTCAGCATCCATTTCATGAACCGTAGCGAGATAACCTTCGCAGCCATGTGACAGTAATGCACGTGCTTGCAAGGTAGATATGACTTGTACAGACCGTCCGGGTATGAACCCGTTATGGATGTACTCTGGTGCATTAATGTCGCCGAAGATCACTCTATATGAGTGGCAGTCTATGGTAGCATGGTGCTTGGATAGCCAATCCATGCCGAGAATCATATCAAACTCAATCATGTCTAGAGGAAGTGCATCTACTGCACGAACTTTATCGTCAAACTCCAAAGGAAGACTCTTGTATACATGAGTTATTAATACAGAGTCCCTCAGAGGCGTGGAAATGGTAAGCTTAGTTTCTAATGGCAAGGAAAGTGTCCTGATGTTCTTAGCATAAGTAGTGGAAACAACTGAATGAGTGGCACCCGTGTCGAAAAGAACACATGCAGCCTGGCCGTACATATACAAAATTCCAGTAATGGTACCTGTAGATTTGTTTGCCTGATCGCGCGATGTCGTGTAGACACGCCTAGTGGTAGGAGGCGGTTTAGTATCAGCATTACCCGAAGTACCCTCCATTTCACCCTTACGGCAATCTCTCATACGATGGCCAGGGAGGCCGCACTTGTAGCACGCGTCGGAGTCACGACGACATGGGCCAGGGTGTCTGCGATGGCAGGTGCTGCAAAGAGGATGAGTGAATCCTCCAGCAGGAGTCCTTGCTTGCTGAGGGCCTGCTGATGACAGAACGTGTTAAGAATAAGGTATATGCACGAGTATAGGACGTAGGCGTCATAAGATGTTTACCAGTGTTAGCTGAACGGTTGGGCTGAGAACCCCTGTGGTTCTGGTCCCTTCCGTTACCGTGGTTCCTGGTAGAGATTAACATAGTGTCAGCATGAGAGATATAACATGAAATCATAAGAAGATGCGTAAATAGTAGGACCTGCTGTTGTTGGACTGTCCCGCATTGTTACGATAATTGTCATTACCGCTGCGCCTTTCCACAACAGAACGGTCGTTAGAGTGACCGTTTCCTTTGGGCTGATTGGGCTGCTGCTGAGTAGCCGGCTGAGACCGGTCCCCAGTTTTCTGCCTGGAAGATACAGTTTAAGAGATGATTATGGAACATATAACGATAGGATGCGGTCTGGTTAACGCTAGAACATGAAATGTTTTACCTCTTGTCCGGTCTTTCTGCTTCCCCGAACTCATCACGTTCCTGCAACATCTCAAGCTTTCTTGCTGCGTCAGCCACTTGTGCTACCGTATTGAACGTAGCACATACTAGATTGTTCGCAACCGAGGTGCGAAGTGCCCACCTAAAATGGTGTGCCTGCTCCTCAGGAGTACCAGCCGCTGCTCCTAGAAAACCAGCAAGGCGAAGAAAGCGCTGCATGAATTCGTTGCTATTCTCGCCCTGTCTCTGACGTATCCCGTGGTATTCACGCTTGAGTTTATCCTGCTCTGCCTTAGGAAAGAACTGTTCCATCACTCTCTCCTTGAATTGGGCCCATGTCAAACCAGCGACCCATTCATCACCTCCTTCTGACTGTGTCAAAGCTAGCCACCAGTTGAGTACATCGCCTTCAAACCTGTAGCACGCCAATCTTGCCTTGAAGGCGGGGTCACATCCCATAACATTGAAGATTTTCTCAATGTGAGTCAGCCAGCTTTCAGCATCGCTGGGGCTATCAGTCTTTTCAAAAGCTCTAGGACGGAGCTTGTTAAATCGTTCCAACCATACCGCTAGAGTCACTGGGGGAGGAGGAGGAGGAGGTGCCTGATTCTGCGGCTGCTGATTATTTGCAGCTTGGACTTCAGCACGAATGTCATTCCTCAGTTGAGGAAGTAGGGCTTGCATGGCAGCCTGAATCGCAGCATTGAGCTGCTCTTGCTCGCGTGTGAGAACCATCTGACAGTATAACATAAAACATATGATTAACAGTTCAAACATAATATATAAAAGAAAAATTTTATGCCAAAATTTCACGAGAAAAATTTTATGCAAGAAAATCTTTGTATGAATGCATGATGCAGTTTTATGAAAACTTTTGATGCTCGAGAGTGAACGCCTTCGGTCAGTTCACTCAAAATAAAAGACATATCGAGGGGACGCCTATGGGTCGGTCCCAAATCTAAAAGTTTCGATAAAACACATGCGACTAAATAGGGCCAGTCCTGTACCAACCATTACTTAGTCAAAAACCCTGTAACAATGACATGTATATGTATGCTTAAAAATGATGAATGCATGAAAACAACTGTCAGTTCTAGGAAGACCGTAGTGACTACCCACTAATCACAGGTCATATTTGAGAGCCTACAGGTCGAAGCCTTGGCTCTGATACCATAATTGTAACACCCCATTTTGGAAATGGAATATTACGCATATCATGGCGTGTCATCAAAGCATACAAGGATAAATGTCTAAGCATTATTCAACCATAAAAGGGAAATACCGGAAACAAACATCGGTATCCCAAAGTAAAGCTCATCAAACACAAACATAAATACTGTAAAAGGAAGGACGAAACAATGTCCAAAGCAACTGTATCAAAGTAAAGGAAATGCATAAAGTAAAGAAAGACAGTAAAGCTTCCAATCCATATGCACCTACGTTTGAGATCTACGAGCGTCCCTGAGTACCTGCCGTTTTGGGAACATGAAAAGGAAAACGGCTGAGCAAGACGCTCAGTGCACGGATGTACAATAAAGCATGATATAGGATAAGCATGTAACATATAACAGCGGAAGACTAAGTACTGAGTAAACTGGTTAAGTATCATGAAACTGGTTTTATAGTTCGAAAAGCCTTATGTTTAACCTGTGAAAACTGTTTTAACATATATATACCATAGCCCATATAGGTCATGAAAAGGTCACGTGCATGAATACTTGGAGGGGTGACCTCATCATGCTGATTAGAGGGGATGCCTCTAATCAATATACTGGTTTGGGTAGGAGGGATCAGCTCCTTGTGAAGGGTGCAAGGCACACACCACATTCACCATGATAAACTGAATAAAACATGTAACTAGGATGCACCCATACGCCCCGACTGATATAATAATATGGCCAAACTGAAAAGGGACGCCACGAGCAATCACTCCGCCGTGGGGAAGTCATAACATCGGTGCCTCCAATGCTATGGTTATGGTACCTCCATAACTAGGTGAAACTGGTCATGCTTGTATATGGCTATAGTTTATGCTAAATTAACATAAGCAGTTCAAAACAATAAAACAAAAGCTGGGGAAAACAGTTGGCTGCATACGGGGAAATCCTAATAAGGAAGGAATGTCCATACTGAAAGGACGGGAATCCGTACCTCAAGTCCAGTGAAATGAACGGAAGAAATACTCCTACTTCTGGATCACTAACGCTACATGAATACACACGTGTATAAGTATCGATTCACTGATTACGTACTGGGTTCTGTGTCTTGTTATAGCTGATTTGGTATGTTTTAGGTCATGGTTCACTGTTTAAAGCCTTAAACTGTGTTTATCTTGTATTTCTGGTTTATCTGATTAAGTATTACTGGTGTTTCATGTATTAATATACTTACTGTATAATAATAAGTAACTTTCCAAAAATAGCAGGTTTCCAAAAATAGAAAGTTTCCAAAAATAGAAAGTTTCCAAAAATAGAAAGTTACCAAAAATAGAAAGTTTCCAAAAATAGAAAGTTTCCAAAAATAGAAAGTTTCCAAAAATAGAAAGTTTCCAAAAATAGAAAGTTTCCAAAAATAGAATTTACTGCCTAAAATAGATTAGTTTCTAAAAATAGAAAGTTTCCAAAAATAGATCAGCTGCCTTAATTAAATAAGTTTCCATATATAGAAGGTTTCCATAATTAGATTAGCTGCCTGAAATAGATTGATTTCCATATATAGAAGGTTTCCATAATTAGATTAGTTGCCTTATTTAATTAAGTTTCTATAAATAGAAGTTTCCATAATTAGAATTAAGCTGATTTCATAAGCTAACATATAAGTCTAAGTGTCATAAGCTTACTACTTAAGTCATATGATATAGTGTATAGTTTAATTATTATTTCATGTATTTTAATTAAACTATAGGTTAAGCATTTTAATTAAAGTGTAACATGTATTAATTAAAATGAAATGAAATACTTAGGTTAAAATGTGTATTATTATTAATAATAATATAACCTAAGTCATGTCTAAATTAATTAATTATAGGCATGTTTTAATAATTAATTAATTACAACTTATAACATAAAATACTTAGGTTAATTTAATGTCATGATAAACTAATAATTAAAATAACCTAAGTCATGATTTAATTAATATTTCATGTTATTAATTAATTATATCCTAAGTTCATGATTCATAAAAATTACATGTAACATAGATCATGATTTTAACCAACGAACCATGAACCGGGTATGAATTCGACACCGTACCCCGGGCCAAACCCGGGGCACACGTGTCCCCTTGCTGCCGTGGGTCCCACATGAGCCAACCAAGACCAATTGTGGTCTTGGTGGTGGCGGCAATAGCAAACCAAACCCCCCTCGGGTTTGTTTTGCTAGGCGGCTAGAAACAAACACCCATTTAAATCATTCCTTGATTTTATTTAATACCAAAACATGTTAGATCAATGATTAATTATCTTGTTTTCATAAGAAAAATAATAACATGTTCATGAAAATAATCAAAGATCAAAAGAATTAAAGAGAATTAAAAAGAAGGGTTAGAAAGGTATACCGCTATGTAGCTTGGAAAAAGGATGAACAAACACGTACTCTAACACTTGTTTTTAAGATCAAAATCAATCAAACACCCACTTATGGTGGTGTAAGGGTGGCGGCACAATAAGGAGAAAAAGGAGAGGAGAAAACTCTTTTTAGGGTTTTATGTTTATTTCTTGAAAAATGAAAATGAAAACATGTTTTTACTTTTACCCCCCTTAACTTGAAAAGTCCATGGGCTAAGCCCATTTCATGCATGTGTGCCGTGGGTATGGGGGCCCCACATGGGGTACCCGTACCTTTCTCGTGTCCCGATGTTTCGTGTTCGTTCGTGGTTAAACGTGCTCGTGTTTAACGTGTTTCTGTTTCTTTTAACGTGTCGTTTATCGTAAACTTAACGCTCGTAAATATATTATAAGTATTTACGTAATTATTTTAGTTAGTATATTAAATGGTGTTCATGATTTAATTATGTTCACGTGATATATTATTAACTGTTTATCATGGGGTCGTACGTAATCGATACTTGTCATGACATACACGTATGCACTTGCTTGATTATTAGCACATGAATGTGATCAATACTACATGAGGTAAGTTTTAATCTAGAACGTACGATCTTAAGGGCACTATTCATGGTAAAAGCATGCGGGTTTTACAAAGCGAGTCCTTCTCTTTCTCAACCTAAGCCTAATATTCCTTACCCATCTAGGTTAGGCAAGACTAAAGTGCTCAACAAAGATGACATTCATGTCTCTAATTTTTTGAAAATGATTTCCAATGTGAATGTTAACGTAAGCCTTATTGAAGCACTAGCTCAAATGCCAAAATTTGTCAAAATGTTTAAAGATTTGCTCAATAAGAAGGAAAAAATGGTTGAGCTCGTGAACACCCGTTTAAATGAGAATTGTTCCGCGATTCTTCTCAAAGAGCTTCCCGAAAAGCTAGGAGATCCCGGACGATTCGTGTTACCTTGCTCGTTTCCTCAAATCGATGATTGTATGGCTTTAGCGGATCTCGGCGCTAGCATCAATCATATGCCACTTTCGGTTTGGAAACAATTATCATTACCCGACCTTGTACCGACTCGTATGACTTTAGAGTTAGCTAATCGAACTCTCGCATACCCCGTTGGTATTGCCGAAGATGTTTTTGTTCGAGTTGGTACATTTACTTTTCCCGTGGACTTTGTCGTCGTCGACTATGAGATGGATCCTCGTATTCCGTTAATACTTGGTAGACCATTCTTAAGGTCCGGAAGAGCCTTAGTTGATGTAGCCGAAGGGGAGTTAATTCTTAGGGTTCGGATGAACGACAAGTTTTTAAAATGGGAAAAATCACAAATAAATCAAATGGAAAAGAATCGGTCAATATGATTGATGTTCTTAATTATGACAATGAAGAGATTTTTATTAATCCTTTTGGAATTGAAAAGTCTACTCAAAATGATTTTGTGATACACTCATCCCTTCCCTTAGAGCCTCAAATTTTTTATACTCCCATTTATGACACCGATAGTGATGACACTTCTTCAAGTGCTCACACTATATTCGGCTTAGACGACTCGTCTTTTGACCCACCCACTTTTGACCCACCCATTTATGATACCCCAATCTTTGATACTTATGATGATGACACTTCCTTAAGTGATCTCACCAACTTTGATAACCCACCCCATGATCTTAATGCACCTCATATCTCTACCATGGAGACTCCTTTTGACTTCTATACTCCAATTTTAGAGGTCATGACTATTGAGGAGGATCCTCCACTCTTAGAGATCTTACCTACTTTAGAGGTTATTCCATTTGAGGAGGATTTAGATATCTTTCTAAATACCTATTTTCCTCATGAGGAAGAGTTTTCCTATGACTCCGACGATACTTATGTTTTCACATCAAGTTTGGAAGAGGATGACTTTCCCACTATGGATTTTGATGATATTTTGAGCTTAAATGTCGACACCTCTTGCTATTTTCCCATTAAGGAACCGGTGTTTGATCCGAGAATAGAGACTTTTTTTCTTTCATTGCCATACCACCTTACCCTTCCTAGTAAGAGACTTTTGCCTAAGGATACCCTACTTTTCTATGACTTGCGTACCACCTTGGGGTTTATTTCCTTTTGTGATGGAAATTATGTGTTTGACCCGGGTGGATTTTCATGGGGTAAGCCTTGTATGACTTTGTTTCACCTTTATCATGGAGAGATTTTCCTCCCTTGGAAATCTCGGTTGTTCCATGATTTTCCCATTTGAATGATGACATTCGGGAAATCGAGTCGAGCTAGAGACTCGTGTTTAAAAATCAAGCATCGTTTAACTAGGTTAGATTTTTACCCTTTTCACCCATTTTCACCAAATAAGTGTAGGGGGAGCCAAGTAGGTTGTTTGTTTTGTGTTGTGAGTATGCAGGGACATGAGCTTTAATGATCCACTTTTGGTACTTTTGACTCGACCCGTGTTCCCGTGTTACCCGTGTACCCGGTTCCTTCGATAAGTTTTTGCTACTGTGATTTAATCTTGTATATAAATAAATGTAATCACTTTAGTTGTCCTTTCCTTAGCTTGATTTAAACAACGTACTCAATGTCCTAAGTGTAGGGGAGTTTATTCTCCCACATTCTTAAACATTGAGGACAATGTTTATATTAAGTGTAGGGGGGGATTTCTATCGAAATTTTAGTGGCCTTTTCCATGAATTTGACCCCATTTTAACCGGAAAATTCAAAAATTTTCAATGTTTTTCAAATTTTTGATCTATTTTGGCCTTGTAGTATTTTTCATTTATTTTCTTTTGTCATCGCATCTTATTTTTATTTTCCATTTTAAGAATAAAGTCAAAATAAATAAATAAATAAAATGGTTTTAACAAGTTTAGATGTCTTTGATATATTAGGCCCGTCGTGAATATTTTGACTCAACCCGAGTTTACTTATCCAAGTTTACTCTAGCTAGTATCATTAACCATATGGACCTTAATTGGTTTATTAGGCTAAGCATTCACGAGTCTCATTCCTTGAGATTTTAAATTGTGGAAAACGAGAGATGATAGAGTTAATTATAAGTTCGATATTCTTTCATTAACTTATGTGAGTTAGCTATGAGCTTTTTCTCCCATCACTTGTTAATAAATATATTTGCAATAAATAAGGTCGTACCATTTAAAAGGTTACTTAGCTTCTAGCACAAGATCGTTTAAAAGTTGCTCGGTATTAATTAGAGTTCATAGCCAAGGCATAGCTTATTGAAACGGGACGCGAAGATTGGCTTATCCAAAAAGGCCCTAACAAGGCATGAGGATACCCGAGTCCAAAAAGGCCCTAACAAGGCATGAGGATTCACTTTTTGCTAAAGATCCTAAGATGATGTGAAGATCATTAATCCAAATCAATATGAAGGATCAAGACACACGACGAGAAGCAATTACTCCCCTAAAGATCATGGAGAAGTCTATCCAAAAAGACCCTAACAAGGTATGAGGATAAATAGATCCAAGTCCGAAAAGGAGGCGGATCGTTGTATATCAAAATCCTAAATAAAGAAGAGGATAAATGAAGAAGTCGTGGTCAACATTTGAAGCATCTTTCACTCCTTATGAAGATGTATACCAAAATGAAGAGAAGACCATAATTTCAAGATCGTCTCTCAAGATTTGAAGTTTGAAGTACAAGCCAAATATCGGTCCGAGAAAAGTCTCAAATCGTGAAACGAGTTATGCCAAGATATGAACTTTATGAGGTTTCGAGAAGCCGTTTTAAAAGATTTTTTCCTTTAGCTAACTATTGATTAAATCGTCCCACTTTATTTTCGGCCTTAACAAATTATCAAAATAAGTCAAAAATGCATCCTCGTGATCATTCAAGACAAAAATAAAATATAAGAGATACACCGTAGGAATAAGGGGGTCTAAGTGATTAACTAAACCACATGAGTAAGTGTTAGTAGTGCTAACTTGTAATATCAATGATCTCGTTTTTGAGCATGGTATGGGGAACGTGAAACTTGAGGGTGATTAATATTCATGACACCAAAGCCCTAATTCAAGTCATAGATTTCTTTAAGAGTTCTTCCATCTAATAATTTCCAAGTTAATAAAATAATCTTTTAATTTTTGTTTCCTTTAAAGTTTTTATCTTTTCGTCATTGTAGTAGTAGTAATAGTAATAAAGGCCGAGATGGATTAATTATAAGAAAAATGTAACTTAATGCCTTAAAACTATGCATTGCATGGGGTCATTGCAATGGTCAAGTGTAGGGGATTTAATAAGTGTGAAAACACGTATCCTTTTGCCACTAAAATCAAGGAAAAACAAGACCGAATCATGTGTTTTATATCAATAAAGTCGGAATTACGCGTGGTTTTGTGTTTTTGTGTTAAAATAGGTACAAATGATCAAAAGAAGAGAAAACACGGGATTTCACGGTCAAATATCGAAGAAAAGTCAAGAAAGAGACTAAGACAAAGTCGAAAGATCAAAAGTGTGCCGACGATCACGAAACCCGGCAAAATCGATACGATTTGAAGGAAAGACCAAAATGCCAAAGATCAAGTCGTTTTTATTCGGGGATTTAATTTATCAAAGTTAATGGGCCTTGCGGGTCCCACATTGGAGATATTGGGCCAAGCCCATTTCAAAAGCCCATTTGCATTTATGACGGGACGGATACAAAAATTGGGTCAAATACCCAGTTAACTCCCAAGCCCAAACAATTGAAAATAAAACATCTTCTTTGCTTTCTTTTGCCTCACACCCGGTCATTGCAATCATCCACACGTGTCGGTTACACCCACTCTCCTTCTACACACGTTTTTTTTAACTTTATCTCACCAAACACTCGTGTCCCAAACGCTACCCCCCACTCACGTTACCCTGCACTCTACCTCACACAAGTCATACCTCTTCCCCACTCACCTTACCATACATCGCACCTCACCTGATCACCCCCATTCACTTAATATACTTTTTCACTTCCTTTTTTGTGTAAATCCACTCATTATTAATATAAACAAAAAAATTACCCCACATCCCCATTATCCCATACGTTACAAACAAGACAAATCCATTTACTGTTCTTCTCTTCCATTTTTTTTACACAGCCATGAAACCCTAATTTACATCACATCATTTGCCCAATATTTTTTGGGGCTTTTACCCTTATGGGTTAATTCACACAAAGGGGGATTAAATCCCCAAGTTTTTCGCAAGATACACCAAAGTGGTCCTCTCTCATCTTCCAACGTGGCAATCCGTGTGCCTATAATCATTCTCAGCCGTTGATCAAGAGAAGAAAAGAGAAAGAGAGAAGAATGAAGAAATCAAGGGCCAGGATTCATTTCCTTGGGCACCAAGGATAACCTAGAAGGTTCGGGGTTACCCTATAAAAACCCCCATCTATCATGTAATTAAGTAGCTTTTCCTTTATTTTTAATTTTTAGTTAATTAGATTAGGGTTTTCATTTTGTATTTTTCCAGCAATTGTAATTCGATCTTTAATTAATGAAAAGTTTACTGTTAATTAATTTTAGTCTCAATTTAAATTCTTGTTATTTTTTTTAATCTGCCTTAAATCTTTTATATTACTGTTTATTTACATTCGGTTATAAAAAAAATAAAAAATAAATAAATAAATAAATAAAAGAAAGTGATTAAATAATTTTCCCAACTGGAAAATTATAAAAGTATTGTTCGAGGCTTGTGAGTTGGTTCGATTGAGTTTTGTTCGAGAAGGGTGTTGGTCGTGTTGATGCTTTTTGGTTGATTCGAAAGAGGTGTTAGTTCGATCCGGTTCACAAAGTACGCTCAGCGCGTTACTTCTCCTCAACGGTTTCGACAAAAAGGTGTTATTCTTCCTTTTAATTTTATGTTAAGTTTTTTTTAGTTTAATGTTTGTTTGTTTATGAATATTTATCTGCATTTATTTGTTTACTGAATTTATCTGTTGAGAAGAAGTGAAATTATATGCGTGTGTTTGTTTTAATTGTTTAGTTTATTTGGTGTTTGTTTAAATATTGAATTTACCTTTAAGATCTGCTTATGTTTTTTTTTAGTCTGGTAGTTTATAAAGTTTTTCTGCTTATTTAGTTTGTTTGGATAGGATTTTCTTATGTTTATTTATAGATTTGTTTTGTAGTTAACTTCTTTAGTTTGGATTATTGCTTATTTGAGACTGCTTATTTAGGTATTTTATCTGCTTATTGACTACATCAAGATATGGACTCTTTCAGTCTGTTGTTTTTGTAATCTGTCCAAAATAATTCAAAAAAAAAAAAAAAAAAAAAAAAATATATATATTAATAGCAAATTTTGGTTTGGGTGGGAATCGAACCCCAGACCACTCGTTTAATAGCCAACACGCATAACCATCTGTTCTTGTCTCCCTTTTGTTTATCCATACGCAAAGTCTAATTAATATAGGTTTAAATTTTAGTGGCAGTTTTTATTTGATTAAAATTAGTTTAATTAAGGTTTAGTTTTATTTATATTAATAAAAAAAGGTTTTATTTAAATTCATTTTTATAAAATATAAAAAGGATAAAAAAAAATATATATTTTAATTTACTTTCTTAAATTTTAAAAGTTTAGTTTTCATATAATTAAGTTTTATTTTATTTAAAATAGTTTTTAATAGTTAAATTTTTACATAGTTTTATATTTTCAAATTAGTTTACTTTGTTTCAAAAATAGTTTTATTTTTAATTAGATTTCAATTTAGTTTTATTTAAAATAGTTTTCATCTAAAATTTTAAAAATTAGTTTTATTATAGTTTTTATAAAAGTTTAAAAATTAGTTGTTGACTTTAGTTTAAAATATCTCTTTCCTTTAAAGTTTTTAAAAGGTTTTAGTTTTATTTTCAAAATAGTTTTTATATCAAAGTCTTTAGATTAATTAGATTTAAATTTTAAATAGCTTTTATTTTTAATAGTTTTTAAAATTAGTTCAAAAATACCAAAAATACTTGTCACCAAAAACAAATATAGTCTAGCGTTAATTATAGTTTATTTTTGTTGCATCTAGGTCTATATTTGTAGTTTAATTTTACATTGCATTTTAGAGTAACATTTACGTGAATTAATTGCGCTTTTATTTTTATATAGTCCTTAACCTACATATTTTCCCCATTTTTAGCTTAAATAGACATAGATTACCAATCAAGTTTCTATAACCAAAAACAAATATAATCTTACGTTAAACTGGAAATCAATTCGAGTCGAGTCGAGGAAAACGAACATAATTGTTAAAAATAGGATTGCAAAACCATAGTTTCAATAGCATAAGATGAAATCCAACATTGCCATTTTCCAAAAAAAAGAACATATTAGGAGAAGCACACTACTATCGAATCAGTAACATCAATCTATCAAACCGAAACACTAGCTTCAAATCAATAAATCAACCCGCTAGAACTCTCCGTATCAATCCAAACACACGTGAATAAAAAAAAAACTTCATATAACAAAATCGAAACCACCAGTAACTACATCCAAATCACTAGGAAATAAAACAAATATTCAAAATCTAATTATCTTTATTAATCAAACACAAATGACAAATCTTAATTCACTGTTAAAAAAAATTGCTAGTAATCTAATCTAAAACTAAAGAAAAGGAAAGATAGAAAAACCAAAAGGTACCTACCTTTTCTTAAATAAATGTGCAGGATAAGATTAAAAAAATGGGAAAGATGTATCTCTGGTCTCCCATCCTAAGCTACGAAAGAAACTAAAAAATTGCGAATAGAATATGATGTGCGTTTTTTGTACGCAGCATATATGCCAAATCTAATCTCTTCCATTTTTGGTGGGCCTTGATGCGTCATTTGGGCTTGTATCAAAATAATTGTCTTGGGCTGCTGGCGGGCTGTTGGGATTATAATATATTAATGGGTCGGTTCGACCCATTTAAATGGTGTCGAGCCGGCCCAATAAAAAATGAGTGCACCGTCAAACTCGATTTTTTTTCGCGCTCTCTCCATTTTTCATGCTCCTCTTAGCTCTTTTTCTTCGTTTTTGCTCCTTTTCTTTAATATTCGTACCTACAATAATAAATAGCAATTATAAACAATATATGCACTAAAAATTCATTTTTGCTATTTATTATACGAAAAATGAAGGGAAATTCTCACTAAATGCATGAATAATTACGTGTTTAACACACCCCTGCACTTAAGCCGTTGCTTGCCCCCAAGCAACTATTATCACAAACGTTAAGTTCAAAAACAATTTAAAACCACTTTATTCGAAATTGCTTTTTTTTTTTTTTTTAATAAAAGAAAAATAAAAATTCATAGTGACCCGCCATGCTCGACTTTTTATTCAAGGTATAAGGATCATAGAACGGGAAACACGCAAACTGGGTGTCGCCAGGGAATAAAGATCGTCATCCTCTTTTTTTTACTCCCAACTAAGCTAAGACTCCTTGTGCAAACGTTTTGTTAAAATGCTAACACTACTTATACTAATAACCTATGTAAATATAACTTTTCACTCCTATAATTATAACGACTAGGCAAGTGTGTTCATTTTCAAATTTTTGATCGTTCAAATCGACATTTGCCATGGTTTCTAATCATCTATGTGGAATATTAGACTCACCGAAAATGACGAGATTTAAGTTTCAAAAATGGACTTTCCCACGTAGCGGCTTTCTTCTCGGAACGTCTCAAACTCATCGGTTAAGTGCCCGGGCTTTTGACATCCCACGGAGAATAGTACCGGGATCGGCGGGATTTTGAAATCAAAGATCTTGAAATCACCGCTAAGCTAATAAAACATACTTAGATGAAAAAAACGACGGTAATTAGAGAATGAAGATTCAAAGGAGAGATCACTCCATGTAGCGACTTTCTTCTCAGCTTGTCCTTTAGCAAAGCTTAGGAGGCTAGGTTTTTACACCCTCGAGAATAGTATCGGAGCTCACGGGACCTTTGACTTCTACATTCTCAATTATCGTCTAAACTCTTATAAAAAATTGACGAATTCTAGTTCAACTTCAAATTTAAATTTAAGAAAAAGCAAGTTTCTCATAATTATAATTAAAATAACAAAAACACTTATTCATTCACTCGACTCTTCTAACTCTATTGAACACTTTTTTTTTCTTTTTCTTCTTTTTTTTATTTTTTTTTCTTTCTATATATATATTTTTTTTCATCATTTTTTTTTTCATTTTTTTTTCAACATATTTATTCACGCAACATTATTTCAAATTTAATGAAAGTATGCTTTCACTCAAATTTAAATAAAAAGTTGAACTAGGACTCTATATCAAAATTGGATAAGAATTTATTTTTGCATAACAACACAACTTTTAACGTTCAAAGGCTTGAAAAAAACACACTTATTTAATCTAGTTATAATCTAGGAGGAAAAGCCATAGGTTACTCATATAAGCTCTAAAGAGAACCAACTACTCCACGTTTAACATTTTTATTTGCACAATTCCTAAAAGCTTAGTCTAAAAGTAAAGGGAGCAGCCAGATCAACACTCAGGCAGAGTCAGGATCCCCTTTGTTCTAGCCTACGGGACAAGTCAATCACGCATGGTCAAAAACGTTTTATTATTATTAATAAAATAAAATAAAACAAACACACATTTGATCAAAATAGGGTGCTAGAGGGCAAACAAGTAGGCATGAATATGATCCATATGATATAAACCCCCTACACTTAGAACCGAACATTGGACTCAATGTTCAAAAGTGATAAGGTGTTACCCCTACACTTAAGAACACAAAAGGATAATGCTAGAATTCCAAGTGTAAGAAGGAGAACACAATCAGATATGCATGGATAAAGATGAGAACTGAGTACTCCCCTGATATAGACATGAAGATCGATCGGAGACTGAATGAAGAAGATGATGGAAAACAGCAACATCAACCCTCTGAAAGTCTTCTCAACCTGCACACAAAAACAAAAACCAACAAGCACACATGGAGAGAAGCACACGCCCCTACACTTATGTTAGAAAATAAATAAAAAAGGATAGATCATCGGGTTGCCTCCCGAGAAGCGCTTGTTTTTGTTAACCGAGTCACGAACCTGACTCGACCCCGAATTAAATGGTCCATGGGGGAGCAAGAGAATCACCACTGGCTTAAAACAGATATGCCAGGGTCAAAAATCTTATCCTCATTACCAGATGAGAATAAAGAAGAAGAATCCACAGTATAAGTGAAGAAAAGTAGAAGGATTCTTATAACATACGAGAAATAGGTATAAAGGCGATCCTTAAGAATACTCGTCTTCGCCAAGGGCGGGAGGGTGGGAGAAAAAGATATCAAAGTGTCACCTGAGGACACTTTATAGAAACTCAAAGCAAGAGTTGATGGGATAACCGGTAAAACATCACAAGAAATAGCAACATCAACGTCTCCTCCGGGATCAAAACACTCATCCTAATTTCCCGGTATGAAACGAGGCGAGTAAAAGCGATACATCACCTGCTTGGGTGTGCACGCAGTAGGACGGGGTGGCAACATAGTATGAGAAATATCAGAAGACATATCTACCACCCGCGTAACCTCTCCAGACCGAATCAAACGGAAGGTAGGGTCAAATCTCTCCACCTCCTCTACGATGGGAAGTGGCATGGCTAACAACGAATGCTCATCAATAGCAGGAGAGTCGGAGCTATCAATGTCCTCAATCCCCTCTTCAAAGAGAGGATTCACCTCACTAGAGATGTAGGCGTCATCAAAATCAAATAAAGGGTTCGAATAAATCTTGAAATTTTCCTTCTGAACGTCTTCATCGGATAGTGACTCGTCATCACTAGAAGTAAAATCATCATCAAGATCAAAGAGAGGATTAGAGAAAGCCAAAGAATCGTCTCCCAAGATGTCGGTGGGAGGTAATGAGTCATCACTAGAAAGAGATTCACACTCATCGTCACTATCGGAAGCAACCGTAGGCTCACTTTGGATTGGAATAAGAGTCTCGTCACAAGGAATAGTGATAAGACCCTCATCCCCCATGATGAGAGAGGCATCGGGCTCCGTAGTGGAAGAATCGAGAATAGTAGTGGTAGAATCCTTAGGCTCGAGAGTCGGTAAGTCGAGAGAAGGAATTACAATTGCACTAGGACATTGAGCACAAAGATCATTCCAAGAAATAGTATTCTCATCGTCATCATCATCGTAATAGAAAGAACGCACAAGAGGCGGAGTATAATCACTAAGATTAGATACTTGCTCTTGTCGTTGTTGCTCCTCCAATGTCTCGGTCAGTCGAATTAAGCCGTCATGAAGTTCCAAAAGAAGGGCTTTTCTTTTGTCATTCAAAGCATTGATTTGTTGAATTTTATGAGAGGATTGATGATTGAGGGTGGGATGTGGGGGCTCATAGTTATGAAAACCAGAATTATAGCACGGATGTGGCTCATAGGAAGTCATCGGTTGAGAAGAATTAGAACACGGATTTGGTTCATAATAATCCATTGGTGAAGAAAAATGAGAACACGGATTTGGCTCATAATAATTCATTGGCTGACAATAAGAATTATCGTGAGGGCCCCCACAATGATTGCAACACGGGTATTGAGAAAAATCCGGTGCTTGTTGCGGATACGGATCGTCATATGTGGGAGAGTGTGAGATAGTGTCATTAGAGGTGAAGTGTGAATTGGTCCAATTGCAAAATGAACAATGTCCAAATTCGTGATTAGGTATAGCCATACCGCACCGCTCGCATGAACACCAATAACATGATTGACTATCAGACGACCCACACCCTATACAATATGAATCCATGAAGAATTAAAAATAAGAGGGGTTGAGAAAAAGAATTAAACACAATAGAGGATAAAGAGGAATATTTTTTAAAACTTTTTTTTATATTATATATATATGATATATAATAATAAGGACAATAAAATAAAATAAGAAAATATTTTTGATTATTATAAATTTTATATATTTTTTGGATTTTTAAATTTTTTTTATTTTTTTTATTATATATATATAAAAATACGAAAATAAACTTTCAAATCGAAAGGATCTTCAAGTCACTAACTAAAAACACAACGCAAACATCGCTACACACAAAGCCGGCAGCGGCGCCATTTGATTGAAGCCTTTTAGATGGGGGTTCAGATTTTATGTCTCTCAGTCCTCTCGAATTGATCTCAGCCTTAAGTGGAATGATTGTTCTTGGTTACTAAATAAAAGGGTTTGGTTTTCTGATCTAATAAAAAGTTTTAAATGAAAATTTAACTCAAAGACAATTACTTTAATGACAATTATTAAAGACTTGAATTTAAAATTAAAATGAAAACTAAAATTAAAGTTAAAGTTAAAATTACAGTTAAAATATAAATAGTGAAATAAAAGTACGGAAACAGTAAAACAGTAGAACAATTACACTAAAAGAAAATTGATTCGGAACTTTTTAACCTTGATTCGGAACTTTGCTCATCCGGAACTTTTTACTCGGAATACCTTGATTCGGAACTTTAATCGGAAGTTTATTCGGAAGTTTGCTTCATTCGGAACTTAGGTTCATCCGAAACTTAGCATTCATTCGGAAGTTTGTGATTCATTCGGAACTTGAGGTTTATTCGGAACTTAGAAACTCATTCGGAACTTTTTACAAAGAAGTTGATTCGGAACTTAAGCGTTCATCCGGAACTTTTTAATTCATCCGGAACTTTTAGACAAGAGACTCATTCGGAACTTTTTAAACAAAAACTCATTCGGAACTTTTAACTCATACGGAACTTATGTTCATCCGGAAGTTATTAGCTCATTCGGAACTTCTTAAAGACAAACTCATTCGGAACTTCTGGAAATAATCTTCATCCGGAACTTTCTTGTTCATCCGGAAGTCTGGGAAACCCAGATACATTAACTTACCCCGAAGAACAAGGAAACAAATTTTAATCCAAAAATCACCAAGTTTTTCACCAAATCTTTAATAAAACTAAACACAAAGCATCTACTTACCATAAACTACAAATCCCATCAACAAAAACATAAATCCCAACAACTTTTGAAGATCAAATCAAACAAAATAAAAACTTAAGAACTTGAATGAAAAGATGATGATGAACAAGATGAAATGGAAAGATTAAACAAGACTTTGTATTGATGATTGATGTTTTAACAAAACAAAGATTAAAATTACAAGATTAAAATAAACAAAGATCAAGATCACCAAACACCCTATTGGTGTTGGTGATGGGACGAACTAAAGGGAGAAAAAGAAGGAGGAGCGATAAACTAAAAAACTAACTGGAAGGAAAGTGTGAGGGGATGGGCTTTATATAGCCTTGTCCTTTGGTTGGTGAGTGGGCTTTCTCCCGTTCTTCTTGTCTTCTCGTCTTTTCAGAAAAGTTGACGTTTTCGATTCTGATTCGGGATTTGTTGTCGATTAAATTCAACTCGTCTTTTAATTTCTTCGTTTAATAGACTTGAGTTTCTTTGACTTATGTAAATCTTCCATCTTTGGTCCTTTTCTTCGATAAATCTTCGAATAGACCCAGTGACTTCAAATCTTTTGCATCTCTTGGACAATAGACTTTATCTTGAGTCTTTTTCTTCAGTAAAACCCGTGCAATCCCATGTTTTCTTTAATATTCATCCGGTTGGCTCTGAAAACACAATAAACACAAAAACCACGCATAATTCCAAACAAATGATATTAAATACGTGTTTTGGTCTCGTTTTAGCCAGAATTAAGTGGTAAAAGGATGGGTGTTTACACACCTATCAGAAATCGACACCATACCCCGAACCAACTCGGGGTTACCCTTGTCTTGATGCTGTCGTGGGACCCACACCAACCAACCGGGGCCATATGGTCTCGGTGGTGGTCAAATGGCCAAACCGAGACCCTCTCGGGTTCGGTTTAGGCGCGGCCAACAACAAACACCCCTTAAACATCCCTTTTTTATTTATACCAAAACCAATTTCATGTTAGATCTATGATTTAATTATGTTTTTAAAGAAAAACATATCATATCATCTTCTTAATTATTAAAAGATTAAATAAAAAAAAAAGGGTTTAAACGAATTACCGAATGCATGGATCTAAAGAACGATGAACAAACACGAACACTAGCAATAAATCCAAGATCCAAGATTAATCAAACACCCCTTTGGTGTGTTTGAAGGTGGCGGCCAAAAGAAAAAAAGAAGGAGGAGGAGAGCTTTTTAGGTTTTTGTGAAAATCCTCTATAAAGTGAAAATGAGTAGTGTTTTTCCTTAACCCCCTTCTTTAGTAAATTTTGATGGGCTTGGCCCATCCTCCTTCCTAATTTTGTGGCATATGGGCCCACATGGGGTAACCCGATCATTTTCCGTGTCTAATTAATAAGTGCGTTCTCGTGTTCGTGTTTTACGTGTTTGTTCATGTTTATTTGTGTTCGCGTTTTGTGTGTTCTCGTTAAATAATTACCGTGACCTAATATATTTCTTTACGCTCGTAATAAATATATATATATAATTAATAATAGTTCATGATTTAATTACGTTCGTGATTTCATGATCGCATGTTCGTGATTAATTATTGTTTAAATAATTATTGTGTGTTCGTGCGTAATAAATACTTATCGTGTTCTAACACGTACGTAATACGTAAAATCCTAACACGTAAACGTAATCGTACTATAAAAGGAAAGTTTTAATCTAGTACGTACGATCTTAAGGGTACTATTCATGATAAAAGCATGCGGGTTTTACAACTCTTCCCCCCTAAAAAGAATAATCCGTCCCCGAATTATAGGTAACCTAACTGAAAGAGAAACATACCCGAATCAAACTGAGAGGGTATGTAATATAGTTGAACGTGCGGGTTTCCTGGCAGAAGGAACGCGGAACGTGACATGTCTTGAAAGAACATGGAACATGACGTGACTGAAAGGACATATCTAGTTGATAAGAGAAAAACGGATAAAAGTCCGGATGAACTTGTCCGTTTCCATGTGGCCTCCCTCTTGGAACGGTTCCTTCAGAAGATCCTGACACTAATGATAAATCTTGGTCCTCCTGACCTTGACTTGAAATACGAAGAAGTTCTTGGTTATCAACTTAAGGTAGATCCCCTAAATCGATCGAGGGAAAAAAATTAACGTGTAAGGGCAACTAAAACGTTACGATGCAAGACAATCTGACTTAACTGATAATTAGAAACGATGCGCGGGACATAAAGAAACGTAGTACGTGAAAAATTTTGAACGTGATACGTGAAAAATTTTGAATGTGCTACGTGAAGATATGGCGAGTGTAGTATGAGTAAACATATCGTGATCCATGATACGTGTAACATATCTTGATCATGATATGAGGAACGTGGAATGAACATGACATGTGAAACATATCGTGATCATAGAATATAATGGCGGTAACGCCAAACGCTACAAGGTGAGACGTGGAATATGACGTGAAACGTTTATCTAATGATGGAGAGTTATACTAAACTTGGGTCTGGTCTCTCAAGTTCTTGCAAAACTTCCCAGAACGAAATGAACGTAAAATCTTAAGCCCAGATACGATCATGAACGTGAATAGTGTCATGAACGCGAGCGCGAAAGCAAGTCGTGGAATTAGAATGAAGACGTGAAGTAAATAAGGAGCACAATTGTGAATCTTTGTCTGACCCGATAACTGAGGGATTGCCAGGTGATCGGATGAACCTTTGTTGGAACATGTCCGATCAATCTGTTGGTTCTGAAATCCCTGTGGATGTAAGGATTCTGCAGACTTGATCAAACTGTTTGTAATACCCAGATAGCATTATGCTTCTTCTGAGTTTGCATTAATCTGGTAACCAAAACCCATGGAGATCTTGTCCCTTTTCGATTCACAATTTCCGATGATGAAAACATCCCAGTCTGTTGGTGTCCTATCTTAACCTGTTTGTATGACAGGTATTAGAATATGAACGTAACTATATCTTGCTTCATCGAACTTGATACATAGGAGTTTACGAAACTCTGAGTCTATGAATCCAAACTTCTCTTAGCGTAGGATTTTCTAGAACACCTAATGTAATGTAGGGTTATATCCTTTACGCATAAGCTGGGTCATGGTAAGATTAACCATACAAATCCATGTGATCCAGCATGTCACTGTGATCAACCAAACCAAAAATTGGAAATTTTCAGGGTGGAATTTCTCTTGTCATAGAATTTGCAACATAGTGCAGATATGGTCTTCCTGTTCTTCTTCTAGGCTTAAAGGAAATCAGGTTATCCTCAATGAAAACACTGATGAATTTGCTATGAGTTTATGGAAACTCATTCTTGTAATGCCGTTGGAGCATTGATGAGACTAATTCAAAATCATAAATCTGGCATGACCGAGTCGTGCACGAATAGCAGTCATGGACATGTCCTGCTTTTTCACTCGTCACTATTGGCAGCATGATCATGAATCCGATCTTGGAAAAATGATTAACACTATAAGGTCAATTGTACATGTTGTCAATACATGGAGGAGAATAACGGTCATGAATGGTGATTTGTTTAAATCGATGGTAGTCGACACATAATCTCATGGTACCATCCTTCTCCTTGTAGGTTCTTCTAGAATGTATATGAAGGTTTTGGAATAAATCAACTGGTTATGCGTAAAAGACTTAAGTGGTCGTGTCTTACTGACAGCTAGAAAATTTTAGCGACCATGGCTAACAACGCACATGCTTGTAAGCATAGATAATTTGTACAGATTTTCCCGATGGAAAATAAAGCTAAATGTATTCAGGAGCCTGAACATTACTGTACATAATTATGAATCGTAGCATGGTGTGCTGTTCATAGTACATAATTAGGATAAAATTCATCTCGTGTCTGTCCGAGGAAATGCGTTCACAGCTTGGATCTCATCATTAAGCTAAAGGAAAACCTTCGTATACGTGGGAATACGAAAGGTGTCCTTCATGGTCATGAATTAATGATTTATGGTTACAAGAATGAAAGTAACATCGGCAACGTGACAGTTCTCACTAATGCGCCGGTAATGGTATTGAAATTCTTGTGGCCTGATTAATACATGACATAACAAAATGGATATACCCTTGGAGGGTACCCTGAATTTCTTAGAAATGTTCCATAGTTGGACGTGAGTCATGTGTCTTGACTCGTTTCTTGGAACTATAAGCATGACATATGTCTTGACTGGTGTCTTGACATGTGTCTTCAGAAAGTATACGTGATACATGTGTCTTGACTGATGTCTTGACATGTGTCTCGAGATGTGAAACAAATAGAACTACAAATATTAGGTTATTATGCCAGAATTGGCGGATCGGTTGGACTACTGATCATTTGTATGTCTGATCATGTCCGTGGTCGGAGCCTCGGTTGCGATTTCTATGATAGTTTCTGTCATAGTAGTGGTTACTATCGTCATGTCTGTCAGTTCCATGACGGTCATTCTCATGACCGTGATTCATGTAACTATTCAGGTGAGGGGCCGGCTAGTACCGGTTTGCACTCGTATAGCTGAAATGACAGTCGAATGACGTGTGGCATGTAACTAAAATTAGGGACAATGATTGATGGAAGTCGTCTGATGGTGAAGCATCTTCTCGTCCAATTGCTTTGCTCTGACGCCTTTGTCTTCGTCTTGTAGGATCTCCAGGTTGTGAACAGCATCCGCATCTTGTAGCGTCTCCGAACGTTAGCAGCATCAACCTTTAGTAACATCTCCCAGTTATGAGCGGCATCAGCAATCTTGTAGAGTATCAGCAATTGAAAATACGCCTGAGGTGATTCAGAATCGACTAGCAAATACTCGTGAAATATTGCAAGTGAAATACACATGGATTAAGGTACGTGTAATACACATGAAATACGGTATGTGGAGTACACGTGGAATGCACATCATTTATCATGATTTAAGGAAGGTATATCAGTTAAACGGTTAGGGAAACCATCATGATAACCTGGAAATGCAAGTATATACCTCATTCTGGTTGCATAGAGAAACGCTAAAGCGTGGTTACACAAAATTCAACGATGGTTTGCCAGACAGCATGATCAATGAAAACCCACCATGACTATCATGAAAGCAGAATTCAATGAAATCCAACAATGTCTTGCGTGAAAGCATAAATAACAAAAGAGGCGTAAGACGTAATCAACATGAAGACGTAATCAACATGAAGACGGAATTATCATGAAGGAACATAAAACGATCTATCATAAAGGAGTGTATAACATAATCAGCATGAAACTGAAGTTAACCATGACAGTATGAAAACATACTTGACATAAAAACATAGAAACTTATGAGGGGACATGAAAAAAAAATTATGCCAATAAATCATGAGAAAAAAAAATTTATGCATGAAAACAGTGCATGAATGCGTAATGTTAGTTTATAAAAACCTTTTATATGTGCGGGGGGCGCCTATGGGTCGGTCCCAAAACAAAAGACATGGCGAGGGGACGCCTATGGGTCGGTCCAAAAGTTAAAAGTTTCGATAAAAGCACATGCGACTAAATAGGGTCAGTCCTACCATTACTTAGTCATAATCCCTGCAACAATAATACATGAAACATAAATTAATGAAACTTATCTGTCAAAACTTATCATAAAAAATTTTATGTGACTAATTATGAACTACTGGGGTTCAGTCCACATAGCTACAGTTCACGAGGAACATTATGCATGAAACAATGAAACATAACTAAATATAAATGACGGTTGTCCATCCATATTAGTAAAACAATATCGATGAAAACATCAAGGTTAAAACCTCAAGGTGCTGAAAACATCATGGTTAAAACAACAATGCGCTGAAAACATCAATACGAGGAATAACAAACGTTGGCTTAGGAAGCTCCTGTGACTACCCACTAGTCACAAATCGAGTTTTAGAGCCTACAGGTCGAAGCCTTGTCTCTGATACCATAATTGTAACACCCCATTTTGATAAATGGAATGTCACGCGTAATTATGGCGTGTCATCAAAGCATACAAGGATAAATGTCTAAAAACATTACATGACCATAGGGATAACCGGAATCAAACAACGGTTCCCAACATAAGCCCAAAACATAATAAATCAAAAGAAATGAATGAAAGACTAAACAAGCATAAATATATGAGGGCAAGAAGGAAAAGAAGTCTCTAGCAGCTTCCATCCTATGCACGTCCTCCAAATGCTCGAGTCTTCCATAGGGTACCTGCCGTTTTGGGACATGGAAAGGAAAGTAACGGCTGAGCAAAACGCTCAGTGCACGGATATAGACATAGTATGAATGACTAAAACATGATAAAGACTTAATAGCAGCGGAAATGTATAAGTCCTGGAAAACCTGAACATGTTCATAAAACTGGTTTTATAGTTTGGAAAGCCTTATGTTTATCTTATGAAAACTGTTTAACATATTTTACCATTAGCCAATATAGGTCATGAAAATCTATCGTGCATGAATACTTGGAGGGGTGACCTCATCATGCAAATTAGAGGGGCTGCCTCTAATTTAATATACTGGTTCTTGTTAGGAGGGATCAGCTCCTTGTGAAGGATGCAAGGCACACACCACATTCACCATGTAATCCTGAATAAAAACGTGTAACTAGGATGCACCCATACGCCCCACATGATAAATATAAATAAATGGCCAAAGGCTGAAGGGACGCCACGAGCAATCACTCCGCCGTGGTGAAGTCATAACATCAGTGCCTCTAATGTTATGGTTATGGTACCTCCATAACTAGGTGAAACTGGTCATGCATGTATATGACTTTAGGTATTCTAATTAAACATAAGCAATTCAGAAACATATAAAACATATACTGGGAAAATAGTTGGTTGCATACGGGGAATCCTAATAAGGAAAGAATGTCCATACTGAAAGGACGGGAATCCGTACCTTATGTCAAGTGAACGAAGAAGATGAACTGAGAGGAATCCTACTCCCGTATCACTAATGCTACATAAATACATACATGAATAAGTATCTGCTTACTAAATACGTAACTGGTTTTATGTCATGTCTTAACTTATTTTATATGTTCTTATCATGTTTTACTATTTAAAGCCTTAAACTGTGTTTATCTTACATTCTGTTTACTCTGATTAAGTATTTCTGGTATTTCATGTGTTATTATACTTACTGTGTAATAATAAGTAACTTTCCAAAAATAGCAGGTTTCCTAAAATAGAAAGTTTCCAAAAATAGAAAGTTTCCAAAAAAAGAAAGATTCCAAAAATAGAAAGTTTCCAAAAATAGAAAGTTACCAAAAATAGAAAGTTTCTAAAAATAGAAAGTTTCCAAAAATAGAAAGTTTCCAAAAATAGAAAGTTTCCAAAAATAGAATTACTGCTTAAAATGGATAAGTTTCTAAAAATAGAAAGTTTCTATAAATAGATCAGCTGCCTTAATTAAATAAGTTTCCATAAATAGATTAGCTGCCTGAAATAAATAAGTTTCTAAAAATAGAAAGATTCCATAAATAGATTAGCTGCCTTATTTAATTAAGTTTCTAAAAATAGAAAGTTTCCATAATTAGAAATAAGCTGGTTAAATAAGCTAAGTGTATAAGCCTAAGTGTTTTCATGATTATTTCTAAGTCATATGATATAATGTATAGTTTAATAATTATTTCATGTAACTAAAATAAACTATAGGTTAAAATATTTAATTAAAATATAACATGTTTTTAATTAAATAAAGTTAAATACTTAGGTTAGAACATGTATTATTATTTATTAATAATATAACCTAAGTCATGTTAATTAATTAATTATAACCATGGTTTTTAAATAATTAGTTAATTATAAGTCATAAAAATATAAAATACTTAGGTTAATAATTTCATGATTTTTATAATTAATATAACCTAAGTCATGTTATTAAATTAATCATGTCATGTTATTAATTTAATTTTAACATAAGATCATAAAAACAAAAATCTAAACATACACCTTGAACCGGATCTTGACCAAGAACCATGAACCGGACATGAAATCGACACCATACCCAGAACCAACTCAGGGTTACCCTTGTCTTGATGCTACCGTGGGACCCACACCAACCAACCGGGGCCATATGGTCTCGGTGGTGGTCAAATGGCCAAACCGAGACCCTCTCGGGTTCGGTTTAGGCGCGGCCAAGAACAAACACCCCTTAAACATCCCTTTTTGATTTATACCAAAACCAATTTCATGTTAGATCTATGATTTAATTATGTTTTTAAGAAAAACATATCATGTTCTTAATTATTAAAATATTAAATCAAAGAAAAGGGTTTAAACGAATTACCGAATGCATGGATCTAAAGAACGATGAACAAACACGAACACTGGCAATAAATCCAAGATCCAAGATCAATCAAACACCACTTTGGTGTGTTTGAAGGTGGCGGCCAAAAGAAACAAAAGAACGAGGAGTAGAGCTTTTTAGGTTTTTGTGAAAATCCTCTGTAAAGTGAAAATGAGTAGTGTTTTTCCTTAACCCCCTTCTTTAGTAAATTTTGATGGGCTTGCCCCATCCTCCTTCCTAATTTCGTGGCATATGGGCCCATATGGGGTAACCCGATCATTTTCCGTGTCTAACTAATAAGTGCGTTCTCGTGTTCGTGTTTTACGTGTTTGTTCGTGTTTATTTGTGTTCGCGTTTTGTGTGTTCTCGTTAAATAATTACCGTGACCTAATATATTTATTTACGCTCTTAATAAATATATATATGTAATTAATAATAGTTCATGATTTAATTACGTTCGTGATTTCATGATCGCATGTTCGTGATTAATTATTGTTTAAATAATTATTGCGTGTTCGTGCGTAATAAATACTTATCGTGTTCTAACACGTACGTAATACGTAAACTCCTGACACGTAAACGTAATCGTACTATAAAAGGAAAGTTTTAATCTAGTACGTACGATCTTAAGGGTACTATTCATGATAAAAACATGCGGGTTTTAGATAATGATAGACATCAAACCAAAACAATAAAAACACAAAACCCACATACTTTTGAAGATTAAAACTCAACAAAATAAGAACTTAAGACTTTGAATCAAAAAGAGAAAGATGAACAAGATTAAAGGAAAGATTATATTGAAAGATTAAGGTTAAACAATCAAAAAGAAAGATTAAAACTTACAAGATTTGTGAATTCAACAAAGATGAAAAATCACCAACACCTTAATGGTGTTGGTTACCTACGAAAATAAAGGAAAGAAAAACTGGAAAATGAAAAACTAGCTCTAAACAATGAAGGGGACTCCTATTTATAGGACTTGAACTTGGTTGGTGAGTGGGCTTTTCTCCTTTCTTTTTGTCTTCTCTTCTTTTCAGTAAAGTTGACGTTTTCGATTCTGATTCGAGATTTGTCGATGAATAAATTCAACTCGTCTTTTAATTTCTTCGTTTAATAGACTTGAGTTCTTCGACATATGTAAATCTTCCATCTTTGGTCCTTTTCTTCGATAAATCTTCAAATAGGCCCATTGACTTCAAATCTTTTGCATCTCTTGGACTATAGACTTCGACTTTTCGTCTTTTTCTTCGATAAAACCCGTGAAATCCCATGTTTTCTTCAATATTTATCCGGTTGAATCTGAAAACACATCAAACACATAAACCACGCATAATTCCAAACAAATGATATTAAATACGAGTTTTGGTCTCGTTTTAGCAAGAAATAAGTGGTAAAAGGATGGGTGTTTTCACACCTATCAAATCCCCTACACTTAACCATTGCCATGCCCTCATGCAATGCTTAGTGACAAAACAAATTTACACTTTTCTCATAATCAATCAACCTTGGCCTTATTAATATACTACCAAAACAAAAATTATACTACTATAAAGAAATAAAAGCTTTAAAGGAGACAAAAGGGATAGAAAACCATTTTCACTTGAAAATAGCTATATGGAAATAACTCGCAAAGAGATCTAAGACTTACATTAGGGCTTTGGTGCTACGAAGATTTATCACCCTCAAGTTTCACGTTCCCCAAACTAAGCTTAAAAACGAGATCATTGTTATTATAAGTTAGCAAAACAAACACTTACACACATGGCTTAATTATATGCTTCAACTCCCTTATTCCTAGGTGTATCTCTTATATTTTATTATTGTCTTAGAATGATCACGAAGATGCATTTTTGGACTTATTGCGATAGTTTATTTAGGCTGAAAGCAAAGTAGGACAATTTGATTAATATTTAACTAAAGGACAAAATCTCTTAAAACTGCTTCACGGGACCTCAAAAAGTTCATATCTTGGCATAACTGCTTCACGATTTGAGACATTTCTCGGGCCGATATTTGGCATGTACTTCATACTTCATATCTTGAGAGACGTTCTTGAGATAATGGTCTTCTCTTCGTTAATAGAGTTTCTTCACTTGGAGACTTTTGAGGGATACTCCAACTTTGTTGACCACGACTTCATCATTATTTCTTCAATCGTTAATTGGGATTTTGAGATACAACGATCCGCCTCCTTTTCGGACTTGGATCTATTTATCCTCATACCTTGTTAGGGTCTTTTCGGATAGACTTCTCCATGATATTTATGGGGGTTGATTACTTTTCGTCGTGAGTCTTGATCCTTCATATTGATTTTGGGAATAATGCTTTTCACATCACCTTGGATCTTTAGCAATAAAATTGAATCCGCATGCCTTGTTAGGGCCTTTTCGTACTCGCCAATCTTCGCGCCCCGCTTCATTAGTTATGCCTTGGCTATGAACTCTTATCATTACCGAGCAACTTTTAAACGATCTTGGGCTAGAAGCTAAGTTATTCAATAAAATCGTACGACCTTACTTATTGCATTTATTCATTTAAGGCGATGGGAGGAAAAGCTTATAATCACACCAAGTGTGCTTGTGCGAGAATACCGACTTATAATTGAATCTATCATTTCTCGTTCTCCACAATTTAAAATCTCAAGTAATGAGACTCGTGGATGCTTAGCCTAATAAACCAATTAAGGTCTATATGGTTAAGGATACTTTCTAGAATAAACTTGGATAAGTCTATTCGGGTTGAGTCAAAATAATCGCAACGGGCCTAATATGTCAAAGACTTCTAAACTAGCTACACCACTTTATTAATATTTTTGACTTTATTGTGGGATATATACATATGAAAGAAATGATAAAAATTTTGAAATTACGACTACATGGCCAAAGTTAATTAAAAATTTGAAAACTGCTGAAAAAGATGATTTTCCGGTTAAATGAAGGCATTTTAATGGAAAAGTCCACTTAAAACTTCGATAGAAGTCTCCCCTACACTTAATATAAACATTGTCCTCAATGTTTAAGCATGTGGGAAAAGTCTCCCCTACACTTATGACATTGTGCACGTTGGTTAAATCATGTTAAGGAAGAGATGACTAAAGTGATCATTTTCAAATGTGAGTATGACGAAAATTGAATCACGATAGTTGAGAGATAGAACCGGATTGCGGATAACACGGGAGCACGGTTCTTCAAAGGTTCCAAAAGTGCATTCATCCCTGTAATCACATCACCACACAAACACAAACAACCTATATAGGTCCCCCTACACTTAGGAGGTAAAACGGAAAAGGATAGATACTCGGGTTGCCTCCCGAGGAGCGCTTGTTTTTGTTAACCGAGTCACGAGCCTGACTCGGTCCCGAACTAATTCAAAGGAAAGGTGGAGAGGGATGGAATCATCTCATAAGAGATGTCCTCTCCAAAGTACAACTTCACTCGTTGGCCATTCACCTTAAAATTAGGTCCATTAGGTTGAGCGAGCTCGAGAGTACCATATGGATAAATTTGGGCAATGGTGAATGGGCCGGACCAACGAGATTTGAGTTTGCCCGAAAAGATTTTCAACCGAGAGTTGAAGAGTAAAACTTTGTCTCCAACTTGGAACTCTCGGTTTTGAATCTTAGAGTCATGAATGAGCTTAGTCTTTTCCTTATAGATCAAGGAATTTTCATAAGCTTCATTCCTGATTTCATTAAGCTCATTGAGTTGGATTTTGCGTAGGTCACCGGCTTTGTTGATGTCGAAGTTAGCCCACTTCAAGGCCCAGTAAGCCTTGTTCTCCAACTCAATGGGGAGGTGGCATGCTTTCCTGTACACGAGACGATATGGTGTACAACCAATCGGAGTCTTGTATGCGGTACGAAAAGCCCACAGAGAATCATCAAGTTTATCGGCCCATGAGGCACGATGCTCTCCCACGGTTCGTTCAAGAATTCGATTTAACCCTCGGTTAGAGATTTCAGCCTGGCCATTAGTTTGTGGGTGGTATGCGGTGGAAAGACGACGATTGACACCATACTTAGCCATGACTCGTGCGAATTGATCATTGCAAAAATGAGTCCCGCGATCACTAATAATGGCACGAGGCACACCGAATCTAGCGAATAGATACTTCAAAAAGTTACAAACCACCCTTGCATCGTTAGTGGGTAAAGCTTTGGCTTCAACCCATTTAGAAACGTAGTCAACGACTACAAGGATGTATTTGTTTCCTTTAGATGAAGGGAATGGCCCCATAAAGTCGATACCCCATACATCAAAGATTTCACATTCTTGTATGAAATTTTGAGGCATCTCATCTTTATGTGTGATCTTGCCTTGTCGTTGGCAAGCATCACAATTTTTCACCATTTCGTGAGCGTCACGATAAATGGAGGGCCAATAAAATCCCGAGTCAAACACTTTCTTTGCGGTGAAGTTGGGACCAAAGTGACCACCGGTGGGTCCTTTGTGGCAAGCTTCGAGAATGTCTAAAGCTGTCGGTCCATCAACACATCGGCGAATAATCAAATCAGCGCATTGTTTGAAGAGATACGAGTCATCCCAAAAGTAAGTCTTAATATCTTTAAAGAACTATTTCTTTTGTTGGGATGTTAACCCGTTAATGAGAATTCCACCCGCCAAGTAGTTTGCAATGTCCGCAAACCACGGGGTCTCATCAAAATTCGAATTGATAGACATTAAGGTCTCAAGGGGAAAAGAGTCATTGATATCTTTGTTCGGATGATCCCCTTGATAAGGATCCTCAAGTCTACTGAGATGATCCGCGGCTAGGTTTTCGGCTCCCTTCTTATCACGAATTTCAATTTTAAATTCTTGAAGTAGCAAAACCCAGCGAAGAAGTCTTGGCTTAGAATCTTGTTTAGTTAACAAGTACTTCAACGCGGAATGATCGGTGTACACTATGGTAGTGGAAAGGACAAGATAGGGGCGAATTTTTCAAAAGCATAGACAACAGCTAAAAGCTCTTTTTCGGTTGTCGTGTAATACAATTTATCCCCCGTCATTGTCTTGCTAGCGTAATGGATTGGTTGGAAGTGTTTATTCACTCTTTGGCCCAAAACCGCTCCAATAGCAAAGTCGCTAGCATCGCACATCAACTCAAAAGGTAGCTCCCAATTAGGGGTAACCAAGACCGGTGCCTTAGTTAGCTTATCCTTAATAAGGTTGAAGGCTTCAATACACTCTTTGGAAAAGATAAAAGGAGTATCTTTTTCCAAGAGGTGGGTCATCGGGCGAGTGATTTTAGAAAAATCTTTGATAAATCGACGGTAGAAGCCCGCATGACCGAGGAAACTTCTCACACACTTCACGGTTGAAGGTGGGGGTAATTTAGCTATGACATCAAGTTTAGCATGGTCCACTTCAAGACCGGCTTTTGAGATTTTATGTCCTAGCACGATGCCCTCTTTTACCATGAAATGGCATTTTTCCCAATTTAGAACAAGGCAAGTGTCTTCACACCGCTTAAGCATACGTTCTAAATTGGCAAGGAAATCAGAGAAAGAATCGCCATAAACCTAGAAATCATCCATTAAGACTTCCATAGTTTCTCCAACCATGTCATGGAAGATAGCCATCATACACCGTTGGAACGTCCCAGGAGCATTACATAAACCGAAAGGCATTCGTTTGTAAGAAAATGTTTCGTAGGGACAAGTGAATGTGGTTTTCTCTTGGTCTTTAGGATCGATGGGAATTTGAAAATACCCGGAGAAACCGTCTAAGAAGCAATAGTAATCATTACCCGCTAGACGCTCGATCATTTGGTCCATGAAAGGAAGAGGAAAGTGATCTTTTCTCGTGGCATCATTGAGTTTGTGATAGTCGATACAAACTCTCCACCCAGTAACGAGACAAGTAGGAATCAACTCGTTGTGTTCAATGGGAACAACGGTTATTCCGCCTTTCTTTGGCACATAATGGACGGGACTTACCCATGGCGAATCCGAAATAGGGTAAATCATTCCGGCATCTAGAAGTTTGATAACCTCTTGTTTGATGGCGTCGTGAATTCGAGGATTAACCCTTCTTTGGCTTTGGATTGCGGGTTTAAAGTCATCTTCCATGAGAATTTTGTGAGTACAAAAGTGTGGATCAAATCCGCGGATATTGGAAATTTTCCAAGCAATTGCCTTCTTATGATCTTTAAGCACTGCGATAAGGCGAGATTTTTCTTCTTCTTTCAAGTCCTTAGCGATGATGACGGGTGACTTCTTCTTGTCTTCAAGAAATACGTACTCGAGATGGGACGGTAATTCCTTAAGCTCTAAATCCGGAGGATTTTCGATGGAAAGCGTAGTCAAATTCGGTTCATCGATAGCAATATCCTTGGGAGATGGTGGAGAAATATGGTCCTCATTGAGAAGTTTCTCAATGGTACGAATGTCTTCATCCCAATCGGTGGGAGAATCGTCATATTGTAAGTTCACATCTCCCAATGTTGCTTCAAATTCAGTCAAAAGGAAATCACTTTCTCCAAATGGAGTTAGTGATGGAGCAATAGAGGCAACGGTCTCAACATTGGGAAGAGAGGTAAGACTATTTTTGCAAGCATCATTAAAGTGTTCTTCACAAGCCTCATCAAGAACGTCGATACAATTAACACTCTCGTATGAATAAGGCCGTTTAAAAATCATACCCATGTTGAAGACAATTTGATCGTCACCAACTCTCATGATAAGCTCACCCGCTTCTACATCGCTGAGAGTGCGACCGGTCCTCAAGAATGGACGTCCAACGATTAATGGAACACGATGGTCCATCTCGTAGTCAACGACAACAAAATCCGCCGGGAAGGTGAATTTGTCGACGCCAACGAAAACGTCTTCGGCTATCCCCACCGGATAAGCAACCGTATGGTTAGCTAATTCCAAAGTCATTTTTGTGGGGACAAGCTTAGGGAGAGATAATTGCTTCCAAACGCTTAAAGGCATTAAGTTGATACTAGCACATAGATCGGCTAGAGCCATGCAATTCTCTACTCCCGGGAAGTTGCAAGGGATTAAGAAGCGACCCGGATCACCAAGTTTGGTTGGCAATTTCCTTAAGAGAACCACGGAGCAATTCTCGTTAAGTTGGGTATTAGTAATATCAAGAAGCTTTTCCTTGTCACTAAGAAGATCTTTAAACATCTTCGCATATTTAGGCATGTGAGCGAGAGCCTCAGCGAAGGAGATGATGAAATTCAATTGTTTAAACATTTTGAGAAAATTTGAAACTTGAATATCGTCCTTGCTTTTGAGCTTCTCTTTCCTCAACCTTGAGGGATAAGGTATATCGGATGAAGAGGAAGGCTTTGGAATTGTAGGATCACTCACATCCTTGGGTGGCGTAGGGGTGGAAGTAAGAGGTGGAGGAATTGGGGAAGTAGAAGGTTGAGGAATAGGAGTAGGTGGCTCGGTTTCCTTTGTCACAATCACCGGTGTAGGTATAAGAAGCTAGGGTTCCTTGGACCTTTTCCACTGCGAGTGGTAATTGCTTTCATCTCCCCTCTTGGATTAGTAACGGTGTTACTTGGAAGAGTACCCGAAGAAGAGGTTTCATTACCTTGGAAGAAACCAACCATCATGTCCCTTAAGACATTCGTTTGACTACTCAAAGAGTTTCGCATATCAGCTCTAAGATCATTCCCTTGTTTCACCATATCGCCCTTCAAATTAATAATCTGGGTCTGCAGATTCTTCACCAACACATCATTCGTCCGCATGTACGTTTCGACCTCGTGGTTGAAAACGGTGGGTTGGGTAGGAGGAGGTGCTTGATAAGCAGGTGGTTGGTAAGGAGCGGGTTGGTAAACTTGAGTAGGATTCTGAGGTGGATATGGTTGTCTTTGAGGTGGTTGGTATGGTGCTCGATGTAACACCCCCAAATTTATACAACTCAATACAGCGGAAGACTCGTTGGTGTTACGGGATAACACATTACTCACATCATAGACAACGCATAAAAATCGCGTCGTTTAATAATAAATCATTTCCATTCATAAATATCAAAGTTACATCGGTCCCAAGTCATATTATTTCATACAAAGTTTTTACAAAGTATTTGAATGGAAAAATATCGTTTAAGTGCGGGCCATGAATTCTTGTTGTCTTCCCGAGAATTACCTTCAAGTACCTGAGATAAAACATGTTAAAAGAAAAGGGTCAGCGATAACGCCGAGTGAATTCATAGAGTTTAATAAATTCCATCAATATAATATCAGTATAAAAGTATTACTGAAAATCATTTTTGTACAAATCGTTTTTGATAGGCCATGAAATAGCCAAATTCATTTTATACAAATCCTTATCGAAAATCATAGTATAGGCATTTGCCTTAAAAATCATTATACGAGCCAATGTCGTAAAAACGTCATACAATACGTCTTATGACGTTGTATAAAATCAAATAAAAACCGTTATATGAATATGGTTATGAAAACCAAAACACGAACATAATATCAGTAGTATGACCCTGTATTGCTAGTCAGGCAATACATCGTAATTCGAAGCGTATAATAGTATTTCGTTAGTTTTGGATTATTATAAGCCGCATGACATTGTTACCTTACTAAACCAACAACGGGTAGCTAACCCGATACCAATTTTGCCCATCTAAAGTAGCGTGTCGTCACAAAGGTCACGCTATGGAAATCTTCTCATACATAAATTCGCTTACCAATCAATGTGGCACGACGGGGATCAACCGTCAAGGCGCGAACTGGGGTGATCGTCCCCAAATAGTACTATTAAATGCATAAGCGTCTACCAACTCCCGGTAGTTCACAATTCATGCTAATGGGACTTTTAGTGACATAACCTAACTTTAATAATCCATTTGATTTCATCTATCGGGTCCATTAATCATTTATCGGGTCATACAATCGGGTCATTCAATCATTCGGGTCCAAAATCAATAAACAAACAATCGGGACAAATGGTGTCCAAACTTTTATAAAAACTAACATGTTATCTCCCTCGCGGGTTTATAAAGCATTTATAAAACATTTAAAAGAGTGCGAGGCTATGAACTCACGTTGATGTGGGAAGGCGGGTTATCGGCGATTCGGACGTACGGTACGTGCTTCAATCACGGAAACCTAGACAAATAATACTCGTCTTAGACTCATGTCCAATGACTTTATAAAAATAACAATTATGTATACATATGATGATTATATATATATGATGATCAAGTGGGTTTACATATTCTCGTTTACTCATTTTAGTGTTATATGTCGATAACTTTTATACTAGTTTACTAGTTTCACCTATTTTCGTGTTTTAAGTCCAATAAACTTATTATAAGTTCTTTAACTCTTATTAATCCTTTTCACACTTATATTATCAGTAGTTAAACTTTACAAGTTGGGCCCAAATGGGTTAAGCCCAATAAGTTCTTTTTACAAGTTTTTATCTTATTAAGTCCAATTATTAGTCCAATATGTTTATTTAGCTCGTAAATGTCCGTATTTCTTATAGTTCGGGTTTTATCGGTTTTTACTTGTATTAGTTACTTATACATCAGTATATGAATTTTATAAACTTTACATTAGACGGGTTTGGTCGTCTAAGTTTTATTTGGCGAAAAACGTTAATTTTACGGCGATCGCCGAAAAAGTCGTAAAAATCAAGTTTATAGTTTTTATTACTTATAAATATTATTTTACCACTATTTATATAATTTACCCATTTAATTAACCTTTTATACATTTATATAAATAAGTTTTATAAGTTAGTGGGTTTATACTTTTACATTTTATACATTATAATGTGAGTGCTTATATAATAATAATAAACATTATTTCCAAAAATCTGATTTTTATCTTCACTTTCACCAAAAATACCATATCTTGAGTTCTATATGGAGATAGAAGCTCAAATGTTTATCACATAAACTACATGATATGTGCTACATTTAACTCTTTTATAGCTACTGTTGAATCTTCTTCTAAATATTTTCTAAAAATCGTCCAAAACAGTGAACTCAGATTTATACCTTAAACTTGTTTTGATCATATCTCACTCATTACTTTGATTCCATTGCATGGCCAACTCTCACATGTGTACAAGACTCATAGCTTACTGTAAATGGATTCTACTTCATCATTTTATCAGTTTATAGAATGTTTCTTTACTGTTTTATACTGCCATGTAAATTAATCAAGATTTTAACCTTGTTTCTTATAGTTTTTCATCTTTTTATCCATGATTATCAACAACAAATCCCCACATAAATTTTTTATCATCATATAATCATCATAAATATATACAATAGGAAATAAAATACATGTTTACATAATCAAATTAACAAGAGGATGAGGAGGACAATCTTTATACCACCATGATGATGTAGGTTGTGATCAAAACATGGATTTTGATGGAGAAACTTGTGCATAACCAAGACCATCTTCAAGACCACCAATATTCATGATCACCTTGTGGAAAATCAGCCCTAATACTCCATGGAAACTCCTCCTTGGATGTTATAATCACCACCAATCTTCATCTCTTTTGAAGGAGATTAACATATGTAAGTTATAACAATAGTTTGTGGTTAAATTTGGATCAAATGGGGTGTTTATGGGGTGATATAGGACGAAATAATAGAGGGAGGAAGAGAGGATTTAGTTGTTTGCATGAGTGGAAATGTGAGAAAGTGGTTTGGCTAGTGGTTTTGAGGTAATATGGCTTAAAGTGTAAGCTTACTTACACTTGTAAGTTTTATGCTAACATGATGCCACATCCTAAGATGTGGTGTCATGTGTGCCATCCCATGTTTATTAGTGGGTTGGGATAATGTATTTTGTCCCACCTCACTAATTTACGGGTATTCCTCGATTCTAGTTTCCTCGATTTGCGTGCCCTCGGGTCGTTTTACGAAAAACGTTTCTATAAATTATGAATCAACGGCACAAAACGAATCTAATAAAAATTGTCTCATCAAAAACGGAGTTCAAAAACGTAAATACGTAATCCTAAGGTTTCCGGTTTAGTCGTAAAGGACGTTAAAATAAAATCGTAAGTCCTAGTCTCTTCTCGTAAATTTGTGAGTTTATGAACCAACACAAATTTAAAACTCCAAAATAATATTCACGGATATATTTATTTTCTGAAATGTCGGACTGTCACCAAAGACGGTGTATGTAAACGTAAGCACGTAACGTTGAATCCTCCGGTTTAGACGTAGTCGATGCTACTCCAAGACGTAAATCCAAATTTCTTCCCAGAAATAAGTGAGTTCATATTATAACGTTAAAATAATGTTTTTAACTAAATATTGAGAATAAAATATCAATCGTAAATTGACGGATTGTCACAGCATTTACCCCTAAACAGGATCTTTGTCCTCAAAGATCATCTTACTACTCGCTTCTTATTGAGTTAAAGCCATGTGGGTATTTCCACCACATTCGGTCTTTTCTCACAAGTGCAATTCATTACAATACGCGAGTTCTATCAAACATAACTACGGGAATAAGATCAGGCTTAATGTTGACTTACTTTCTCTATCCATGATATTCACGGGTTTTTGATGAATGCAACTTTTCGCCGATCTAAGATCTACTAAGAATAATCAGATTCTCACTTGATATATATTCCATCAAGTTCGATATACGAAACATAATTCAGGCAGCTCTTGAAGTCCTAGGTTAGATCCAGCTTATATGCCTTTCAAACCAATCTTTTACATCATCTCAATGGTCCCATACAACGGGGACTTATATCCCATGATTTGTCAGATCATGAATTCATTTTTCCAAGGTTAAAAATTGTGGCATAACTTCGCTACCCATTTGGCATTTCACGATCTAAATTTCATATTCACATAACCTCTTGCCCACTACCGGCAGTCAATAATCAGATCCTAATTTCAACAATCATTTCAGATCTCGCGGGTCGGGTATTTTGCAAGGTTAGGTTCGTCATTATGGGAAACCTTAAACCTAAAAGACATGTCCAACTCACAATGGGTGTATGTCGGGTGTCTTCATCTCAACTCTTGCTTATAGATGCTCTAAGATTTAGATCCTAACAAGATTCGATTTCGATCCTAATACGATAATTATCAATGGTAATCCTTCCAAAGGAAAACGATTATACGGTTCATTACCAAAGGTCAATCATTCAAACACAAAACAACACTTATATTACCATGTATTGTTACTTTACCTCGTCCCTTCGATTTAGGGTGGTACATAGTACTCTCATCAAGGTTCGTTCTCAATGATTTCTGAGCAAATCTCTAGAAATTCGATGCGAAGCGAGGATCTTGATATAGATGATCGATACAGGCACGCTATGTTTACATAACTCTTTTGCATTTATCATTAACGAGAATGATATTAGCAGATTTGGTCAGTCTGTCGACGATGACCCAAATCGAATCAAATTCAGATGATGACCTTTGCAATAGCTAGACGTTTACTAATGTAAGAGGCGATGTCTGCCTTCATAATTGCCATCAGTACAACTTCTTCAGACAAAGATATTTTTAGTCATCAATGACATAAATAGAATACTTATACTTACAAATTCCAACATAACTATATCTCACAATCCTCCATATTTAGGCAATCATAAGTGGCCTTTAAAATATTTAACACTATCGGCTTCTCAATTCTAATGGTTCACATTAGCCGTGAAACCTTTCACTATTTATATTATCCTTCTTACAAACATCGTTTATTTTTATATCGTTCGGCAATTTATTTTGCATCTTCATTATTAAGAAATATATCCTAATTGGTTCTTTATCCTTTTTATATAATATGTCAGTATCTATATTCACTTCTCATGATGATGTAATTATCATGTCCACAATTCACTCAGATATTCTTTCTATATTATGCGTTAGTAATTATGTTCACTTTTTTTTTTTTCCTGGTGAAAATATCATAACCGTATTTATTCAAAATTCTTTCTTCGTATCTTCTATCTTTTAGTTTCGTCTTTACTATTATCTTTATCTGTTTTACTCAATCTGTCGTTCTAAAGGGTCGGTAATTATTATAATTAATTAAATAATTATTATTCAATTTTTTTATGAAACGTAAACGTAAAAGTTTTAAATTTCTTAGTTCGACCAATTATATAGAATGTTCAAAATAAATTTGAGTTTAATTAACAAGATTTTCGTTGATTTATCGAAAATAATTACTAAGATTCGTAAATGTTCAAAAAACTTTTGTTTATACTTTGGTCAAAATTTTCTTAGTGGAAAAGCAAAAATTTTCGTTTCAAATTTCATGTCATAAATTATATAATTTCCTCAATTCTTCTTAAGTTGTCTAGAAGTATACACAAACATTTACCCCTAAATAGAAGTTTAGTTAAATGGTTTGTGTATAAGGGAATAATCCCTTAAAAATCCTTTGTTAAAACATTCGTCAAAACATATTTCCATTTCTTTTTGGTAAAATCCAAAGTCTTAAAAGGGCTCTTAATTTTTGAAGAGTCTATATGCATACATCTTACCATTATTAATCCAACGTTCATTTTATGTGACAATCCGTCAATTTATGGTTGATATTTTATTCTCAATATTATTTAAAAACAATTTACAATATGAACTCACATATTTTTGGGAAGAAATTTGGATTTACTTCTTGGAGTAGCGTCGACTACGTCTAAACCGGAGGATTCAACGTTACGTGCTTACGTTTACATACACCGTCTTTGGTGACAGTCCGACATTTCAGAAAATAAATTTATCCGTGAATATTATTTTTGAGTTTTAAATTTGTGTTAGTTCATAAACTCACAAATTTACGAGAAGAGATTAGGACTTACGATTTTATTTTAACGTCCTTTACGACTAAACCGGAAACCTTAGGATTACGTATTTACGTTTTCGAACTCCGTTTTTGATGAGACAATTTTTATTAGATTCGTTTTGTGATGTCGATTCATAATTTATAAAAACGTTTTTCGTAAAACGACCCGAGGGCACGCAAATCGAGGAAACTAGAATCGAGGAGTACCCGTAACTAAATGGGATGAGACAAGTGGGACACTTGTCCCACCCCACTCCCAAAACCGGCCAAACTAAGTTACTTAACACCATGAGGTGTCACAACCTCATAACCAAATACACACTTGTCCATTTTTGGCTTCCACTTGAAGCTACTTCACCTCAAAACCATCAAACCTTCACATACATCTCATTTGCACCATGCAAAACTAGCTACAACTCTCCCACTCTCTCTTCCTTATGCCGTCCACTATTCAACCCCAATCACCCCATTCATACAAATTTTAACCATGAACATTTGTTACAATTAACATATGTTAATCTACATTCAAAGAGATGAAGATTGGTGGTCATTTTAACATCCAAGGAGGAGTTTTCTTGGTGTCTTGGGGCTGATTTTCCACAAGGAGTTGATGAAGATTGGAGTTCTTGAAGATGGTGTTGGCTAAGCACAAGTTTCTCCATCAAAAATCCATGTTTTGATCAACCTACATCATCATGGTGGTATAAAGATTGTCCTCCTCAACTTCTTATTATTTTGATTATGTAAACTTGTATTTTATTTCCTATTGTATATATTTATGATGATTATATGATGATAAAAAATGTTATGTGGGGATTTGTTGTTGATAAACATGATTAAAAAGGTGAAAAACCATATGAAACAAGGTTAAAATCTTGATTAATTTGCATAGCTGTATAAAACAGTAAAGAACCAAGTGGTAAACTGATAATATGATGAAGTAGAACCCATTTACAGTAAGCTATGGGTCTTGTACACATGTGAGAGTTGGCCATGCAATGGAATCAAAATAATGAGTGAGATATGATCAAAACAAGTTTAGGGTATAAATCTGAAGTTACTGTTTTGGAAGATTTTTAGAAAATACTTAAAGGATGATTCAACAGTAGCTATAGAAGAGTTAAATGTAGCACATATCATGTAGTTTATGTGATAAAAATTTGAGCTTCTATCTCCATGTAGAACTCAAGATATGGCAGATTTGGTAAAGATGAAGTTAAAAATCAGATTTTTGGAAATTAAAGAATAATACTATTATATAAGCACTCACATTTTAATATATAAAATGTAAAATAAAAACCCACTAACTCATAAAAATTATTTATATAAATATATAAAAGGTGTAATAAGTGTATAAATGATAAAAATGGAAAGTTGTTAAGTTTTATAAGTTATAAAACTATAAATATGATTTTTACGACTTTTTCGGCTATTGCCGTAAAATTAACGTTTTTGTTAAATAAAATTTAGATGGTTGGACCCGTCTAATGTAAACTTTATAAAACTTATATACTGATATATAGACATATATAACAAGTAAAAACCGATAAAACCCGAACTATAGGGCATACGGACATTAACGGGCTAAGTAAACATATTGGACTAATACTTGGACTAATAATTGGACTAAATAAGATATAAACTTGTAAAAAGAAATTATTGGGCTTAACTCATTTAGGCACAACTTGGAAAGTATACATACTGATAATATAGGTACAAAATGAATTAAAATAAGTTAAATAACTTATAATAAGCTTATTGGACTTAAGACACGCAAACGGGTAAAACTGGTAAACTAATATAAAAGTTATCGACATATAACACTAAAAGGAGTAAATGAGAATATGTAAACCCACTTGATCATCATATATATATAATCATCATATGTATACATAATTGTTAATTTTATAAAGTCATTGGACAAAAGTCTAAGACAAGTATTATTTGTTTAGGTTTCCGTGATTGAAGCACGTACCGTACGTCCGAATTGCCGACAACCCGCCTTCCCACATCAACGTGAGTTCATAGCCTCGCACTCTTTTAAATGTTTTATAAATGCTTTATAAACCCGCGAGGGAGATAACATGTTAGTTTTTATAAAAGTTTGGACACCATTTGTCCCGATTGTTTGTTTATTGATTTTGGACCCGAATGATTGAATGACCCGATTGTATGACCCGATAAAGGATTAATGGACCCGATAGATGAAATCAAATGGATTATTGAAGTTAGGTTATGTCACTAAAAGTCCCATTAGCATGAATTGTGAACTACCGGGAGTTGGTAGACGCTTATGCATTTAATAGTACTATTTGGGGACGATCACCCCAGTTCGCGCCTTGACGGTTGATCCCCGTCGTGCCACATTGATTGGTAAGCGAATTTATGTATGAGAAGATTTCCAATAGCGTGACCTTTGTGACGACACGCTACTTTAGATGGGCAAAATTGGTATCGGGTTAGCTACCCGTTTTGTTTTAGTAAGGTAACAATGTCATGCGGCTTGTAATAATCCAAATCACCGAAATACTATTAGACGCTTCGAATTACGATGTATTGCCTGACTAGCAATACAGGGTCATACTATTGATATTATGTTCGTGTTTTGGTTTTCATAACCATATTCATATAATGGTTTTTATTTGATTTTATACCACGTCATAAGACGTATTGTATGATTGTTTTTACGACATTGGCTCGTATAATAATTTTTAAGGCAAATGCCTATATTATGATTTTCGATAAGGATTTGTATAAAATGACTTTGGCTATTTTATGGCCTGTCAAAATGATTTGTACAAAATGATTTTCAGTAATAATTTTATACTGATATTATATTGATGGATTTTATTAAACTCTATGAATTCACTCGGCGTTATCGCTGACCTTTTCTTTTAACATGTTTTATCTCAGGTACTTGAAGGTAATTCTCAGGAAGACGACAAGAATTCATGGCCCGCACTTAAACAATATTTTTCCATTCAAACTCTTTGTAAAACTTTTGTATGAAATGCAATGACTTGGGACCGATGTAACTTTGTTGTTTATGAATGGAAATGATTTAATATTAAACGACACGATTTTTATGCGTTGTCTATGATGTGAGTAATGTGCTAACCCGTAACACCAACTAGTCTTCCGCTGTACTATGTTGTATAAATTTGGGGGTGTTACAGTTTGGTATCAGAGCTCTCGTTATAGAGAACGAAAGATTTTTAAAACTAAGGTTTTGAATAAAACTTTTCAAAATCTTTTAACTATAAACATTTTTCTAAAAATGTCTAAAAATCTTTTGACTATAACGGTGCCGAAGAATTCCCGAGTTACCGACAAGGCCAAGACTGAGAAGTGTTATTTTAATATATATATAATTTGGATTATATATATACGATGTAATTTTATTACATGATTGTTTGATGATTATTTTGATATTTATACGAGGTATTTATACGACGTAGATTGTCACGAGAAACCCTAAATCCCCTAGTAAATTAATCGAAGCTATTCTCGTAGGAATTCTAGCTATCCTAGATCTAAACCAAGTTGTGGATATTTATAATCCCAACAAATGGTTGATATTCGTAGAAATGTAGATATTAGTTGATTACGATATTGAAAAAGAATTGGCGAGATTAAATCTGATATCGATGTCATGACGATCTTTCTTTATAGAGTGGAGTTTGACAAAACGTTATCACCTGGAAAGATGTCATCTGATTCGTTGTCATCCAATTCTTAAATTGAAATCGAAAGGGTGAATGTTGCACTTGAGGCTGTTATTGGAACCATTACCCAAAAGCCTCATGCCACTAATACCTTTCCGAGAAGTCTAGTTGAATGATCAAGTCATTTCATATTAATGACTCATTTGATAATTGTTGTTGTAAGAGCTAATAGGATTGGAAATTAAGTGTTGATTCATATTGAGATTGTATTGCCTTTACAAGGCCGAAGAATAAGGTTGTAAGTATTGGATAATGAGGTAGGATATCGAATTGAGTATAAAATTGATTGAAACTTGAATAAAGTAAAATTTAACTTGTATGGGATATAAGATTGTTTAGAGGAAGTCGTTAAGTTTTGTGATTGAATTATAAGGTTTTAATTGATTGTAGGTTTGTGTTAAGGGTTGTTCCTAGGCCATTGTCCACTAATGAGGATGCCCAGTGTCCAAGAAATAAATTGAAGAAATCTTCTTCTGAATTGAGACCGATGGATCTTCTGGGACATGTGGAACACCTAATGACTCTTGTAGATTAGTATTCATTGTGGTATCTTTTAAAAATAATCCCTAACTCAACTGAGACATCAGTTGGTAGGATGAGTTCTGAGAATTGTATGACATAGTGACACGTAATGTGTTACGGTACAATTTTGACTTGTTTGTGATTAATAAAAAAAAAAGACTACCTTTGATTGCTAAATTCTACATGTACCGATGTTATCTATCTTTTCTTGCTTCTTCCTAATGTTCGCATTAGTGATGCAACCATGGAACAAGTACTCATCTCGAATTGAGTTACGTTGTGGATTATTCTCTTTGTATTCCTGAGTGCCATCGAGGTTATGAACCTCATGATTATTTGGCTAAAGCTCATTTCCTATCATATTGTAGAAAATTCTTGGTGAACAACTCTTCATCACTCTTTTGCAGATCACACATTGTTTTTATAAAGTTAAAACGGTATCCTTTGAGAAAATTTAATTTTCGTCACAATAAGGATTATTCAAAGTGAGATTTATAAGTGATTGATTTCAAAATGAAGTTGTTTATGAGACGCTTTGGAAACTTAATTGCTTTCATAACAAAGAAAATCTTTGTAAATTTATTCTTGATTCTTATTTAAGAATTAAGCATGAAAATGTTTTTATTATAAACATGATGATAAAATTTTGACGAACTGAGTATTGCATCGTTAATCTTGAAATTGTATATAGTTGCGCGCCTACATACAATTTGGAATGAACTATGCAAGACTGATTAGTAGTCACCATAAAACTAATGAATAAACACTACATTTTCTGTGAGGATTGTGAAAGATAAAATTTAATGAGATATGCAAGAAGTGTAAAATAAGGCCATATTGTTAGGGATACCTACATATGTGCCTGTAGCATCTATTCTTCTGAGTTGAATTTACTCATCTGTGGAAATTGTCTTATTTGACAATTGACAATTCTTTCTTGTCCAGTTCTCCCGTAGTGAGATTCTTAGGAAAAGTATATGATTACCGAGTGTTGATACCCGACTGGATGTATCGACGTTCTTATCATTTCTTTTGATTTGATTTCATTTGAATGACCTGGGTAACGATCCGAGGAGCTTTCGAATGCGTACTCAAATTATGAAAACATGGAATATATTCATATTCGTTAAGTGTTTTCGTCTGTACCTGATTTGAAATACTCTCGTGTAGATTATGAGTTGACCTTACTCTTTTAGTAGTAGTTGTGAATCCTAATATCCTTGAACTTGTAAAAGATTATGAGTTATTATTAGTCTTTTGAGAAGTTCACATCTTATCGACGACAATAAAACTGGAAGGTTGATAGTGCCAGTAGAATGGATTGATTGATTATGACATAATGACATTGTCTTAATTGATGGGAACTTGAGTAGAATTACCCTAAATGATAAGATGTTGATTATCAAAAGTAATCTAAATAATTCTCGATGGATGATCATATCCTGTATTTAGACTTGAAACTTATACCATGAATGGTTGTGAACTAGTTATAGATATTATAATCTAGAATGAACTTAAAACGAATTTATTAAGAAGATAATTTTGTTATCTGACACTTTAGGAGGTATTTGTTGGTGAACTACCTAGACTTTCGCCACTAAGGCAAGTTGAATTTGGTATTGATTATATTCTCGGTGCTACACCGGTGGCTTGTGCACTGTACGTCAGCACCATCTAAATTTAAGGAATTACCGTACAACTGAGAAAGTTGTCGGAGAAAGATTTTATTATACCAAGCCTGTCATCCTGAAGAGCTATGGTGTTATCTTTCCTTATATTTATAGATTAATGTGACTGAGTAACCTGACAATCGAAAACGATATCCATAACTCGAAATGGAAGAATTGTTCGATCATTTACAAGGTTCTAGCAATTTGATCCACGGCATGGTTATCATCAACTTCGCATCTGCGAAAAAGATTATCTATTTCAATCACTACATCCGGTGCTTGTAATGAACATTATGAGTTCCACGTGATGTCGTTTGGATTGACCAATGCACATGTAGCATTCATAAATATGATGAATCACGTGTGTAGGCTGTAATTTGATAAATTCATGCTCGTGATCATTAAGGACTATTTGTTTGTATATAAGAATAAGGATGAGTTAATAATTATTAATAAGAATGCCCTTAATTGGCTAAACAATGAAAACCTGAACCTTGAATAACTAACACGTGATTAAAGACTTGAATCTTTACATGATTTAACCATGTGATTAATAGATAATGGAATATAAATTGACTCTTCAAAAATTAAGAGCCCTTTAAGACTTTGGATTTTACTAAAAAGAAAGTGCAAATATATTTTGACAAATATTTTAACAAAGAATTTTAAGGGATTATTCCCTTATACACAAACCATTTAACTAAACTTCTGTTTAGGGGTAAATGTTTGTGTATACTTCTAGACAACTTAAGAGGAATTGAGGAAACTATATAAAACATGACTTGAAAATTGAATCAATAATTTACGCTTTTCAAACTAAAGAAATTTTGACCAAAGTATAAACAAAGATTTTTCAAACATTTACGAATCTTATTAATTATTTTCGATAAATCAACCAAAAATCTTGTTAATTAAATTCAAATTTATTTTTGAACATTTTATATAATTGGTCGAACTAAGAAATTTAAAACTTTTACGCTTCATAAAAATTAACTAATAATTATTTAATTAATTATGATAATTATCGACGCCTTAGACGACGGATTGAGTAAAACGGATAAAAATGATAGATGAGACGAAACTGAAACATAAAGAATATGAAGAAAGAATTTTGAATAAATACGATTGCGATATTTATTTCATCAGGAAGGTAAACGTAATTACTAACGCATAATATAGAAAGAATACCTGAGTAAATCATGGACATGATAATTATATCATCATGGGAAGTGAATATAGATACTGACATATTATATAAAAAGGATAAAGAACCAATTAGGATATATTTCTTAATAATGAACGTGCAAAATAAAATGCCGAACAATATAAAAATAAACGATGTTCGTAAAAAGGAATAATATAAAAAAAAAGGTTCACGGCTAATGTGAACCAACAGATTTGAGAAGCCAATGGCGTTAAATATTTTAAAGACCACTTATGGTTGCCTAAATATGGAGGATTGTGAGATAGAGTTAAATTGGAATTTGTAAGTATAATTATTCTATGTATGTCATTTATGACTAAAAGTATCTTTGTCTGAAGAAGTTGTACTAATGGCAATTATGAAGGCAAACATCGCCTCATACATTAGTAAACGTCTAGCTATTGCAAAGGTCATCATCTGAATTTGACTCGATTTGGGTCATCGTCGACAGACTGACCAAATCTGCTAATATCATTCTCGTTAATGATAAATGCAAAAGAGTTGTGTAAACATAACGTGCCTGTATCGATCATCTATATCAAGATCCTCGCTTCGCATCGAATTTCTAGAGATTTTCTCAGAAATCAATAAGAACGAACCTTGATGAGAGTACTATGTACCATCCCAAATCGAAGGGACGAGGTAAAGTAACGATACAAAGTAATATAAGTGCTGTTTTATGTTTGAATGATTGACCTTTGGTAATAGACCGTATAATCGTTTTCCTTTGGAAAGATTATCATTGATAATTATCATATTAGGATTGAGATCGAATCTTGTTAGGATCTAAATCTTAGAGCATATGTAAGCAAGAGTTGAGATGAAGACACCCGACATACACCCATTGTGAGTTGGACATGTCTTTTAAGTTTAAGGTTTCCTATGATGGCAAACCTATCCTTGCAAAATACCCGACCCGCGAGATCTGAAATGATTGTTGAAATTAGGATTTGATTATTGACAGCCGATAGTGGGCAAGAGATTATGTGAATGTGAAATGTAGATCTTGCAGTGCCAAACGGGTAGCGAAGTTATGCCACAATTTTTAACCTTGGAAAGATGAATTCATGATCTGACAAATCATGGGATATAAGTCCCCGTTGTTTGGGACCATTGAGATGATGTAAAAGTTAGGATTGAAAGGCATATAAGCTGGATCTACCCTAGGACTTCAAAGACTGCGTGAATTATGTTTCGTAAATCGAACTTGATGGAATATCTATCAAGTGAAATTCTGATTATTCTTAGTAAAGCTTAGATCGGCGAAAAGTTGCATTCATCAAAAACCCGTGAACATCATGGATAGAGAAAGTAAGTCAACATTAAGCCTGATCTTATTCCCGTAGTTATGTTTGATGAAACTCGCGTATTGTAATGAATTGCACTTGTGAGAAAAAGACCGAATGTGGAGGAAATACCCACATGGCTTAAACTCTATAAGAAGCGAGTAGTAAGGTAAGATGATCTTTGAGGACAAAGATCCTGTTTAGGGGTAAATGCTGTGACAATCCGTCAATTTATGGTTGATATTTTATTCTCAATATTATTTAAAAACAATTTACAATATGAACTCACATATTTTTGGGAAGAAATTTGGATTTACTTCTTGGAGTAGCGTCGACTACGTCTAAACCGGAGGATTCAACGTTACGTGCTTACGTTTACATACACCGTCTTTGGTGACAGTCCGACATTTCAGAAAATAAATTTATCCGTGAATATTATTTTTGAGTTTTAAATTTGTGTTAGTTCATAAACTCACAAATTTACGAGAAGAGATTAGGACTTACGATTTTATTTTAACGTCCTTTACGACTAAACCGGAAACCTTAGGATTACGTATTTACGTTTTCGAACTCCGTTTTTGATGAGACAATTTTTATTGGATTCGTTTTGTGATGTCGATTCATAATTTATAAAAACGTTTTTCGTAAAACGACCCGAGGGCACGCAAATCGAGGAAACTAGAATCGAGGAGTACCCGTAACTAAATGGGATGAGACAAGTGGGACACTTGTCCCACCCCACTCCCAAAACCGGCCAAACTAAGTTACTTAACACCATGAGGTGTCACAACCTCATAACCAAATACACACTTGTCCATTTTGGCTTCCACTTGAAGCTACTTCACCTCAAAACCATCAAACCTTCACATACATCTCATTTGCACCATGCAAAACTAGCTACAACTCTCCCACTCTCTCTTCCTTATGCCGTCCACTATTCAACCCCAATCACCCCATTCATACAAATTTTAACCATGAACATTTGTTACAATTAACATATGTTAATCTACATTCAAAGAGATGAAGATTGGTGGTCATTTTAACATCCAAGGAGGAGTTTTCTTGGTGTCTTGGGGCTGATTTTCCACAAGGAGTTGATGAAGATTGGAGTTCTTGAAGATGGTGTTGGCTAAGCACAAGTTTCTCCATCAAAAATCCATGTTTTGATCAACCTACATCATCATGGTGGTATAAAGATTGTCCTCCTCAACTTCTTATTATTTTGATTATGTAAACTTGTATTTTATTTCCTATTGTATATATTTATGATGATTATATGATGATAAAAAATGTTATGTGGGGATTTGTTGTTGATAAACATGATTAAAAAGGTGAAAAACCATATGAAACAAGGTTAAAATCTTGATTAATTTGCATGGCTGTATAAAACAGTAAAGAACCAAGTGGTAAACTGATAATATGATGAAGTAGAACCCATTTACAGTAAGCTATGGGTCTTGTACACATGTGAGAGTTGGCCATGCAATGGAATCAAAATAATGAGTGAGATATGATCAAAACAAGTTTAGGGTATAAATCTGAAGTTACTGTTTTGGAAGATTTTTAGAAAATACTTAAAGGATGATTCAACAGTAGCTATAGAAGAGTTAAATGTAGCACATATCATGTAGTTTATGTGATAAAAATTTGAGCTTCTATCTCCATGTAGAACTCAAGATATGGCAGATTTGGTAAAGATGAAGTTAAAAATCAGATTTTTGGAAATTAAAGAATAATACTATTATATAAGCACTCACATTTTAATATATAAAATGTAAAATAAAAACCCACTAACTCATAAAAATTATTTATATAAATATATAAAAGGTGTAATAAGTGTATAAATGATAAAAATGGAAAGTTGTTAAGTTTTATAAGTTATAAAACTATAAATATGATTTTTACGACTTTTTCGGCTATTGCCGTAAAATTAACGTTTTTGTTAAATAAAATTTAGATGGTTGGACCCGTCTAATGTAAACTTTATAAAACTTATATACTGATATATAGACATATATAACAAGTAAAAACTGATAAAACCCGAACTATAGGGCATACGGACATTAACGGGCTAAGTAAACATATTGGACTAATACTTGGACTAATAATTGGACTAAATAAGATATAAACTTGTAAAAAGAAATTATTGGGCTTAACTCATTTAGGCACAACTTGGAAAGTATACATACTGATAATATAGGTACAAAATGAATTAAAATAAGTTAAATAACTTATAATAAGCTTATTGGACTTAAGACACGCAAACGGGTAAAACTGGTAAACTAATATAAAAGTTATCGACATATAACACTAAAAGGAGTAAATGAGAATATGTAAACCCACTTGATCATCATATATATATAATCATCATATGTATACATAATTGTTAATTTTATAAAGTCATTGGACAAAAGTCTAAGACAAGTATTATTTGTTTAGGTTTCCGTGATTGAAGCACGTACCGTACGTCCGAATTGCCGACAACCCGCCTTCCCACATCAACGTGAGTTCATAGCCTCGCACTCTTTTAAATGTTTTATAAATGCTTTATAAACCCGCGAGGGAGATAACATGTTAGTTTTTATAAAAGTTTGGACACCATTTGTCCCGATTGTTTGTTTATTGATTTTGGACCCGAATGATTGAATGACCCGATTGTATGACCCGATAAAGGATTAATGGACCCGATAGATGAAATCAAATGGATTATTGAAGTTAGGTTATGTCACTAAAAGTCCCATTAGCATGAATTGTGAACTACCGGGAGTTGGTAGACGCTTATGCATTTAATAGTACTATTTGGGGACGATCACCCCAGTTCGCGCCTTGACGGTTGATCCCCGTCGTGCCACATTGATTGGTAAGCGAATTTATGTATGAGAAGATTTCCAATAGCGTGACCTTTGTGACGACACGCTACTTTAGATGGGCAAAATTGGTATCGGGTTAGCTACCCGTTTTGTTTTAGTAAGGTAACAATGTCATGCGGCTTGTAATAATCCAAATCACCGAAATACTATTAGACGCTTCGAATTACGATGTATTGCCTGACTAGCAATACAGGGTCATACTATTGATATTATGTTCGTGTTTTGGTTTTCATAACCATATTCATATAATGGTTTTTATTTGATTTTATACCACGTCATAAGACGTATTGTATGATTGTTTTTACGACATTGGCTCGTATAATAATTTTTAAGGCAAATGCCTATATTATGATTTTCGATAAGGATTTGTATAAAATGACTTTGGCTATTTTATGGCCTGTCAAAATGATTTGTACAAAATGATTTTCAGTAATAATTTTATACTGATATTATATTGATGGATTTTATTAAACTCTATGAATTCACTCGACGTTATTGCTGACCTTTTCTTTTAACATGTTTTATCTCAGGTACTTGAAGGTAATTCTCGGGAAGACGACAAGAATTCATGGCCCGCACTTAAACAATATTTTTCCATTCAAACTCTTTGTAAAACTTTTGTATGAAATGCAATGACTTGGGACCGATGTAACTTTGTTGTTTATGAATGGAAATGATTTAATATTAAACGACACGATTTTTATGCGTTGTCTATGATGTGAGTAATGTGCTAACCCGTAACACCAACTAGTCTTCCGCTGTACTATGTTGTATAAATTTGGGGGTGTTACATTTTATGTAAAGGATTAAATCCTTAATCACATGTTAAATATTTAAGGTATAGGTTTTCATTGTTCAGCCAATTCAGGGCAATCCATAAATAATTATTAACTCATTCTTATTCTTATAAACAAATAAATGGTCCTTAATGATCGCGAGCATGAATTTATCAAATTACAGCCTACACACGTGATTCACCAAATTTATGAATGCTACATGTATATTAGTCAATCCAAACGACATCACGGGAAACTCATAATGTTCATCACAAGTTCTGGATGCAATGATTGGAATAGATAATCTTTTTCGCAGATGCGAAGTTGATGATAACCATGCCGTAGATCAAATCTTTAAAACATACGCTAGAACCTTGTAAATGATCGAACAAATCTTCCATTTCGAGTTATGGATATCGCTTTCGATTGTCAATTTACTCAGTCACAATAATCTATAAATATAAGGAAAGATAACACCATAACTCTTCAGGATGACAGGCTTGGTATAATAACATCTTTCTCCGACAACTTTCTCAGTTGTATGGTAATTCCTTTAATTTAGATGGTGCTGACGTACAGTGCACAAGCCACAAGTGCAGCACCGAGAATATAATCAAATACCAAATTCAACTTGCCTTAATGGCGAAAGTCTAGGTAATTCATCAACAAATACTTCCTAAAGTTTCAGATAACCGAAACATCTTTTAATAAATTCATATTAGATTCTTTCTAGATTATAATATCTATAACTAGTTCACAACCATTCATGGTAATATTTCAAGTCTTAATACAGGATATGGTCATCCATCAAGAATTATTTAGATCACTTTTGATAATCAACATCTTATCATTTAGGGGAATTCTATTCGAGTTGCCATCAATTAAGACAATGTCGTCATGTCATAATCAATCAATCCATTCTACTGGCATTACTAACTTTCCAGTTTTATTGTCGTCGATAAGATGTGAACTTCTCAAAAGACTAATAATAATTCATAATCCTTCACAAATTTAAGGATATATGGAGACACAACTAACCTTAAAAGAGTAAGGTTAACGCATAATCTACGCGGAAGAATTTCAAATCAGATACAGACGAAAACATTTAATGAATGTTTTCATAATTTGAGTACGCCTTCGAAAGCTCCTCGGATCGTTACCCAGGTCATTCAAATGAAATCAAATCATAAGAAATGATAAGAACGTCAATACATCCAATCGGGTATCAACACTCGGTAATCAAATACTTTTCCTAAGAGTCTCACTACGGGAGAATTCGACAAGAAAGAATTGTCAATTGTCAAATAAGACAATTTCCACATATGAGTAAATTCGACTTAGAAGAATAGATGCAATAGGCACATATGTTGGTGTCCCTAACACTATGTCCCTATTTTTCACTTCTTGAAGATCTCATAAAATTTAATTTTTCACAATCTTTAAAGAAAATGTAGTGTTTATTCATTAGTGTTATGGTGACTACTAATCAGCCTTGCATGGTCCATTGCAAATTGTATGTAGGCGCGCAACTATATACAATTTCAAGATTAACGATGCAATACTCAGTTCTTCAAAATTTTATCATTATGTTTATAATAAAAACATTTTCATGCTTAATTCTTAAATAAGAATCAAAATAAATTTGCAAAGATTTTCCTTGTTATGAAAACAATTAAGTTTTCCAAGATGTTTTATAAACAACTTCATTTCGATAACAATCACTTATAAATCTCACTTTGAATAATCCTTATAGTGATGAAAATTAAATTTTCTCAAAGGATACCGTTTTAACTTTATAAAAACAATGAGTGATCTGCAAAAGAGTGATGAAAGCTTGTTCGCCAAGAATTAACTACGATATGATAGGAAATGAGCTTAGCCAATTAATCATGAGGTTCATGACCTCGATGACACTCAACAAGAATACTTCACAACGTAATTCAAATCGAGATGAGTACTTGATCAATGGTTGCATCACTAATGCGAACATTAGGATGAAGCAATAAAAGATAGATAACATCGATACATGTAGAATTTAGCAATCAAAGGTAGTCTTTTTATTAATCACAAACAAGTCAAAATTGTACCGTAACACATTACGTGTCATCATGTCATACAATTCTCAGAACTCATCCTACCAACTGATATCTCAGTTAAGTTAGGGATTCTTAAAAGATACCACAATGAATACTAATCTACAAGAGACATTAGGTGTCCCACCTGTCCCGGAAGATCCATCGGTCCCAATTCAGAAGAAGATTTCTTCACTTTATTTGTTGGACACTGGGCATCCTCATTAGTGGACAATGGCCTAGGAACAACCCTTAACACGAACCTACAATCATTTAAAACCTCATAATTCAATCAAATAACTTAACGACTTATATTAACAATCTCATATTCCATATAGGTTAAGTTTCACTTTATTCAAGTTTTAACCAATTTTATACTCAATTCAATATCCTACCTCATATTCCAATACTTTCAATCTTATTCTTAGGCCTTAATAGGCAATAAAAGCTCGATATGATCAATACTTAATTCCAATCCTATAGCTCTTACAACAACAATTATCAAATGAGTCACTAGTATGAAATGACTTGATCATTCAACTAGACTTCTCGGAAAGGTATTAGTGGCATGAGGCTTTTGAGTAATGGTTCCAATGACAGTCTCAAGTGCAACATTCACCCTTTCGATTTCAAATTTAAGAATTGGATGACAACAAATTAGATGACATCTTTCTAGGTGGTAACGTTTTGTCAAACTCCACTCTATAAGAAAAGATCGTCATGACATCGATATCAGATATAATCTCGCCAATTCTTCTTCAATATTATAATCAACTAATATCTACACTTCTACGAATATCAACCATTTGTTGGGATCATAACTATCCACAACTTGGTTTAGATTTAGGATAGCTAGAATTCCTACGAGAATAGCTTCGATTAATTTACTAGGGGAGTTAGGGTTACTTGTGACAATCTACGTCGTATAAATACCTCGTATAAAATCAAAATAATAATCAAACAATCATGTAATAAAATTACATCATATATATATATATAATCCAAGTTATATATATATTAAAATAACACTTCTCAGTCTGGCCTTGTCGGTAACTCGAGAATTCTTCGGCACCGTTATAGTCAAAAGATTTTTAGACATTTTTTAGAAAAATGTTTATAGTTAAAAGATTTTGAAATGTTTTATTCAAAACCTTTGGTTTTAAAAATCTTTCGTTCTCTATAACGAGAGCTCTGATACCAAACTGTAACACCCCCAAATTTATACAACTCAATACAGCGGAAGACTCGTTGGTGTTACGGGATAGCACATTACTCACATCATAGACAACGCATAAAAATCGCGTCGTTTAATAATAAATCATTTCCATTCATAAATATCAAAGTTACATCGGTCCCAAGTCATATTATTTCATACAAAGTTTTTACAAAGTATTTGAATGGAAAAATATTGTTTAAACGCGGGCCATGAATTCTTGTTGTCTTCCCGAGAATTACCTTCAAGTACCTGAGATAAAACATGTTAAAAGAAAAGGGTCAGCGATAACGCCGAGTGAATTCATAGAGTTTAATAAATTCCATCAATATAATATCAGTATAAAAGTATTACTGAAAATCATTTTTGTACAAATCGTTTTTGATAGGCCATGAAATAGCCAAATTCATTTTATACAAATCCTTATCGAAAATCATAGTATAGGCATTTGCCTTAAAAATCATTATACGAGCCAATGTCGTAAAAACGTCATACAATACGTCTTATGACGTTGTATAAAATCAAATAAAAACCGTTATATGAATATGGTTATGAAAACCAAAACACGAACATAATATCAGTAGTATGACCCTGTATTGCTAGTCAGGCAATACATCGTAATTCGAAGCGTATAAAAGTATTTCGTTAGTTTTGGATTATTATAAGCCGCATGACATTGTTACCTTACTAAACCAACAACGGGTAGCTAACCCGATACCAAATTTGCCCATCTAAAGTAGCGTGTCGTCACAAAGGTCACGCTATGGAAATCTTCTCATACATAAATTCGCTTACCAATCAATGTGGCACGACGGGGATCAACCGTCAAGGCGCGAACTGGGGTGATCGTCCCCAAATAGTACTATTAAATGCATAAGCGTCTACCAACTCCCGGTAGTTCACAATTCATGCTAATGGGACTTTTAGTGACATAACCTAACTTTAATAATCCATTTGATTTTATCTATCGGGTCCATTAATCATTTATCGGGTCATACAATCGGGTCATTCAATCATTCGGGTCCAAAATTTATAAACAAACAATCGGGACAAATGGTGTCCAAACTTTTATAAAAACTAACATGTTATCTCCCTCGCGGGTTTATAAAGCATTTATAAAACATTTAAAAGAGTGCGAGGCTATGAACTCACGTTGATGTGGGAAGGCGGGTTATCGGCGATTCGGACGTACGGTACGTGCTTCAATCACGGAAACCTAGACAAATAATACTCGTCTTAGACTCATGTCCAATGACTTTATAAAAATAACAATTATGTATACATATGATGATTATATATATATGATGATCAAGTGGGTTTACATATTCTCGTTTACTCATTTTAGTGTTATATGTCGATAACTTTTATACTAGTTTACTAGTTTCACCTATTTTCGTGTTTTAAGTCCAATAAACTTATTATAAGTTCTTTAACTCTTATTAATCCTTTTCACACTTATATTATCAGTAGTTAAACTTTATAAGTTGGGCCCAAATGGGTTAAGCCCAATAAGTTCTTTTTACAAGTTTTTATCTTATTAAGTCCAATTATTAGTCCAATATGTTTATTTAGCTCGTAAATGTCCGTATTTCTTATAGTTCGGGTTTTATCGGTTTTTACATGTATTAGTTACCTATACATCAGTATATGAATTTTATAAACTTTACATTAGACGGGTTTGGTCGTCTAAGTTTTATTTGGCGAAAAACGTTAATTTTACGGCGATAGCCGAAAAAGTCGTAAAAATCAAGTTTATAGTTTTTATTACTTATAAATATTATTTTACCACTATTTATATAATTTACCCATTTAATTAACCTTTTATACATTTATATAAATAAGTTTTATAAGTTAGTGGGTTTATACTTTTACATTTTATACATTATAATGTGAGTGCTTATATAATAATAATAAACATTATTTCCAAAAATCTGATTTTTATCTTCACTTTCACCAAAACTGCCATATCTTGAGTTCTATATGGAGATAGAAGCTCAAATGTTTATCACATAAACTACATGATATGTGCTACATTTAACTCTTTTATAGCTACTGTTGAATCATCTTCTAAATATTTTCTAAAAATCGTCCAAAACAGTGAACTTAGATTTATACCTTAAACTTGTTTTGATCATATCTCACTCATTACTTTGATTCCATTGCATGGCCAACTCTCACATGTGTACAAGACTCATAGCTTACTGTAAATGGATTCTACTTCATCATTTTATCAGTTTATAGCATGTTTCTTTACTGTTTTATACAGCCATGTAAATTAATCAAGATTTTAACCTTGTTTCTTATAGTTTTTCATCTTTTTATCCATGATTATCAACAACAAATCCCCACATAACATTTTTATCATCATATAATCATCATAAATATATACAATAGGAAATAAAATACATGTTTACATAATCAAATTAACAAGAGGATGAGGAGGACAATTTTTATACCACCATGATGATGTAGGTTGTGATCAAAACATGGATTTTGATGGAGAAACTTGTGCATAGCCAAGACCATCTTCAAGACCACCAATATTCATGATCACCTTGTGGAAAATCAGCCCTAATACTCCATGGAAACTCCTCCTTGGATGTTATAATCACCACCAATCTTCATCTCTTTTGAAGGAGATTAACATATGTAAGTTATAACAATAGTTTGTGGTTAAATTTGGATCAAATGGGGTGTTTATGGGGTGATATAGGACGAACTAATAGAGGGAGGAAGAGAGGATTTAGTTGTTTGCATGAGTGGAAATGTGAGAAAGTGGTTTGGCTAGTGGTTTTGAGGTAATATGGCTTAAAGTGTAAGCTTACTTACACTTGTAAGTTTTATGCTAACATGATGCCACATCCTAAGATGTGGTGTCATGTGTGCCATCCCATGTTTATTAGTGGGGTGGGATAATGTATTTTGTCCTACCTCACTAATTTACGGGTATTCCTTGATTCTAGTTTCCTCGATTTGCGTGCCCTCGGGTCGTTTTACGAAAAACGTTTTTATAAATTATGAATCAACGGCACAAAACGAATCTAATAAAAATTGTCTCATCAAAAACGGAGTTCAAAAACGTAAATACGTAATCCTAAGGTTTCCGGTTTAGTCGTAAAGGACGTTAAAATAAAATCGTAAGTCCTAGTCTCTTCTCGTAAATTTGTGAGTTTATGAACCAACACAAATTTAAAACTCCAAAATAATATTCACGGATATATTTATTTTCTGAAATGTCGGACTGTCACCAAAGACGGTGTATGTAAACGTAAGCACGTAACGTTGAATCCTCCGGTTTAGACGTAGTCGATGCTACTCCAAGACGTAAATCCAAATTTCTTCCCAGAAATAAGTGAGTTTATATTATAACGTTAAAATAATGTTTTTAAATAAATATTGAGAATAAAATATCAATCGTAAATTGACGGATTGTCACACTCGAGGTTGGTTTTGATTGGTTTGGTTAAGGTTTTGTTGTTGGTTTTGATTGGTTGGAGGAAAACCGGGCGGGGAAAGAAAGTTGGTGGAACGATAACTTAGCATGATACGGTCTCCTCGAGGGCGGGCTGGATAGCCTCCCGGAGGATAGGTACCGTATGCTGCGTTAACATTCTCACAAAGATAGTCTTTGGTGGAGGTACAAGTAGTGTAAGAGTGAGGACCCCCGCATATTTCACATGGTTGGCTTACAGCATTGACTTGAGCGTTTTGAGCGTTGATGCTTTTGGTATTGTTAGCGGTGTGGATAACAAGTGATTCAATAAGCGAAGTAAGTTTGTCAATTCTCTTGTCATTGTCACTAGTGCTAGCACTAGCGGCATAGGTCCGAACACTCTTGGTTTGCACTCTAGACTTATTCTCAATAATATCCCAAGCGACATTAGAAGACTTAACCAAAATATTACCCCCCCCCCCCCCCCCCCCCCGAGGCACTATTTAGTGAATCTTGGTCATTCATGCTTAAACCAATGTAAAAAATATTAATTTGGTGCACTTTGGTAAAACCATGTTGTGGGCACTTTCTTAAAAGGTCTTTAAAACGGTCCCAAGATTCACTAAAAGTCTCATCGTACTTTTGTTCAAAATTAATAATTTCATTCCGCAAAGCGGTAGTACGTGAGGGTGGGAAAAAGTAGTTTATGAATTTGGTCTCTAAGTCCGTCCACGTAAGAATACTTTGTGGTGGTTCCTTATCAAGCCAATGCTGGGCTTGTCCCTCTAAGGAGAAAGGAAAACGTTGTAAGCGGATTACCTCTTGTGGAACCCCATTGAATTTGACCGTATTCGTGAGTTGAAGGAACCTTTTGATGTGGTCATGAGGATCATCAATGGTACGCCCCAAGAATGGTTGAGCAGAGACCATTTGAATGAAGCCGGATTTGAGCTCAAAGTTGTTGGCTACAATCGCGGGTATGACAATAGGATCGTTGTTGCCCTCTACATGTGCTTGCAAAAGTTCGATCATAGGACGATTGTCCGGTAGAGGTTCATTGTTGTTATTATTCATGTTGTTTTGAGGTGGATTATTATTGTTGTTGTGTACACCGGCCATGTCTAAGTTATCGAGAGTCTCGGGCTCAGGATAAGACGTTGATCGTGTACGCATGCACCTGCAAAAGAAATAACAAAGCAAAAATCTTTTTGGTTTTTTATGTTTTTGAAATTTTTTTTGTATTTTTGAAAATTTTATATTTTTAGGGTTTTTGAAAATTTTTAATGATGAAAAAGTAACGTTCACGGTGAACGGATCCCAAAATATAATTTCTCACAAAAAACCGTTAATCTCTACGAAAAGAGCCGACAGCGGCGCCATTTGATACAAGAGATTTTACTAGGTTGAAAGTTCGTTTCTCGGTATCTTCTCGAATTGATCACGGCTCAAAGTGGAATTATCGTTCTTGGTAACTAAAAAAAGGTGATTGGTTTTCTAATCTACTAAAAAGGATTAAATGCGTAAAGTGATAAAAATAAACTAAAAGCAGTTAATAAAAACAATTTAAAATAAAGCTTGAACAATAAAACAGTAACAGTAAAATACCCTTTACTTGAAAAAACAACTGATCCGGAATAAATTGCTGGTTCGGAATAATCAAGACAAAAGGCTCATTCGGAATACTTAATGAAAAATCTTCCTTCGGAATAAATCAACTCACTTGGAATATTGCTTATTCGGAATAACTCTTCATGCGGAATAACTCATGCGGAATAAACAGCTTATTCGGAATGTAGGCTTCATCCGGAATAATTGGAAAACCATTCGTTCGAATAACTACTGATCCGGAATAACTTGGTGGTTCGGAATACTTAGCTCATCTGGAATATTCGTTCATCTGAAATATAGGCTTCATCCGGAATAACTTGCTGATCCGGAATAATTAGCTGGTTCGGAATAAATGATATGAAAGCTTCACTCGGAATAATTTGCTGACTCGGAATAACTTAAACTAAATGCTCATTCAGAATATTCCTTCATTCGGAATAATTAAACAAAAATGGTGATTCGGAAAGAACGATTCACCCGGAATATTGATTATTCCAGATGAACACACTTATTCGGAATAACTAATAAAAATTGCTGGTTCGGAAAATCTTGTTGATGCTGAATAAAAAGAACTAAGTGCTCGTCCGGAATGTTTGCTTTATCCGGAATAATTAACCCCAAACATTCATTCGGAATAAATGTTGTTCATTCGGAATCTGGGGATTGTTTTGAAGACGCAAAGAACAGGGAAAACAATAAAGCTACGAATTTAACCAAAATCAACAAAGTTTTTGCCAAAGATTAAACCAAACTAACCACCAATCATCTACTAATGATAGACATCAAACCAAAACAATAAAAACACAAAACCACATACTTTTGAAGATCAAACTCAACAAAATAAGAACTTAAGACTTTGAATCAAAAAGAGAAAGATGAACAAGATTAAAGGAAAGATTATATTGAAAGATTAAGGTTAAACAATCAAAAAGAAAGATTAAAACTTACAAGATTTATGAATTCAACAAAGATGAAAAATCACCAACACCTTAATGGTGTTGGTTACCTGCGAAAATAAAGGAAAGAAAAACTAGAAAATGAAAAACTAGCTCTAAAAAATGAAGGGGACTCCTATTTATAGGACTTGAACTTGGTTGGTGAGTGGGCTTTTCTCCTTTCTTTTTGTCTTCTCGTCTTTTCAGTAAAGTTGACGTTTTCGATTCTGATTCGGGATTTGTCGATGAATAAATTCAACTCGTCTTTTAATTTCTTCGTTTAATAGACTTGAGTTCTTCGACATATGTAAATCTTCCATCTTTGTTTCTTTTCTTCAATAAATCTTCAAATAGGCCCATTGACTTCAAATATTTTGCATCTCTTGGACTATAGACTTCGTCTTTTCGTCTTTTTCTTCGATAAAACCCTTGCAATCCTATGTTTTCTTCAATATTTATCCGGTTGAATCTGAAAACACATCAAACACACAAACCACGCATAATTCCAAACAAATGATATTAAATACGCGTTTTGGTCTCGTTTTAGCAAGAAATAAGTGGTAAAAGGATGGGTGTTTTCACACCTATCATGTATCTTGAGCGAATGTTCACATATGGAATGGAAGTAAAAGAAAGGTTTGTTTGTGGTGGACACACGTGATATCAAGAAAAAGAAAAGAGCAGCAGGTTATTTAAAGTTGCTTGTGGAGATGCGTGATTTCATGAGCAGGCTATGTTGGATTCTTGGTTATAAGAGTGGTCCATATTACTCACGTGAGGTAGCCATGTGGTGTCTCAAGACATTGATACTTATCATTCAAGCGCTGTCAAAGCATGTCTAAGATGCTGACGAGGTTTATGGTTGACGCTGACGTTTGAAATTTTGACGCTGAGAATAATAAGTCAAACGCTGATGGGAAGCATTGACATGAGTTGTCCGAGATATGATTGTCCCAAGCGTTGATACGTTTTGTCCGATATCGGACAATGCATGTGTTTAAGAAGTTGGACAGTATGGGCTCTCGGATAACAAAAGAATGGCTGCTGTTGAGAAAATTAGTATGTTTTTAGCACACAAAAAGGAGGTTTTTACACACGAAGGTACATGGGATCTCCGTTTTAATTTAGAATATCATGTTGATATTTATGGCTCGGATATTTTTAAAAAGGGATTAATGATCTTAATGCGAGTTAAGCAACTATTCGTGGGAATTTGATGGATATTTTAAACTATGTAATTGGGATAGACTTGCGAAAGAGTTATCCATATTGGTAGCTTTTACATATGGTATGAAGACGTTATTCCATTAAAATCGTCATGAAGAGGTGTTGGCTTAAGGGGAAGAATTCTTATGGTAAGCTTGATGATTGAAGAAGATTTTCACGAGTTTGTGTTTTATCATATCTTTAAATCATGGAGGGATACCATTGGTTTGAAGATAACTTGTTCGTTCTTTACGTGGTTGGTGACGAAGACTTGTCATAACACTTGAAGGAGTTACATTATCGTGCTCAGTGTCTCACAAAGGATGAGAATATTGACAAGGGATCGAGGTCTACTTATACTTAGTGACATGAGTATAAGTTCTTTATCACATGGATAGTGCAAGACATGGAACACAAGGTTGGGTTACTCTACTTCTACATCAAGAATATTATATTTATTTTTCTTCAAGATCATTACATAGAGCTACATTTGGAGAATCTTCAAGATTGCATACATTGTTTACTTCCCTGTTGATGTGACAAAAAGGGGAAGACATACATGCTACACTTGAGGGGAAGCAATTTGAAGATGATGTACAACTTACAAGAGATATACAAAGAGTTTTGCCGACATCAACTAGGGGAAGATTGTTGGGTCAAAAAGTTGATGTGGCAGAAACTCAAAAACGAAGAAAACATGAAGATATTATCTAAGTGTTGTCAAGAGCAATCCAAGCATTGACAAGAGCAAACTAAGCGTTGATGGCTCAAGCATTGTCATGTGCAATCCAAGCATTGTCACATGCAATCCAAGCATTGACAGAAACGTAGACAAAGAAGCCTATGGAAGCTTCTATTTAGATAAACATGCAGGATATATTATGTATATGTTATTTAAATAGAAGATTTACATGTTTTATTTATTCTTATCTCTTGTAAAACCTAATCCTTACACTATAAAAGGAACCAAGGGTTGTTAGGTTTTTCATAACTCATATTCACAATGTAAACCTAAAAGCGTGAGTTGCACTAGACGTGGGATTAATGTATACACGTCTAGTGGTTGTTTGTTATTAATATAATGAACAATCATTGAGTAATTTATGTGTCTTGTGCCCTAAACACCTTGTTAATGTATCATGTTCTAATTTCGCTTTGATTATCTAATCATATGAACATGGTGCATTCCTAGTAGCTTAAAGGATCCGTGAAACCAAGGTTTCCACAATTGTTGGGAATAAAATATAGCCAGTTCACTTGAGCGCTGACAAGAGTAAAACAAGCGTTGATAGGAAGAAAACAAACGCTGACAGATCAAGCGTTGACAAGAAGAAGTCAAGCGTTGATACATTGAAGACAAGCACTGATGGAAAGATTTAGTCTACGCGTATATTGTTTCAAGTTTGTTTCTAGTAAAGATAAGTTCAACATTGTATTGTCTATAATTATCTTTACCTAGAATAGTTGATACGTAGACTCTTGTACAAGGCTTCTTATGTCTATAAAAGAAGACCTTTAGGTTATTGTTCAATACAAGTTTTCATACGTTAAACACTTTCATTGTAAGCAAGTTTGTTATCATTAATCAAAGTTAAAGTTTGTTTACATCTTTGTGTGTTCTTGTTTAAGTGTTAATTCCGCATAACACTTAGATTACTTTATACATATACAAAGGTTTCTCTATGTGTATTACTTGATCTAATCTCGTATACATAAAGCTAAATCGATCTAAGTTTGGGATCAACAAATGGTATCAGAGCTTGTTGATAAACTTTTGATCTTAAAGTACACAAGAACCCTAAAATCACCAAAACCCTAATTTTCATAAAACCCTAAAAATATCATGTCCAATCCAGAAGTAAACCCCTCCTCCTCAAACCCTAGCATCAAGATTCCCATGCTTGATGCAAACAACTTTGAGCTATGGAAGTTCAACTTTGAGCAATATATGGGAATCTATGACTACACTTCTGGGAGATTATTGAATATGGAAACACATTCGATACAGCTCAAAAGATTGCTAATGCCATTGCTACAAGAACATCTGTTGTTGGATGTCCAGAAGAAGATAAGAAAGAAAAACCTGATGATGGTAGAGCTGCGTCTGCTGAGGACATAGGAAAGAAAAGGGTTGATATTAAAACCCTAAACACTCTGAAACATTCTTTGAGATAAGAAAACCAGCAAAAGTACAGAGGTTATGAGTCTGCAAAAGACCTTTGGGCAGCTCTTGAAGTTACATATGGTGGTAATGCTGATACTAAGGAAGAGAAGAAGAAGCAACTCATGCATGAGTATGCTGTTTTCAAGGCTCAATCTAATGAGAAGCTTAGCAGTGTGAGAAGCAGACTACTTGACATTACAAGCAAGCTGTCCTTCATGGGGACACAAGTTGGTGATGTAGACATTAATGCCACTTTTCTTAAAAGCCTTGGTGATGCGTGGAAGATTGAGGCAAGATCTATTCTTGCCAATAACACTCACAAAATTTCTACTTTTAATGATATCTACAACAAACTGAGACTGTTGGAAGATGAAACTCTTTTAGAGCATGGAAGTAAGTCTACTAATAGCAACATGGCCTTCTTCTCACATAGTGAAGGCCAATTTGATCAGAAGGACTCTTAAATGCACCCAGTTACTGGATTAACATGTGTCAACGCTGGAACATATCCTATCAATGCCTCACATTCAGACGCTGACACATATAAAAGTGATTCTCCAAGAGTTAAGCCTGCTGGTTTGGATCTGGATACTGTGTGTGCATACATTGCTTCTTTGCCCAATGGTTCAGTGATTACATATGAGGACCTTGAGCAAATAAGTGATGAGCACTTGGAGGAGATGGATATTAAGTGGAACATGGCTCTTGCTAGTATAAGAGAAAACAGGTGGAATAGGAGGTTTAAGAAGAAGATGACCTTTAATGCAAAGGACACTGCTGGATTTGACAAATCCAAGGTTGAGTGCTACAATTGTCATCATATGGGGCACTTCATGAGGGAATTCAGATCTCCAAGAAGATCTGATGCTGGCAAACCCTCAAGCCAAATTATTAAGGCTCAGGATCCTAAGGCCATGGTAGCAGTTCAAGAAACTGATGGTATAGGATGGGACTGGAGCTATTTGGCTAAGGATGGGGAAGAGGATAAAGCTTTGGTTGCTGAGATAGAAGAAGAAGAGCATGTTCAATATGATCTCATGGCACACTCCTCCTCTTCATCAGATAATGAGGTATACGATGATGCTTTTTGTAGTAAGGGGTGTAGGTTAAATACTGAGAAACTTAACAAAGAGATTCTAAGATTGTTAAGTGATGTGAGTACTGAGAGATGCAAGTTGTCTAATTACCAAATTGCTCTCACTCAAACTGAAAAGACAGTTCAGGAGTATAATAAAATGGAATTTGATCTAAAAGATAAAATTAATATCTTAAAACATGATTTAAATGCTAGTAATGATATTAGAAAAATCATGGAAAGGGTCAATTCTGATATACAGGCTAAGTTAGATGAGGCCATTAAGAATAAGGATAATGTTGGCCTTAAAATTCAGAGATTTGATAAAGTCACACAAACCCTAGGAGAATGTGTTAATAAACAAAGGGATCTTAAGGACATGACTGGGATTGGGATGAAAGACTATATTGTGGTTCCACCACCAGCTAGGGTCTTCTATGGTGTCCAAAGGAAGGACTTATCTTGGACTGGTTTACTAGAACTCCAAGAGGAGGAATTTATTCCTCCACCAAGGTTCATTACCCCAGTTGAATAGTATAGACAAAAGTTGACTGACTTGAATGAATGGAAGAAAGCCAACCCTACCTTGTTTGTTAAGGGTGGTTTATTATGTGAAAGTCCAAATGAGTCAACCCCTATTAAGGTAACAAATCCAATCACTGGTAAGACTGTTGACCTTGGCTCAAACACTGTTAGAAAACCTAGCATCAAGTATGCAGAAATGTATAGGAATACTAGGTCACTTAAAGGCCAAGTTAGTAATGATGGAACAGGCTTCTTCTCTTCTAGACCTAAGGTTGTGTCTAGAAAATCCTGTTACACTTGTGGTAGCTTTTCACATTTAGCATATAAGTGTGTCAACGCTTCCAAGGTCAACGCTGTTAAAAATTCAAACGTTGTCAGACCCAAAACTTGTGTGGAGCAAAGTCCACAAGTTGCTAGACCAGCCCCTTTCTTCACTAGAGGGTCTAACACTCATGGACAAAGACCATTTCAAAAGACCAATACTTGGTCTAATAGGTAATGGGTTTCTGTAGCAAACCCTAGGTTCAACGCTGACAAGGGTAATTTCAGCATTGACAAGACCAAATCCAATGCTGACAGAAACGTGACCAGATCTAAATATTTGCAACCACAGGGTAAGGGGTCTAAAGCTTCTTCAAGCTTGACATGGAGACCTAAGCAAGATCAAAACCCTAATGATAATGGGATTTCTATGACCTGCAACAGATTTAATTATATTTCAAAGGTCATTACAAAACCTATTGGGGTTAACTGTGTATTTCATCCAAAGAGGGATGAACAAGGGGTTGTTATGAGAACCAAGTTTGTTCTTGTTGAACAACCAGATGAATCCAAATCTTCTAAGGCTTGGGTTCCCAAAGAAAACTAATTTGTTTTCTTTATGTGCAGGGCATTTAAAAACAGGTCAATGGTTTTGGATATTGGGACAGTGGATGCTCCAGGCACATGACAAGGAAGGAAGATTATTTAACTAACTTCACTCCCATTAAGGATGGTGATAAGGTTTACTTTGGAGGCGGATATGGAACTATCACAGGCAAAGGAACTCTTCTCACCAAGAACTTGTGTTTTGAGAACGTTTTTCTGGTAAAGGAACTTGATTACAATCTTTTTAGTGTATCACAAGTTTGTGATAACAAAAATAAAGTTCTGTTTACTGATACTGAATGCTTGGTGTTAAGCAAAGATTATAAAATCCCAGATGAGAAATATATTGACTATAGAACACCTAGACATAAAGACATCTATAATGTGAATCTTAATGGGATTAGGATGAATAATAATATGTCATTTTTTTATGCTAAAGCTTCAGTAGATGAGAGTAATCTATGGCACAGGAGATTAGGGCACATAAACTTTAAGAATATAAACAGGCTTGTGAGACTTGGCTTGGTTGATGGTTTGCCTGAAAAGGCTTTCCACAATGACCACTCTTGTGTTGCATGCCTTGAAGGCAAGCAGCACAAGGTCTCATTTAAGTCTAAACAGGTGCACTCTAGTTCTAAACCACTTCACTTGTTGCATATGGACCTATTTGGTCCAACTAATATAGAGAGTTTGAATGGTAAATCAACTGCTTTGTCATCACAGATGACTTTTCTAGGTTTACATGGACTTTCTTTTTAGCTATGAAAAGTGACACTGCTGACACTTTAATTGACTTTATTACTCAGATAGAGAAGAAAAATGGTAATGAAGTTAAAATGCTTAGAAGTGACAATGGTGGTGAATTTAGAAATAAGCTTTTAGATGATTTTTGTGCCAAGAAAGGGATTACTAGGCAGTTTAGTGTTGCCAGAACCCCACAGCAAAATGGAGTTGCTGAGAGAAATAATAGAACCCTAATTGAAGCAGCCAGAACTATGTTGGCTGATGCTCACTTTCCCATAGCTTTTTGGGCTGAGGCTGTGAATACAGCATGCTATGTTCAGAATAGAGCATTGGTCAACAAGATACAGAACAAAACACCTTATGAGTTACTTTGGGGAAGGAAACCTAATATTGGTTTTCTTAAACCTTTTGGTTGTCATGTAGTTGTACTTGATACTAGTGATGCCTTAGGTAAACTTAGTTCAAAAGGTGATGAAGGCTATTTCATGGGTTATTGAGTGTAGAGCAAGGGATATAGGGTTTATCTTAAGAAGGAAAAACGTATACTTGAAAGAGTACATGTTAGGTTTTTAGAGAGTAAACCTAGTGATCCTGAAAGTGGTCCAAATTGGTTGTTTGACTTGGAACCTCTATCTAGGACGTTAAATTATATGCCTGTTACTAATCCAGACATTGTGAAGGTAACTTTAAATGTTGTGGAAGAACAAGTTGTTGATGTTTCAGGTACACAGGTTAATGAAGAGGTTGGATCACCAGCAGAAAAGACATCTCCCATACAAGAGTATGTCACTATCCCCATATGGACAGATGCTTTTGCTGCTGTTGCTGCTGGAAAGAAAAATGGTGGTCCCCAAGTACCACCACTTAACAACATGTATGGTCCTTCAGGTGCTGACAAAGGCAAATCTGGCGCTGACATGACAAATTCAGGCGTTGATGGCTCAAATGTTGACAACAACATTTCAGGCGTTGATAACCCAAACGCTGACAATTAAGATTCAAGCGTTGACAACACTTTTGAGCATCTTTTCTCTTCTAATTTTGAACAAGGTGAACCTTCCTATTTTCATGAAGAGGTTCATCCTAATATTGATGAAAGAGTGTCTGAAGAAGATATTGGCAACATGGATAATGAGATTGAAGACACCAGACTTTTTGAGGGAGGAGTTCTTACTTCCACTATGAAGAATCACCCTACTTCTCAAATCATTGGTGATATTATGACTCCTGTTCAGACTAGAAGATCTCATCAAAGTCTTGGTGGATTCATTGCCAATATACACGAGAAGGTTTATACCCCTCTTGTTCAAGCATGTTTGTTTGCATGTTTTCTGTCACAACAGGAACCCAAAAAGATCTTTGATGCTCTCAAAGAACCAAGTTGGGTGGAAGCAATGCAGGATGAGCTTCACTAATTTGCAATTCAGGATGTTTGGGAGCTGGTTGATTATCCCAAATATGTCAGACCTATAGGGACAAGATGGGTTCTAAGAAACAAGAGAGATGAAAGAGGCATTGTGGTAAGAAACAAGGCACGTTTAGTGGCTCAGGGATATACACAAGAGGAAGGGATAGACTATGAGGAGGTCTTTGCACCAGTTGCAAGGATTGAAGCTATTAGAATATTTCTAGCCTATGCTTCCTGCATGGGCTTCACTGTCTATCAAATGGATCCGAAGAGTGCCTTCCTCTATGGAACAATTGTTGAGGAGGTATATGTGATGCAGCCTCCTGGTTTTGAAGATCCAGAGAATCCAAACAAGGTGTATAGAGTCAAGAAGGCTATGTATGGACTTCATCAAGCCCCAAGAGATTGGTATGGTACATTTTCCACTTATTTAGTGGAAAATGGATTCAAAAGGGGCACCATAGACTAGACATTGTTTACAAAGAAGGCTGGTAAGGATGTTCTACTTGTTCAGGTCTATGTTGATGATATCATCTTTGGATCCACTAATCCAAAGATGAGTGAATATTTCTCCAAGCTTATGACAGATAAATTCAAGATGAGTGCAATGGGGGAGATGAACTTGTTTCTAGGGTTACAAGTTCAACAGAAAAAAGATGGTCTCTTCATCTCCCAGGATAAGTATGTAGCAAAGATCTTGAAGAAGTTTGGCTTTTCTCCACATGAAAAGAGGGTTACTACTCCTATGGATAGAGAACACCCTTGGGGAAAGATTGGAGATGGAAAAGATGTGGATGTCAGGCACTATAGATCAATGATTGGTTCATTGATGTATCTCACAACCTCCGGACCTGACATCATGTTTGTTGTGTGTGCATGTGCACGCCATCAAGTGACTCCTAAAGAATGTCACCTTTATGCTGTCAAGAGAATCTTTAGGTTCCTTAGATGTTATCCTAATCTTGGCTTGTGGTACTCTAAAGATTCACCTTTGTAGCTTATTGCATATTCAGACAGTGACTATGGAGGTGATAAGTTTGATAGAAAATCCACAACTGGTGGATGTCAGTTTCTTAGGAGTAGGTTGATATCTTGGCAATGCAAGAAACTAACAGTGGTGACCAATTCTACAACTGAAGTAGAGTATGTAGCTGCAGCTGCTTGTTGTGGACAAGTCTTATGGATTCAAAACCAGTTGTTGGATTATGGGTATAATTTCATGCATACCAAGATATTTGTTGACAATAACAGCACTTTATGCATTATTAAGAATCCTGTACATCATTCTAAAACTAAACACATAGAAATTAGACATCATTTTATAAGAGATTGTTTTGAAAAGGGTTTAATACAACCAGATAGGGTTGACACAGAAGAAAATGTATCTGATTTACTAACTAAACCTTTTGATGCTGGACAGTTTCAATACTTGGTAACAAATATTGGAATGATCAATCTCACATAATATATGTTTTGGGGTCTTTTGTAAAAATATGTACAGGATAATGCATTGTTATTGGTCTTTTTGAGGATTTAGATTTTCTACTATATTTTTCTAACACTGACAAAGGTTACTTTAACGCTGATAAGTGTTATTGTGACGTTGTCAGCAATATATTTGTCTAACGCTGACAAAGGTTTCCCTAACACTGACAAGTGTTATCAGGACGTTGTCAGCAAGAATGTTAGTTTTGTGGTTTTTAATCTAAATGTATCCCCAATTAGGTATGCTCTTTCTCATGCTCCTCTCATGCATTAATTAAAAGTTATCTACTCCCAAAATTACGGCCCCAAAATTCGTCAAAAATAACAACTGGGTAGGTCTCATTGAGTGTCAACGGTCAAAAATAACCCATCAACGCCCAACGGCTATATTCTTGTCAACGTTTGCCAAATCCATATCAGCGTCTAAATTGGTCACAACAACGCTTGGAAAAATACTTGTCAGCGTCCAAAAATAAAAATATTAAAAATGAAAAAGGACCTTAACAAAGTAATTTATCCTAGTGAAGATAACCTATAAGTTGATAATTATTATAGGGCGGCAAGCACTGTCCAGTTATGCACACTTGCTTATGCAAGATAGACACAACAGTCCTCTAGTGTCCCTTGCTAACCAAAATTCTTAACAACTAAGCTACCTCATAAAATTCCTTGTTACTCCCAGGTAAAACCCATGATAAAAGCATTCCCAAGTCTCCCAACAGACCACAACCAATTCTAGGCCAAAAATGTCTTGGCAGCATGCATAGTATATCAACTTTGCATGCTACAGTGCCTCATGATTTACTAACTCATACTCACCTATGGACATAATCTAGAATTGTGATAAGAGTATCATAAGGATACCCAAAACTCCTAAAGGTTCCTAAAACCTCCCCTTAAACTGTGATACATATGTTGCCAAAAATATGAATGAACATAAAATATTTATGTCAAGATAGGAAAAGAAAATTCCAACCATCATCTATAAATAAAAACATGCTCAAATGAGTCTCCAAGGATCCATAAGAAACTCTGTATCCAATGGTATACTGCTAACACCACCTATACATTTCTCTCCTATATATTTGGCTCCTATTTTTAAACAGGGTACCTATCATTCTTGTCTAACAAATTTTATTCCATACTTCATCTTTCTCAATTATTCAAACAGCTTTCAACAATGGCACCAAAATTTAAACCAAGGATTTGGTATTGGGATTCAGGAGTCAACACAACATGATAACATATTTGGACGCTGATGATACTCTGTTTCCCCAATACACACAGATGGTGGCGTATTTGAATGCATCCCCAATTAGGTATGCTATTTCTCATGCTCCTCTCATCCCTGTCACACATATTAAATAGTTTTGGAACAGTGTTAGTTCCTCAACAGTTAATAATGTGACTACATTATCATCTATTGTTCATGGGCGCACCTGGGTGGTTACTGAAGCCTTGGTTCGCCAGGCTTTTCATCTTGATGATGCAGATGGTATAACCACCCTCCCCATTCATGAAATAGAACAAGGACTAAGGGCTTTGGGTTATCCTTTCCCTGATGAGGGACTTTCAACATATATCATAAACAGGAGTTTCACCCAGCCTGGAAGTACCTAATACATGTCCTCTTACAATGTTTGAGTCCCAAGTGTACTGCACACAATGAGATCAATAGATCTATTGCTAGTGCTATTGTGTGCATTGCTACTGGGCAAAAGTTTAATTATTCTAAAATGATTTTTGAGGGCATGTGTAAAAACAAAGGGAATAAAATGACTTTAGCTTATCCCAGATTTTTACAAATGGTTTTTGATGTCCAAAATTACTGCACAAGGGATCATGATGATTTTTATGAGATCCCTGTGCAAAAGAAAACTATTTTTACAAAGATGAACTCACCTCCTCACCGTGACTTACCCCTCACCCCAGCTATGATTGTTGTCATTGAAGCAGCACAACCCCAACCAGACCCACAACCCCAACTTGACCCAATACCAGAACCTTTACCTTCACCACAACACATGCAAATTGACCAAGAACCCTTCGACGCTGACACATTAAATGTTGGCGTTGACATGCCTAATCCAAACGTTGACTCCAATCCTTCACAGACCCAAACACCCCTTAACCAACCCACATCCACCCATTCTACATCATCTTCTCCCCCACAACAATATAGGTTGCAAAAACGCCAAAGGACTACTGGAGTGTTCTCCTCTAGTGGTCCTAGCCATGTAGCAGAGAGAACCATCACCACAAGTGTGGTTGGTGCTATGGATGAGGCTAGGACTATTAGTTCTGGCTTAGATGCTGGCCAAGACAGTCCTAACATCTTTAAGACCTCATCCATGCCCCATGAATCTAACTTGGGAGGTCAAATACCCATTTTAGAGGAGGGCAGATTGGAACCAATGACCTTAATGGAATTGACGGCTGTCTGCATTAGCTTGCAAAAGCAAAATGCAGACTTGGTACAAACAGTCAGTACACAAGGCCTTGAACTCAAGCAATTGAGGGAGAGGATTGTTATTTTGGAGACAGTTGAGTCAAGGAGAAGACAAACAAGGGTCCTTTTATCTTAGGAGGATTCTTACAAATGGGAGGAAGCTGCTACAGAGCCTGTTAATTTGAGTGATAAAGGCTCACATGAAGCTGCTACAGAACCGTTTGACTTGAGTGGAAAAGGTTCATATATGATGAAGAATCTTTGGGTGTTGCTGAAGCCCTTACTGAGTTGAAGAAACAGACAGGTTTTGATACGTCTCTAGTCACTCCTACAAACTTAAACTTGTCCTTTATAGCTATGTTGGAAGAAATTACAAGAGGCGCTGAGACAGGTAATTTGAGCGTTGACATGAGTAACTTGGGCGCTGACAAAGCAAATTTGAGCGTTGACAGACCTGTAGATGAGGCGGATGTATTCCAGTCATCATCCATCATCAAAGAAGTTTCTTCACAGGTATTACCATCTTCCTTACCCACCATTGATCCATTAGATAATGGTAAGGGTATTATGGTAGAAGTATATGTTCCAAAGAATGCAGCACAGATTGAGTTTGATAGACGGTTGGCTGCACAAATTGTGGAACAAGATAGAAAGAAGGTGGGTGAATCACCTTTTGTTGTCACTTCAGAAGAACAAGAAGGAAGTGATGAAGCCAGTTCAGACTCAAGTGTAATGATCATAGAACAACTAGAAAGACTTGAGTATGGTGATGAGTTGGCGAAAGAAAAGTTGAATGAGTTGAAGTTGCAGGTTGATTTTGATATGCCAGAAGTTGTTCAGATGTATCATGCTTGGGAAGATAGGTGTATTGAGAATCCACATTTGATTACATCAGATCAGATATGGGGTTTGGAGATTCTTCTCAGAGTACAAAAGGATTGCAAGGTCATTCTTAAACACAAAGCAAGCAATGTTCTCTCAATGTTGAAAAGGATAGAAGGGAGTTGTACTACATGCTACTCAGATGTCATGGAACAGGATGGACTTATAAGAAATTGATTGGATTGACATTTGAAGAGTTGGAATTCAAAGCTTATCCCATTTGGGCAAGAGTGCCGGAAGAAAACACTCTAAGACTTCTTTCTGATGAAAGGAAAGAAGAAATTGCAGAAGAAATGGAGCTTAAGAAGGCAATGATTATTCCCAATCCTTTAAAGAAGGGAGTCCCTCTTGAGTTTCCCAAAGATATGGATAGGTTGAATCCAAGTGAAGCTATTATAAGAAGGAGCCTCAAGCTCTCACCATTGGAAGCTTCAGATATGGTACAAGTGTTACCTCTTGATTCCAGAAACCCTATTATAAGCTATGAAGAAGATGAATGTGGGTTTTGGAAGATTGGCAGGTATGGGAAAGAGGTTCACATTTTTACCACTCTTATATCTTTGTTTGCAAGTTTTGATAGAGAAGCCTTGGTAGACCTTTGGAGGTTATTAGAGGCCAAGTATGTGACTGAAGCTCCTACTTCAGTCAATGGAATAAAACTGTGGTCAACATTCAAGAGAATGTGTGGACCAAGAGATGAAGTGCCTGCTGTTTGGAAGGATCTTGAAGATGACCTTAGTGGTCTTCAATGGCGTTTGTATTCAGCTGCTGGTGTATACTACTTGAGTTCTACAAAGTTTGCTGAGTATCTTCTTGTAGATGCTCAGTATTCCATGTCCAAGGAAGTCTTGTAGAAGATGAAGACAACACAGCTGGAGATTGATTATTCAAGTGACGTGGCCAAAGATTTGATCAGACATATTTATTACCAATATGAACAAGTTTGTAAGATTCCTCCTAGTTCTTAATGTTTATTCAGAAACTTGATTACTAGAGTCGATATCAAGTTTAGGGGAGGATTGTTGGGAATAAAATATAGCCAGTTCACTTGAGCGCTGACAAGAGTAAAACAAGCGTTGATAGGAAGAAAACAAACGCTGACAGATCAAGCGTTGACAAGAAGAAGTCAAGCGTTGATACATTGAAGACAAGCACTGATGGAAAGATTTAGTCTACGCGTATATTGTTTCTAGTTTGTTTCTAGTAAAGATAAGTTCAACATTGTATTGTCTATAATTATCTTTACCTAGAATAGTTGATACATAGACTCTTGTACAAGGCTTCTTATGTCTATAAAAGAAGACCTTTAGGTTATTGTTCAATATAAGTTTTCATACGTTAAACACTTTCATTGTAAGCAAGTTTGTTATCATTAATCAAAGTGAAAGTTTGTTTACATCTTTGTGTGTTCTTATTTAAGTGTTAATTCCGCATAACACTTAGATTACTTTATACATATACAAAGGTTTCTCTACGTGTATTACTTGATCTAATCTCGTATACATAAAGCTAAATCGATCTAAGTTTGGGATCAACACCACTACTTGCATGTTCGTGAGAATTGTCACGATTGCTCGATGACACTTTCATTTCTTGCTCCCATATTTCATATATATTCATGACCATAAAAGACGCCATTCTTATTCCCTGTGTATACGAAGGTTTTCCTTCAACCTAATGATGAGATCCAAGCTGCTAACGTATTACCTCGGACAGACACAAGTTGAATTTAATTCTAATTATGGACTACGAGCAGCACACTCCGCAACGATTCATGATTATGTACAGTAATGTTCAGGCTCCTTAATACATTCAGCATGGTTTTCCATCAGGAAAATCGGTACAAATTATTATGCTTTACAAGCACATGCGCCATTAGCTATTTGGGGCTAAAAATATTCTAGCTGTCAGTTAAGATGTTGATACAAAATTTGGGTGATCCTTGCTAGACCCGAATTAGGTTTAATTCGGGTTGGCTGGACTCCGGCTCCTGCACCAAGTAAATTATCTGGTTGGGATCCTGCACACTAAACAACACGCGTTAGGCTTACCGTGGGAATGTTTCCCACGATTAGACTCCAGCGTGAGAGTAAGTAATCGGTTAGGGTTATAGGAATCGAGTGAGAGTTGAGAGTGTGTAGAATATAATACCTTTGTGGAACCCTTGGGGGTTCCTTATATAGGCAGTGAAACCCCAATGGGCTGTTACTGATGCTTCGGCCCCAAGGAAAGGATAATCACCAGATTTAGATTGATTGTTATCTTCTAATTATGGTGAGTGAATATCCTTTCCTTTGGGATAAATCCTAATCATAGTAGGAGTATGATTCTGTCTAACCCTGCACCGGGCATGCCGGGCTGTGGGCCGCACACGTGTGTGCGGTTACTGTTCATCCAAGCCCATAATCTCAAATAACATTACTCCCACCCATTTGTGATGGGCCGGATACGGGTAGTACCCGTGGGTCGGGTTCATGACCCGGCTGGGGACTATACGTCATCATAAGACACGACCCCTTAAGTCCTTTTACGCATAACCAGCGGATTATTCCAAAATCTTCCTTATACTCCAGAAGAACCTTCAAGGAGAAGGACGGTAACATGAGATTATGTAACACCACCGAATTTACACAATTCAATACAACGGAAGACTCGTTGGTGTTACGGGATAGCACATTACTCACATCATAGACAACGCTTAAAAATCGCGTCGTTTAATAATAAAGCATTTCCATTCATAAATATCAAATTTACATAGGTCCCAAGTCATTGTATTTCATACAAGGTTTACAAAGAATTTGAATGGAAATTATTATTTAAGTGCGGGCCATGAATTCTGTGATAATCCGTCAATTTATGGTTGATATTTTATTCTCAAGTATTATTTAAAAACATTATTTTAATGTTATATTATGAACTCACTTATTTCTGGGAAGAAATTTGGATTTACGTCTTGAAGTAGCATCGACTACGTCTAAACCGGAGGATTCTACATTACGTGCTTACGTTTACATACACCGTTTTTGGTGACAGTCCGACATTTCAGGAAATAAATTTATCCGTGAATATTATTTTGAGATTTTAAATTTGTGTTGGTTCATAAACTCACAAATTTACGAAGAAGAGATTAGGACTTACGGTTATAATTTAATGTCCTTTACGACTAAACCGGAAACCTTAGGATTACGTATTTACGTTTTTGATGAGACAATTTTTATTAGATTCGTTTTGTGCCGTTGAATCATAATTTATAAAAACGTTTTTTCGTAAAACGACCCGAGGGCACGTAAATCGAGGAAAATAGAATCGAGGAATACCCGTAAATTAGCGGGATGAGACAAAACAAGTTTATCCCACCCCACTAACACATGGGAAGGCCAAAAGAGGACCCCACATCCATGATGTGGCACCCTTGTAGCTATAAGCTTACACATGGAAGCTTAGCTTCACATGAAAGCTAACTTTTCCCACCAAACTAGCAAAAACCACTAAACTTTACCATTTACTTCCATTTCACATGCAAACCACCATAAACACTCTCCTCTCTCTCTAAAATTCATCCACTATTCATCAAAACAACCCTCATTTTATCTATGATAGCCATAAAATCATGTGTTACTCATACACATGATGATGCTACTTTGAAGCTTTGAAGATTGGAGGTGATTCTAACATCCAAGGAGAAGATTTGTTGGTGTCATAGGGATGATTTTCCATGAGAAGTTTATAAAGTTTGGTAGACGTGAAGATGATATTGGTTTATCACAAGTTTTGCCATCAAAATCCAAGCCTTCTTCATCAAAGACTCATCTTTTCATCACTAATGGTGGTATAGAGATTGTTCTTCCTATCCTCTTGTTATTTTGGTTATGTAATCTTGTATTTTCTTTATTTATGTATATGTATATGATGATGAATGATGATTAAAAATATTATGTGGGGATTTGGTGTTGACAGATTTGATAAACATGGGTAAAAAGATGGAAAAACCACATGTAAATATGGTTAAATCTTGCTTAATAAGATGGCTGTATAAAAACAGTAAGTAACCAAATGTTAAACTGAGAAAATGGTGAAGTGGAAACAATATACAGTAAGTATTAGGTGTTATACACATGTGAGAGTTGGCCATACAATGGAATCATAAAAATGAGTGAGATATGATCAAAACAAGTTTAGAGTGCAAATCTGCCTACACTGTTTTGGACGAATTTATTAAAATATTTAGAGGTTGATTCATCAGTAGCTATAGGAATAAAATGAAGCACATATCATTTAGTTTCTGTGATAAAATTTTGGGGTTCTATCTCCATGTAGAACTCTAGATATGATCATTTTAGTAAACTAGATTTTTAGGACTGATTTTGTATAAATAATATATAATATAAGCACTCAAAAATTTATATAAAATATATATAAATACAAATTCCACTAGTTGATAATAATTATAATAAAAGAGTTATATAAATGTTGATATTAAAATGGATTATGTTATATAAAGTATAAATATAAATGTTTTTCCAAGTTATAAAACTATATACTAAGTTTTACGTCTTTTCGGCTAAAACCGAAAGATTAACGTTTTTGTCAAATAAAACTTAGGCGGTCGAACCCGTCTAATTTAAAATTTTATAAACTCAAATACTGATGTATAAACATATATAACAAGTAAAAAACGATAAAACCCGAGCTTTACAACATATAGACATTAACGGGCCAAAGTAGCCTTATTGGACTATAAACCCGACTAGTTAGTAAAACACTTATAAATTTACTTATTGGGCTTAACCCACTTGGGCCCAACATGTAAAGTATAATAATGATAACAAAAGTATAAAATGGATTAATACAAACTAATGGACTTATAAAAGGCTTATTGGACCTAAAACATGTAAATAGGTAAAACTAGTAAACTAATATAAAAGTTGTCAACACATAACACAAAAATGAGCGAATGAGAATATACAAACCCACATGATCATCATCATATGTATAAAGTCATCATATATATATACATAATTGTTATTTTTATAAAGTCATTGGACAAGAGTCTAAGACGAGTATTATTTGTCTAGGTTTCCGTGATTGAAGCACGTACCGTACATCCAAATCGCCGATAACCGCCTTCCCATATCAACGTGAGTTCATAGCCTCGCACTCTTTTAAATGTTTTTATGAAATGTTTTATAAACCCGCGAGGGAGATAACATGTTAGTTTTTATGAAATAGGACGCTAGTTGTCCCAATTGTTAGTTTATTGATTTGGACCCGACTGATTGTATTACCCGATGAATGATTAAATGACCCGATAGATGAAATGAAATGGATTATTAAAGTTAGGTTATGTCACTAAAAGTCCCATTAGCATGAATTGTGAACTACCGGGATTTGGTAGACGCTTATGCATATAATAGTACTATTTGGGGACGATCACCCCTGTTCGCGCCTTGACGGTTGATCCCCGTCGTGCCACATTGATTGGTAAGCGAATTTATGTATGAGAAGATTTACACAAGCGTGATTATTGTGACGACACGCTAACTTAGATGGGCAAATTGAGTTTCGGGCTAGCTACCCGTTGTTTGATGTAGTAAGGTAACAATGTCATGCGGCTTATAATAATCCAATTAATGAAATACTGCTATACGTATTGAATAACGATATATTGCCTGACTAGCAATACATGGTCTTATTATTGATATTATGTTCGTGTTTTGGTTTTATATAACCATATCCATATAACGGTTTTTATTTAACTTTATACAACGTTATAAAACGTATTGTATGATATTTTTACGACATTGGTTCGTATAATGGTTTTGAAGGCAAAAGCCTATATTATGATTTCGACAAGGATTTCTATAAATTGTTTTTGGCCTATTTTTTGGCCTACTACAAGGATTTGTAAAAAATGATTTCGGTAATAAATATATATACCGATGATATATTAATGGTTTTATTAATCTCTATGAATTCACTCGGCGTTATCGCTGACCTTTTCTTTTAACATGTTTTATCTCAGGTACTTGAAGGTAATTCTCGGGAAGACGACAAGAATTCATGGCCCACACTTAAATATTAATTTCCATTCAAATGCTTTGTAAAACCTGTATAAAATACAATGACTTGCGACCTATGTAAATTTTGATATTTATGAATGGAAACGCTTTATTATTAAACGACGCGATTATTAAGCGTTGTCTATGATGTGAGTAATGTGCTATCCCGTAACACCAACAAGTCTTCCGCTGTATTGAATTGTGTAAATTTGGGGGTGTTACAAATTCTTGTTGTCTTCCCGAGAATTACCTTCAAGTACCTGAGATAAAACATGTTAAAAGAAAAGGTCAGCGAAAACGCCGAGTGAATTCATATAGTTTAATAAAACCATTAATATATCATCGGTATATAATTATTACCGAAAATCATTTTGTACAAATCTTTGCAATATGCCATAAAATAGCCAAAGACATTTTATACAAATCCTCGTCAAGATCATAATATAGGCTTTCGCCTTCAAAATCATTATACGAACCATTGTCGTTAAAAACATCATACAATACGTTTTATAACGTCTTATATAGTTAAATAAAAACCGTTATATGAATATGGTTATGAAAAACCAAAACACGAACATAATATCAATAGTAAGACCCCGTATTGCTAGTCAGGCAATATATCGTAATTTAGTGCGTATAGCAGTATTTCGTTATTTATGATTATTATAAGCCGCATGACATTGTTACCTTACTACAACCAACAACGGGTAGCTAACCCGACAATCATTTGCCCATCTAAATTAGCGTGTCGTCGCAATAATCACACTTGTGTAAATCTTCTCATACATAAATTCGCTTACCAATCAATGTGGCACGACGGGGATCAACCGTCAAGGCGCGTACTGGGGTGATCGTCCCCAAATAGTACTATTATATGCATAAGCGTCTACCAAATCCCGGTAGTTCATAATTCATGCTAATGGGACTTTTTGTGACATAACCTAACTTTAATAATCCATTTCATTTCATCTATCGGGTCATTTAATCATTCATCAGGTCATACAATCATTCGGGTCCAAATCAATAAACAGGCAATCGGGACAACTAGTGTCCTATTTTATAAAAACTAACATGTTATCTCCCTCGCGGGTTTATAAAACATTTCATAAAACATTTAAAAGAGTGTGAGGCTATGAACTCACGTTGATTGGGAAAGGCGGTTATCGGCGATTCAGATGTATGGTGCGTGCTTCAATCACGGGAACCTAGACAAATAATACTTGTCTTAGACTTTTGTCCAATGACTTTATCAAAATAACAATTATGTATATATATGATGACTTTATACATATGATGATGATCAAGTGGGTTTATATATTCTCATTTACTCCTTTTAGTGTTATGTGTTGATAACTTTTATACTAGTTTACTAGTTTTACCTATTTACATGTTTTAGGTCCAATAAGCCTATTATAAGTTCATTAACTTGTATTAATCCATTTTATACTTGTATTGTCAGTATTTATACTTTACATGTTGGGCCCAAATGGGTTAAGCCCAATAAGTAATTTTTATAAGTGTTTAACTTATTTAGTTAAATTATTAGTCCAAATATGCTAACTTAGCTCATTAATGTCCGTATGTCATATAGTTCGGGTTTTATTGCTTTTTACTTGTATTAGGTACTTATACCTCAGTATATGACTTCTAAAAACTTTACATTAGACGGGTTTGATCGTCTAAGTTTTAATTGGCGAAAAACGTTAATTTTACGGTAATAGCCGAAAAAGTCGTAAAAATCATGTTTATAGTTTTTATAACTTATAAATCTTATTCAACTACCATTTTTATAAAGTGTCCATTTATTTAACCTTATACATATTTATATAAATGAAATTTATAAGTTAGTGGGTTTTAATTCACATTTTATACTATATTAGTTTGAGTGCTTATATAATACTATTAAACATTAATTCATTAAAATCTGATTTTTAGTTTCATCTTCATCATTTTTATCATATCTTGAGTTCTATAAGGAGATAGAAGCTCATTTTCGGATGGAATAAACTTCATATTATGTGCTACAAATAAGTTAGATATAGGTACTACTCATTCCATGTCTAACTATCCTTAACAGTCCCTACAAAATAGACTATTCAGATTGGTACACTCATCTTGTTTTGATCATATCTCACTCATTTTGATGATTCCATTGCATGGCCAACTCTCACATGTGTATGACATCTAACACTTACTGTAAATGGATTCCACCATGCCATTTTATCAGTTTATCATTTGGTTACTTACTATTTTTATACAGCCATCATATTTAGCAAGATTTTAACCTTGTTACCTATGGTTTTCCATCTTTTTAACCATATTTATCAAATCTATCAACATCAAATCCCCACATAATATTTTTAATCATCATTCATCATCATATACATATACATAAATAAAGAAATTACAAGATTACATAATCAAAATAACAAGAGGATGGGAAGAACAATCTTTATACCACCAAGGTTGTGTAGGTTATGATCAAGGCTTAGATTTTTGATGGCAAAACTTATGACAGATCAACACCAATCTTCAAGACCACCAATAATTGTAAACTTCTTGTAGAAATCAGCCCTATGACACCAAAAAATCTTCTCCTTGGATGTTCAAAATCACCACCAATCAATAGAGCTTGAAAAGGGATTCATCATATGTGTGAATAACATATGATTTCATGGTTAAATTTGATTAAATGAGGGTGTTTAGGGGTGGTTCTTGGACGAATTATAGAGAGAGGAGTGAGTTTGGTGAGTGGTTTGCATGAGTGAAATGTGCAAATGGTAAGTGTGTAGTGGTTTTGTGGTTTTGGGTGTAAAGTTAGCTTACTTGTTAAGCTTTGCTTAACAAGTGTAAGCAACTAGCTACAACTTGGACACATCACATGTTGTGGTGTCAAGTTTTGGCTGTCCCATATGAGTGGGGTGGGATAAACTTGTTTTGTCCCATCCCGCTAATTTACGGGTATTCCTCGATTCTAGTTTCCTCGATTTGCGTGCCCTCGGGTCGTTTTACGAAAAACGTTTTTATAAATTATGAATCAACGGCACAAAACGAATCTAATAAAAATTATCTCATCAAAAGCGGAGTTCAAAAACGTAAATATGTAATCCTAAGGTTTCCGGTTTAGTTGTAAATGACATTAAATTATTCACGTAAGTCATAATCTGTTCTCGTAAATTTGTGAGTTTATGAACCAACACAAATTTAAAAATCCAAAATAATATTCACGGATAAATTTCTTTTCTGAAGTTTCGGACTGTCACCAAAACGGTATATGTAAACATAAGCACGTAATCGTAGAATCCTCTGGTTTAGACGTAGTCGATGCTACTTCAAGACGTAAATCTAAATTTCTTCCCAGAAATGAGTGAGTTCATAATATAACATTAAAATAATGTTTTTAAATTATACTTGAGAATAAAATATCAACCATAAATTGACGGATTGTCACAGATTATGTGTCGACTACCGTCGATTTTAAACAAATCACCATTCATAACCGTTACTCTCCTCCACGTATTAACAAGGATTCATGATCATGCTGCCAACAGTGACGAGTGAAAGAGGAGGACATGTCCATGACTTCTATTCGTACACGACTCGGTCGTGCTAGATTCATCATTTTGTATTAGTCTCATAAGTGCTCCAGCATCATTATGGACTTAATAAATTGAGTTTCCATGAGCTTATAAACAAATTCGTCAGTATGTTCATCTATGACAACCTAACCTTCTCTAAAGTCTGGAGAAGAGCAGGAAGACCATATTTTCTCTATGTTGAAAATCCTACGATAGGAGAAATTTCACCCTGAAATTTTTCAAGATAAATTCTAGTTGATTACAGTGACACGCTGAATCACATGTATTCTCAAGGATTAATCTTACCATGACTCGGCTTATGCATAAAGGTGAGAACCCTACACTACGTTAGGTGTTCCAAGAAAATCCTACGCTAAGAAAAGTCTAATCTCGGAGACTCAGAGTTTCGCACACTTTTATGTATCAAGTTTCTACGAAGCAGGATACAGATACGTACATATCTATGTACCTGACATACCAACAGGCTATGATAGAACACCAACAGACTAGGATGTTTTTCCATCGTCAGAAATTGTGAACAGAAATGGGACAAGATCTCTATGGATTTTGGTTACCAGATTAACACAAACTCAGAAGAAGCATGATGCTATCTGGGTTATTGCCAATAGTTTGATCAGGTCTGCAGAATCCTTAAATCCGCAAGGATTTCAGAATCAACAGATTGATCGGACATGTTCCAGCCAAGGCTCATCCGACCACTTGGTAATTCCTCAGCTATCGGGCCAGACGAAGGTTCGCAATTGTGCTCCTTATTTATGTCCATGTTCTTGTTCTAATTTAACGAATTGCTTTCACGCTCACGTTCATGACACTATTCATGTTCATGATCGTATCTTGGGTTACGATTCTACGTTGATCTTCGTTCTGGGAAGTTTTGCAAGAACTGGAGTGACCAGACTTAAGCTTAGTGTAACTCCCTATCCTCAGATAGACGTTTCACGTCACAATCCACGTCTCACCTAATGGCATTTGGCGATACCGCCGACGTATTCCATGTTCACGATATGTTTCACATGTCATGTTCATTCCACGTTCCTCATATCACGTTCACGATATGTTACATGTATCATGGATCACGATATGTTACTCATACTACACTCACCATATCTCCACGTATCAGGTTCAAAAATTTTCACGTATCACGTTCAAAAATTTTCACGTACTACGTTTCTATATGTCTCGCGCATCGTTGCTAATTATCAGTTAAGTTAGACTATTTTGCACCATAACGTTTCAGTTACCCTTGCATGTTAATTCTTTTCCCTCGATCGAATTCAAGGGATTTATCTTACGTAGATGACAATGAACTTTTAGAGTTTTCAAGTCAAGGTCAGGAGGACCGAGATTTAACATTGTGTCAATATCTTGAGTAGAAACAGTTCCAAGAGGGAGGCCACTTGGAAACGGACAAGTTCATCCGGAATTCTTATCCGTTTTCTCTTATCGATTAGATATGTCCTTTCACTCACGTCACGTTTCATGTCCTTTCATTCACGTCACGTTCCAAGTCCTTTCAGTCACGTCACGTCCTTTCAAGACAGGTCACGTTCCACGTTCCCTTCTACCATGTCATCTTCATGTCCTTTTATCGTACATACCCTCTCAGTTTGATTCGGGTATGTTCCTCTGTTAGTTTACGTTATCTATAATTCAGGGACAAATTATTCTTTTTAGGGGGGAAGAGTTGTAAAACCCGCATGCTTTTACCATGAATAGTACCCTTACAATAGTACGTACATGATTAGGAATTTCTTTTTTTAGCATGTTTACCATGTTTACGTTTCACGAACAAGAATTCCAAGTATTACGTACGTGTTATAACACGATAAGTATTTATTACGTATGAACACACGATAATTATTCCAATAATAATTATAATCACGAACATACGAACATGAAATCATGAACGTAAATTAATCACGAGCTAATATTACGTATGTATATATATTTATTACGAACACGAATAAATATATTAAGTTACGATCGATAACTAATTAAAACACGTAAAACACGAACACGAGAACACACTTATTAATTAGACACGGAAAACATTCGGGTTACCCCATGTGGGCCCCATTACCCATGGCTAGAAGCAAAGAAAAGGGCCTAGCCCATTATTTTTACTAAACAAGAAAAAAGAGGAAAAACATGTTTCATTATTTACAAAGATTAGAAAAACTAAGAAACCCTAATCCTCCTTCTTCCTTCTCATTTTTGGCCGCCACTTTTAATACCATAAAGGGGTGTTCGGGTTGATTTTGATCTTGGAATTATTGCAAGGATTCATGTGTGTTCATCCTTATTTGATTCATGTAATCGGTATAACTTTTAACCTTTTCTTTTTATGTTTTGATTTATTGAATCACATAAAATCATGATGTTTTTAATGAAACTAATTAAAAAAAGTATTTAAACATGTTAATAATCATGGGTTAAATCAAATCAAGGGTTTAGGGGTGTTTGTGTTATAGCTGACGCCTAACCGAGCCCTTAGGGGGTCTCGGCTTGGCTTATCTCACACCACCGAGACCATATGGTCTCGCTATGGTGATGGTGGTCCCACGGCAGCAGCAAAACCAAGGGGAAACTCGACGTGGTTCGGGTTATGATGATAGTTACGGGTCTGGTTCATGGTTTTTAGTCACGGGTCCGGTTCATGAATCATTTTTTTTTAAGGTTTATGATTTTTATGTTTTAGACTTAAATTAAATTAATAAAAACATGACATGATTAATTTAATGTACATGACTTAGGTTATAAATTTAATTACTAGTTCATGAATTTAACCTCAGTATTTATATTTAATTAGACTTTATAATTAATTAGTTATTTAAAACCATGACTATAATTAATTAATTAACATGACTTACGTTATATTATTAATAGTTAATAATACATGTTTTAACCTGAGTATTTTACCTTTATTTAATTAAAATCATGTTATATTTAATTAAATACTTTTAACCTATAGTTTATTTATTTTACATGTAATAATTAATAAACTGTACTTTATAATCACATGACTTAGAATAATAATCAAAAAACACTTAAGCTTATATAATTAGCTTATTTAACCAGCTTATATCTATTTATGGAAACTTTCTATTTTTAGAAACTTATTTAATTTAGGCAGCTAATCTATTTATGGAAACTTTTTATTTTTTGAAACTTATCTATTTTAAGCAGTAATTCTATTTTTGGAATCTTTCTATTTTTAGAAACTTTCTATTTTTAGAAACTTTCTCTTTTTGGAAACTTTCTATTTTTAGAAACTTTCTATTTTAGGAAACCTGCTATTTTTAGAAAGTTACTTATTATTACACAAGTATAATATTACATGAAATACAAGTAATACTTAATCAGAATAGACAGAATATACGATAAACACAGTATAAAGCTTGAAACAGTAAAACATGACATGAACATATAAAACGAGCTAAGACATGATATAAAACCAGTTACGTATTCAGTAATCAGATACTTATACACGTATGTATTTATGTAGCATTAGTGTTACCGAAGTAGGACTCTCTTCCGTTCGTCTTGTTCGTTCACTGGACATAAGGTACGGATTCATGTCCTTTCAGTTTGGACATTCTTTCCTTATTAGGATTCATCGTATGCAGCCAACTGTTTTCCCATAGTATAAGTTTATATGTTTGATTGCTTATGTTTAATTAGAATACCTAAACCATATACATGCATGACCAGTTTCACCTAGTTATGGAGGTACCATAACCATAACACTAGAGGCACTGGTGTTATTGTTGGAAATACGTTTTACGTATTAAGAAGGATCGGTCACTCCAACGATAGTCCATGTAATAGCTCGTAGTTTAGTTAACTTTCTTTATTTATCAAACAAGAAAAAGCCTAGCCTACAACATGTGTAGGCCGGCCCAAAATGTAAGCCCAAGCCCATGACAAGGGCTTGGGTATATAAACCCTCTCCTTTGATGGAGAGGGTGTGTGGTTTCATAATTTACACATAGTTCTTCTTAACTTTCTCTCTCTAGCTTTGTGTGAAATCTACCATCTCTCTATCTCTTTCTCTCTCTAAAAACATAAGCAAGATTTACAATCCTACAAATGGTATCAAGAGCCATGGGATGATTGTATTGTTCATGTGTTTGTGTTCTTGATTCATACACCATTTTTAATCCATTTTCACACGTCCAAATTTTTTTTTGTGTTTTTTATGGTTTTTTCTTGATACAAATCTTCTACATAGTTGTGGTAGGGATTTGGTATAGTTACTTTGGCTAAAAACACAAATTTTTTGGGTGTTTTGATCATTTTTGGCTTAAAATCACGAATTGGTTGAGTTTTGTCCGAGAAAAGTGGGAATTATTCCGATCAGGTCATTGGAAAGGGGTTTATAGGACATTCCGATCAGTGTAATCGGAATAGGGTTTAGGGATTCCGATTTTGGGTACATTCCGATCAGGTATTCCGATTAGGCATTCCGATTACGTATTCCGATTAGGTATTCCGATTGGGTATTCAGATTTGGTATTCCGATTAGGTACATTCCGATTGGTATTCAGATTTGGCATTCCGATCAAGGTATTCCGATTTGGTTTATTCCGATAAGACATTCCGATTAGGTATTCTAATTTGGTATTGCGATCAAGGTATTCCGATAAGACATTCCGATCGAAGTATTCCGATAACTCATTCCGATCAGCATTCCGATCACTATTCCGATCACTATTCCGATAATCACAAATTTTTCCTTAAAAAATTTCGAACCGTGTGTAATTTTGACTTGGAATTTTTTGTTTGTTGAGAACATATTGTAGGGGATTTTAACATTGTTTCTCGACTTCAACTCACAACAACAAACACATTTACTTTCTTTCAATGATCGATCAACGTTTGTAAATCTTAACTTATTGAAATGGAGTACACATCTCTTACGGATAAGTCCATCCTCTCGGGTACGGATAATCGTCCACCAATGTTGGTGAAGACTATGTATGAGGAATGGGCTTCCCGAATGGAACTTTATATGTTGAACAAGGAGAATGGACATCTAATTTGGGCATCGGTGCTCAATGGACCATTAGATTATGGTACAGTGACGGAAGGTACGACTACTCGTCCTCGCACAACGGGTGAGTTGACTGGAGATATGAAGATTCAAGATAAATGTGATAAGTATGCTACAAACATCATTCTCCAAGCCCTTCCTCCAGATGACTACAAACTCGTCAGCAAACACAAAGTTGCCAAAGAGTTATGGGATAGAATTCGGGTTCTAATGCAAGGCATCTCGTTAACTAAACAAGAACGAGAGTGTAAGCTTTATGATACTTTTGATAAGTTTTCCTATGTGCCAGGGGAGACTCTCAATGATTACTATCTGAGATTTACCCTATTGTTGAATGAGCTCAATATCTATGGCATGACAATTCCTACCTTTCAATTGAACACCAAGTATTTGAACACTCTTCCTTCAGAATGGAAAAAATACATGACGGATGTTAAATTGGCTAAGGACTTGCATAACACCAATGTGGATCAACTTCAAGCTTTTCTTCAACAACACGAATGCCATGTGATCGAGGCTCGGTTGTCTACACCTCAAGTTCATGATCCACTTGCAATGTATGCTTCTCAACAAAACATGGCTTATACTTATCAACAACCATCATACTTGCAGCAGCCACCACCACACATCTATCAGCAACCATCTTATCAACCACCAATGATGTCACAGCAAGAATATCAACAAAGTGTTCATCAACAATCTTTTCAACAGCAACCACCATATCAAACATCACCATCACAAGCCAACACTTCTCCAATGGGCTATACGCCTCAGCAAGGATATTTTCCTATAGAAGCACAACCAGCACAAGCTTTCTTCTCTAATGAACTTCCACCAATCCAAGCACCGGTCTTTACTCCAAATGATACGCCAGCTGATGTTCTAAACCATCTCACAGCCTATTTGTCAAAACTTGTTGCAACTAGAGGATTTCCACCAACAAACAATCAGCTCCGCACCTCCTCAAATCCTCGACAACAAGCTACTGTTCAAGATGGTCAAGTAACAGTGCAACCTATTCAGGGAAGGCAAAATTCATATGGACCTCCTACAAGGACTGGGAACAATCAAGCTGTGAATTCTCAAGCTAGTGGAAATGGAAGTCCCATTGGTCCTAAAAAGGTTGTGACTTGCGACAATTGCCGAGGACAAGGTCATATGGCTAGGGAATGCACTCAGCCGAAAAGAAGGAGGGATGATGCATGGTTTCGTGAGAAGATGTATTTGGTTGATGCTCAGTCTAAGGGGAAGATTTTAGATTCAGAGGAGTTGGAATTTCTTGCAGACCTAGGGGCAGCAGATACTGAAGGCATTGCAGTCGTTTCTACTTCTAATGCAGCTTATCAAGCGGACGATCTTGATGCATACGATTCAGATTGTGATGACATTCACTCTGCCCAAGCTGCTCTCGTTGCTAATCTCTCTCACTACGGTTCTGATGTCATCAGTGAGGTACCAACCACATCTAATAATATTGATGATAACCAACATCAAGTTGGGCATGAAAATGACAACCTCGAACAACATTCGGAAACTAGTAACTCAAATGATGTGGTACCCAATCCTACACATTTGAGTGAACCTCAACCAAATGCTACGACGGGTATGGCATCTTATGCTCAACATGATTTGGTCATGGTGCCTAAACATATAATTGATCAAATGCATATGGCCCTCAGACAATCCGTAGATACGAATTCCACCCTAACTGCTGAGCTTGCGTTGCATAAAGAAAAGGTCAAAACTTTTGAAATGGTCCCTCAAGAAGAGAAAATAACATGTTCTGAATTTGACCAATTTCGTTTTGAAAAGATTGAACACTTGAAAGAAATAGAATCATTAAAAGCTAATCTTTCCAATGAATTAAAAGAAAAAGAGTAGGTTGTCAATGATTTTCAGAAACTTAAAATGGATTTCAAAACTCTCGAGTCTAAAAAGGTTGAATCAGAAATTAATGCTACCAAACTTCTTAAATTCAAAGAACAACAACTTTTAAAACAATACTCTTCCATAGAAAAGGTTCATCTTTTAACTAAATCATTTAAAGAACTCGAACTTAAACGTCTTCAAGATTTACCACCTCATCCCGGTTATGCAAAACAAGCTCAGGAATATATTCCCGGTCTTTATGATATGACCATAATTGGAAAATCGAAAGAAGCACCTTTTGTTCGTAGTACTGAGGAGACACAATCACTTGGGGATGAAACTCATTCTAAAATGCTTTCAAAATTCCATACAATTGATTATGATCAACATAACAAAGATCAATTTTCAAAAAAGACACGCATTCGGTTACAAAAGGAATTAGCAGAATTAACAGTTCTTGTGCCCTAAAGTTTGTCAAACGAAAACCTTCCTAGTACGTCTCCTACACTCGTCAAAAAGGATTTAACGAAGTTAATTCCAACGGTAAGTAAGGCGTCCGTTAACTTAAATACGGTTCACCAACACTTAGCCGATTTTGACAAGGTCATTTTGGAACGTACGACGGCCACGGCCATAACGGAAGGTGAATGGAACTTTGAGCACACTAGAGCTGCGTTTCGAGATGAAATTGTTCCGTTTGTAAACAATGTTAAAGCTTGTCTTCGTAATATTGATCAAGATTTGTTTTTGGAAATAGAAGAAGTTAGACGTGTTTTCAATGAAATGGAAGAGGCTTATGAAAACAGTTTACTTGAAATAGAACGGGTTTCACGCCATAATGATCTGCTTCTGAATCAAGTGATGTCTCATGATCTAGTTTCCGTCTGTGTGAATAACAGTGTTGATAATGATTCTATTGTGCATAATGTTGAATCTGTGGATAATGTGGTAGATAGTACTTGTCACGAATCTGACGCTGAATTTTTAAAGCTTCAAGATTCATATTCTTCGCTTTCAAAACATTTTGATGAGATTCAAACACATTGTATTTCGCTTGAATGCAAGCAACAATTTATTCAAGAAATCTTTGAAACGTCATTCGAAGGTGTTAATATCGATGATGTAAATTTTGAAAAGAATTTTCGATTGAATTTACAATCAAAACAGCGTCAGCCAAGTGACAAAGTTGCTAACTCTTTGCCGATAGACATAGAGAAATATAAGGAGCTTAACTGTGTGAACGTACTTGAGGCCGCTGAGAATTTTAAACTTGATCTAGATAATCGAGTTTCCAAGATTTTGTCCAAAGTTGATAACTTAAAACAGAAAAATACACGACTCTTCGATTCAGTAAAGCCCGCATGTGTTGATACCACTGCACAGAATCAATCATTGATTGAACAATTGAATCGAAAGTCGGTGGAAATGTCTGTTTTGAGGGAACAAATTTGTGATAAGAATCTGGTCTTGGCTGAGTTAAAGGAAACACTTCGAACTCTAAAAGGTAAGAATGTTGTGGATAACGCAGCCACTATCTCAGCATCGTCCTCTAGTGCAATCAAAAGGAACCTTATAGCCGTCACACCACTTAACAAGGGCCCTAGGACTAAACCATCTCAAACTTTGGTCACTAAAGATAAGGCGGAATCAAAACCAGCTTCTAATATTCCCGTTTTTCCTTCTACAGGAGTAACCACCATACTAAGGCTCAAAGATCTAAGCTTAAAAGAAACAAGAAGAATGATAGGATCTTGCCCCCATCTATAGTCAAGTGAAGAACAAAGTAGAAGCCCATCCTAGGAATGTTATTTCTGTTTTGATTAAAAAGAATCATGTAGCTAAACCTAAAGGCTCTGTGGATGTGCAGCGTTCTAAGCCTAGTGTGAATTCTAATTTGAAATGTTGGAATTGCAATGAATGTATGTTTTCTAGTCGTCATGATTCTTGCCTTATTGACCATGTGAATGAGATGTATGCCCGGAAAAATGGATTAGAATGGAAACCGACTGGGAAAGTGTTAACCCAAGTTGGTTGGATGTGGCGGCCCACTGGTAGAACTTTCACTATAGTAGGAAATACGTGCCCTTTGACTAGGATCACTCCCACTAAAGCGAAGAAAGCGTGCCCTTTAACTAGGAGTACCAATGCTACCAAAACACAAGCGTGTCCTTTAACTAGGAACACCGACACTACTGTAGGAACCAAGTGCCCTTTAAATAGGTCTACTCCCACTGTAGTGCCCGCGAATAATCCAAAACCTAAGAAAGTTGGAACAATAAAACCTGTTAGTGCTAAAACTCACATTAGAAAACGCAGGAAATCTAAGGGTCTCAAAAATGTTATCAATTCTGATAATTCTATATCTGTATCTGCTAACACTCCGGAACTAATAGTTTCCAATGCATTGTCTACTATTGTTATTGAAAACAGGTGGTCCAAATTGTTCTCTGGTATTTGGACTCTGGTTGCTCCAAGCATATGACCGGAGATCGCTCTCAGCTCAAAAATTTCGTCAGCAAGTTTCTTGGTACGGTTCGATTTGGAAATGATCATATTGCAAAGATAATGGGTTACGATGAATATCATATTGGGAATGTTATAATTTCAAGAGTGTATTACGTGGAAGGTCTTGGTCACAACTTATTTTCTGTGGGACAATTTTGTGATGCAAACCTAGAAGTTGCTTTTCGAGAGCATACCTGCTTCATTCGTAATTTGGAAGGGGTTGATTTATTGAAAGGTACTCGAGGGAATAATTTGTATACTTTGTCTCTCCACGACATGATGGCCGCTTCTCCCGTATGTCTTCTCTCCAAAGCATCGAAGACTAAGTCATGGTTATGGCATCGACGGTTATCTCATCTTAACTTTGACGCTATTGATCACTTGGCGAAAAACGAACTTGTTCGTGGTCTTCCTAAACTATCATTTCACAAGGATCATTTGTGTTCCGCGTGTACAATGGGGAAAAGCACTAAGAAATCATACAAACCCAAGACGGAAGACACCAACCAAGAGAAACTTTATTATTTGCATATGGATCTTTGTGGGCCAATGCGTGTTGAAAGTCTTAGTGGCAAAAAGTACATCCTCGTCATTGTCGATGATTACTCTCGGTTTACATGGGTGAAATTTCTTAAAGCAAAAAATGAGGCACTTAAATTCATCATCGGATTTCTCAAGATGATTCAAGTGCGTCTCAACACTACTGTCCGACGCATTCGTACAGATAATGGAACCGAATTTGTGAATCAAATCTTGCGTGATTATTATGAAGAAGTTGGAATTTCTCATGAAACATCCATTGCTAGCACTCCACAACAAAACGGTGTCGTTGAAAGGCGAAATCGCACACTTATGGAAGCTGCTCGAACGATGTTAATTTACGCAAAGGCTCCATTGTTTTTATGGGCAGAAGCAGTATCTACAGCAGTGTACACCCAAAACCGGTCACTAATTCGTAAACGCCATGGTAAAACACCTTATGAGCTTCTCCATGGTAAAGTACCAGATTTATCATATCTTCATGTATTTGGTTCTCTTTGCTATCCAAATAATGACGGTGACAATTTGGGAAAACTTCAACCAAAGGCTGATATTGGTATTTTCATTGGTTACGCACCCGCAAAGAAGGCATACCGAATCTACAACCGTAACTCTCGCAAGATCCTTGAAACCATGAATGTTGATTTTGATGAGCTGACAGCAATGGCTTCTGAGCAAAGCAGCTCTGAACCCGCACTTCATGAAATGGGACCCAGTAACATTAGCTCTGGTCTTGTCCCAAACAACCCTACTTCATCATCATTTACACCACCTTCTAGGAATGAATGGGATACGTTGTTTCAACCGTTCTTTGATGAATTCTTTACTCCTCCAACTATTGTTGCTCCAGAACCTGAGGTAATAGCTCCGGTAACCGAAGTTGTCGCTCCAGCAACCGTTGCACAATCAGACACATCTGCACCTACAATTGGTCAAGATATACCTTCAACGAGTAATTCTCAACCAACACATGTAACAACTACCCACGTCATGCCTATTGATGATGAAGAGGATGATGATGATCATGATTTGGAATTCGCTCAAATGCGTGAACTTCCATTCTTTGGTGTACCAATTCCCGCCTCTATTCAAGCCGGGTCGTCCACCTCAGAAGAAGCTCCTAGTACGGTTTACTCCAATCCACGGATTCGTGAACATGACAGCAAGTGGACAAAGGATCATCCTATAGATTCTATTATTGGTGACCCTAATCGTCCGGTATCCACATGAAGTCAGTTATAAGAAAGTGCATTGTTTTGTCACTTTGATGTTTTTCTCACTGAAGTTGAACCTAAGACATGGCAACAAGCTTTTACTCAATCATGTTGGATAGAAGCTATGCAAGAAGAACTTAATGAATTTATACATCTTGAAGTATGGGAACTTGTCCCATGCCCGGATCAAGTGTAGTTACTCACTTTGAAATGGGTTTACAAGGTGAAACTTGACGAGTTAGGCGGAATATTGAAGAACAAAGCTCGACTAGTAGCTCGTGGATACAAGCAATTATCGGGCATCGACTTTATGGAATCCTTTGCACCTGTTGCCCGTTTGGAAGCTATTAGACTATTCCTCGCTTATGCAGCCCATATGAATATGATCGTCTATCAGATGGATGTGAAGACGGCATTTCTTAATGGTGAACTCAAGGAAGAGGTCTATGTTCAACAGCCGGATGGTTTTGTGAATCCTAATTATCCTAATCATGTGTATAAGCTTAAGAAGGCTCTCTATGGGTTGAAGCAAGCTCCTCGCGCATGGTACGATCTTTTGTCACAATTCCTCATTACAAAAGGCTTTGCAAAAGGCAAGGTGGATCCTACGCTGTTCATTCAGAAACGAGGTAAAGATATGATTATGGTACAAATATATGTTGATGATATTATATTTGCAGCCACGACCCAAACCTTATCCGACGAGTTTGGGACACTCATGTCTTCCAAGTTTAAGATGTCAATGATGGGCAAGGTATCATTCTTCTTAGGTCTTAAGATATCTCAGAGTCCCAGAGGCATCTTTATCAATCAATCCAAGTATGCCCTTGAATCGCTTAAGAAGTATAAGATGGAATCTTGCGACCCCGTGTATACTCCAATGGTGGAAAGAACTAAGCTTGATGTAGATCCACATGGAGTTGCTGTTGTTCCGACACTTTATCGTGGAATGATCGGTACTCTTCTGTATATCACAGCCAGTCGGCATGATCTTCAGTTTGCTATATGTATGTGTGTCAGGTATCAAACTAGGCCTACTGAGTTACACTTAGCTACTGTTAAAAGGATCTTTCGATATCTTAAAAAACCATTAATCGGGGACTTTGGTATTCGAAGGACTCTTCTATTGCACTAATGGCATATGCAGATGCGGATCACGCGGGTTGTCAAGATACAAGGCGTAGCACGAGTGGAACTTTGCAACTACTAGGAGATCGACTAATCAGTTGGGCATCGAAAAGGCAGAAAAGCGCTGCAATTTCAAGTACGGAAGCAGAATACATAGCTATGTCCGGTTGCTGTGCTCAAATTCTTTGGATGAGATCACAATTAACCGACTATGGTCTAGGTTTCAACAAGATTCCGATGTACTGCGACAACAAAAGTGCAATTGCCTTATGCTGCAACAATGTTCAATTCTCCCGGTTGAAGCATATTGACATTCGCTACAACTTCATCAAGGAGCAAGTGGAAAATGGAGTAATAGAGCTTTACTTTGTCCGATCTGAGTATCAATTGGCGGATATTTTCACGAAGGCTTTAGATCGCACTCGAATTGAATTTTTGGCCGACAAGCTAGGAATGAGAACCTTCTCGCCTGAGACTCTAAAGGAACTAGCAGATGAAGCGAAAGAATAGTCTTGGTAAAACTATTCTCCGTATCCTTGGTGATCATTTGTATATATTGTTTATATTTTTATCCACAAAAGCAAAATACAAAAATATAAAACCATATAAAAACCATAAAAATTGAAAAATCTAGAATAATCCAAAAATATTTTTACTTTACTTTTCAAAGGCATGTCTTTTGGTACGATAATATTTACGGCCTTAGAAATGTTGATTAATATTGACACCGCGCCATAAATAGAGTTCGTACAAAAGTTGTAAATATTTCCTACGCAAAATCTTCATGATCTTGCCTGAACATCCGAGTAATACGAAAGTATTTACAATGAAGATGGAAATCCTTCTTGAGCGAATATCAAAAAGCTCATGGTAGGTGACTTGTGCGATTCTTTATGAATCAAACTTGTGATAACTGGAAAGCAACAGCTGTTTAATTCTTAACTGAATTTAAACATGTTCCAGGCCTCTACGCAATATCTTATTGATCTTGCCAGAACACTCAGAGTGATACCTTAGTGTTCACATTGATGAGTGGAAATCCTTCTAGTGTTAACCTCAGACAGCACTTGGTAGGTAACTTGCAAGATTCTATAAGAATCAAGCTCGTGACAACTAGAAAGCAACGATGGTGCGGTTCTTAATTGAATTTCACTTGTTCCAGGAACATGAATTGACGGCTTCAAATCATGCGGATATTATTATCCAAATGATTCACTCTTTATGTTCGCAGTCAGCTTTGGACGGTCAAATAAAGAGAACGGGTTTACCCGCGAAATCCTGTCAGGAAGTTACTTAATTGAAACTATCCGTCAAGGGTACGATATTTTATATCGTCCAACGGTCTTCACCGACCGGAGGTAAAATGCTACCGAATTAGAATGAAATGTTCAAAGCCATTTCGTTCGTGTCTACTTATGTTGCGGCATTTGAAGACGGTGGCGTTGCGGGATCCAAGGAGAAGTCGTCCCCGCATGCTTATACTTTATGCACTTAATACCTCATCTAATTCAGGAAAGCCTAAAAGTTAAGTCTTCCGCTGTATCGAACTCTGAAGCTTTCAAGAATTACGAAGGTATAAGTATGTGGGACATGGCGTCACGAAGAGGCGAAGATCACAAGTGATGGATGCACGAGATCAAGGCAAGAGATTAATGCTCAAGACTGATATCAAAGATCACATCAGCATGTTCACCAGAAAAGAAAAAGAAAAAGAATGACGAAGACTACGAGCTCAAGACAAGCATAGTATGCTAGGATTATTTAATTATTGTAACTTAGGTAGCCCTTGTTTGGAGTAACCTCCCTTAGGGGGAGATTGTTGGAAATAAGTTTTACGTATTAAGAAGGATCGGTCACTCCAACGATAGTCCATGTAATAGCTCGTAGTTTAGTTAACTTTCTTTATTTATCAAACAAGAACAAGCCTAGCCTACAACATGTGTAGGCCGGCCCAAAATGTAAGCCCAAGCCCATGACAAGGGCTTGGGTATATAAACCCTCTCCTTTGATGGAGAGGGTGTGTGGTTTCATAATTTACACATAGTTCTTCTTAACTTTCTCTCTCTAGCTTTGTGTGAAATCCACCATCTCTCTATCTCTTTCTCTCTCTAAAAACATAAGCAAGATTTACAATCCTACAGTTATGACTTCCTCACGGCGGAGTGATTGCTCGTGGCGTCCCTTCAGATTTTGGCCATATTATTATATTTATCATGTGGGGCGTACGGGTGCATCCTAGTTACATGTTTTTCAGCAGATTACTCAGTGTGAATGTGGTGTGTGCCTTGCATCCTTCACAAGGAGCTGATCCCTCCTACCCAAAACCAGTATATTAAATTAGAGTCAGCCCCTCTAATTTGCATGATGAGGTCACCCCTCCAAGTATTCATGCACGTTGATTTTCATGACCTATATTGGCTAATGGTAAAATATGTTAAACAGTTTTTACAAGATAAACATAAGGCTTTTTAAACTATAAAACCAGTTTTACTAAGATATAACCGGGTTATCCAGGACTTAGTTTCTTATGATGTTTCATGCTTTTATGCTTATATTATTTATGCTTTACCTGTATATCCGTGCACTGAGCGTTATGCTCAGCCGTTACTTTCCTTTCCATGTCCCAAAACGGCAGGTACCCAAGGATAGACTCGAGCATTTGGAGGACATGCAAAGGATGGAAGCTGCCATAGACTTCTTCTCCTTTTGCCTTCATATACTTATGCTTGTTTAAGTCTTTTATTCATTCCATTTACTTTATTATGTTTTGGGCTTATGTTTGGGAACCGATGTTTGATTTTGGTTTACCCTATGGTCATGTATGTTTCATTACATATTACCTTGCATGCTTTGATGACACGCCATAATCACGCGTGACATTCCATTTATCAAAATGGGGTGTTACAGGTCAGTAGTCCAACCGATCCGCCAATTCTGGCATAATAACCTAATAGTTGTAGTTCTATTTGTTTCACACCTTAAGACACCAGTCAAGACACATGTCATGCTTATATTTCCCAAGACACGAGTCAAGACACATGACTCACGTCCAATTCTAGAACATCCCTAAGAAATTCAAGGTACCCTCCAAAGGGTATATCTATTCTGTTGTGCCATGTATTAATCAGGACACAAGAATTTCAGTACCATCATTGGCGTATCAGTGAGATCTGTCACGTTGCTCGATGACACTTCCATTTCTTGCACCTATATTTCATATATTCATGACCATAAAGGACGTCATTCGTATCACCCATGTATACGAAGGATTTCCTTCAGCCAATGATAAGATCCAAGCTGCTAACGCATTACCTCGGACAGATGCGAGTTGAATTTAATCCTAATTATGGACTACGAACATCACACCATGCTATGATTCATGATTGTGTACAGTAATTTTTAGGCTCCTGAATACATTCAGCATGGTTTTCCATTAGGAAAATTTGTAAAAATTATTTAAGCTTTACAAGCACGTGTTTTGTTTGCCATGGCTGCTAAAATTTTCTAGCTGTCAGTTAAGACACGACCACTGAAGTTCCTTTTACACATAACCAGCCGATGATTCCAAAATCTTCCCATACATTCCATAAGAACCTTCAAGGAGAAGGACGGTAACATGAGATTATGTGTCGACTGCCGTTGATTTACGCAAATCACCATCCAGAACCGTTATTCTGCTCCACGTATTGACAACATGTCCAATCGACTTTAGGGTATTAAGCACTTTTCCAAGATCGGATTCATGATCATGCTGCCAACAGCGACGAGTGAAAGAGAAGGACATTTCCATGACTGCTATTCGTACACAACTCGGTCATGCTAGATTCATGATTTTGTATTAGTCTCATAAATGCTCCAGCAGCATTATGAACTTAATAAATTGAGTTTCCATGAATTCATAAACAAAATTCATCAGTGTTTTCATCGAGGAAAACCTGATTTTCTCCAAGTCTAAAGAAGAGCAGAAAGACCACATGTGCACTATGTTGCAAATTCTACGACAAGAGAAATTTTACCCTGAAATTTTCTAATATAAATTCTGGTTGATTACACTGACAAGCTGAATCACATGGATTCTCACGATTAATTTTTCCATGACTCACCTTATGCGTGAAGGTGAGAACCCTACTAGGTGTTCCAGAAAATCCTACGCTGAGAGAAGTTTAGATTCAGAGACTCATAGTTTCGTAAACTCCTATCTATCAAGTTTCTATGAAGCAAGATACAGTTACGTTCATATCTAAGTACCTGTCATACCAACCGGCTAAGATAGAACACCAACAGACTGAGGATGTTTATCCACCATCAGAAATTGTGATCAAAAATGGGACAAGATCTCCATGGATTTTTGTTACCAGATTACCGCAAACTCAGAAGAAGTATGAAGATATCTGGGTTATTGTCAACAGATGACCAAGTCTGCAGAATCCTTACATCCGTGAGGATTCTAGAGTCAGCAAATTTTCAGACATTTTCCAAGCAAGGATCATCCGATCACTTGGTACTCCCTCAGCTATCGGACCAGACCAAAGATTCACATTATGTTCCAAAATTACGTTCATGTCCTTTGTCCAAATTTTACGACTTGCTTTTACACTCACGTTCATGACACTATTCACGTTCATGATCGTATCCTGGTTACGATTTTACGTTCATTTTCGTTCTGGGAAGCTTTGCAAAAGCTTGAGAGACCAGACTCAAGTTTAACATAACTATCTATCCTCAGACAGGCGTTTCACGTCACATTCCACGTCTCACCTTATAGCGGTTGGCATTACCGCCGCTGTTATTCCATGTTCACGATATGTTTCACATGTCATGTTCATTCCACGTTTCTCATATCACATTCACGATATGTTACACGTATCATTGATCACCATATGTTTTCTCATATTACACTCACCATACCTCCACGTATCACGTTCACAATTGTTCACGGAACGCGTTCACAATTTTTCACGTACTACGCTTCAGTATGTCTTGCGCATCATTGCTAAGACGTTACTAATGTCAGTTGGTCTAGGTTATTCTATATCATAACGTTTCATTTACACTTGCATGTTAATTTTCATCCCTTCGAACAGATTCATGCGAATATGTCTTACGTGATGAACCAGAAACTTTTACGTGTTGTTAAATCAAGGTCATGAAGACCAAGATTATCATATGTGTCAAGATCTAGTAGATGAACCGTTCCGAGAGGGAAGCCACTTGAAAACAGAGGATTCCATCCGGATTTTATCCGCTCACCTTCCATAATTTAGTTATATTCTTTCCAGTCACGTCACGTTCCACGTCCATATTCTTTCAATTTATGTTATCTATAATTCGGGGACGAATTATTCTTTTTAGGGGGAAGAGTTGTAAAACCCGCATACTTTTACCATGAACCGTACACTACGTAAACATACGAACCAATTAAAACTTACTAATTATGTCACGTACACGTATCACGAATATTGAATCCAGAAATTACGAACGTGGTATTACACGATAATTATTCCGTACGTGTTATTACACGATAATTATTACGTACGTGTTGATACACGATAATTATTAAGTATAATAATTAAAATCATGATTATATAATCACGAACATTAAAACATGAACATGTGAGCTACGTATTATATATATTATGTCACGATAAACAGAATTACATATAATAAGTAATCCGAGACTTTTAAAAACGAACACGCATACATACTAAATTAATCACGATATAAAAACAAATAAGTTTGGGCCGTTTAGACAAGAGCGGACAAGAAGAGAGACTTGGGCTCAAGGCCCAAGTGGGATTAGACCGACTAAAAAGAAAACAGACGGGCGGGGGGCGTATATTTTGACTTAGTTTTAGACAAACACACATAAAACCCTAAAAACAATTACAGGCCGTTGTTTTTTCCCTTTGGTGTCCTTTTCTGCCGCCGTGTTACACAGCACAAGAAACAAGAGTAGTTCGTGGGTCGTGAATCCAAGAAACCAGGTTTAGATCTTGTTTAACTTTCTTGAAACCCTAAAAATGAATGCGATAATTCTTAATCTCGTTTTATTTTTCTTCTGTTGGTTTAATGGATCACGAATCAAAGATATAAGATCTAGAACACGTTAATAATAAGTTAATTAAAAAGGGGGTTTCGTATTTGGTGTTTCTGTATTCGAATGGCCCACAAACCGAGACCGCTCATGGTCTCGGTGGTAAAAACATGTGTAAAAACCCGTACTTTCCCAACATTAGTTTATTCTTTTATTCGTGTTTCTTGAATTTTCCAACGTATTACGTTTTCTTGTAATCTTATATGTAAATCCTGAGATCATGATAAATTTAATAAATTATACTTTTCAAGTATTTTCTGATCATTGATAAATACTTTATCTGGAATTACAAAATTTATTATTTTATTTTTCCATATTTATTTAAATCAAAGCTTTTGATTTAAAATCACCCGCGTGCGTTTTAAAACGAGTTTACTCAAAATCAATGAAAAACGAGAATTCCTAATGATCGCGATACCGACGGATGCCCAAAATTTTACATTATATTATCGATTGTTTCGATAATTAATATTTTCGATGATTTCGTTTTAATTACGTATTAAGTCGAGTCAGGAGTCCATATTATCTTATTTTGGGTGCGTTTTAACTTTTGATAAAGTATTTTTACGAAACCCGATCCCCGTAAATATTTGTAAATTTGACTAATAGTCATTTCCCACTTTTTAACAAAGTATTTATTTTCTAGTCCTAAAGTTTCAAAAGTTGCAAGATTAGTCCCTCCACTTAACTAGACATATATAAACTAAATTCTTCCACTAAATACACATACACTTCATTTAAAAAAAACAACAAACACCTCCTTCCTTTCCTTTTTGCCGTGAGACCCAACACCAAAACACCTCAATTTTTATCATCATCCATCATTAATTAGTTAAAAAAAATCAAGACCACTTCCTAGAATTTTAAGGTGCATCTTTTGGTACAAGATTTATACACATGCAACAACTTTCATGTTTTTGGTAAATTCTTTGTTGGGTTGATGTTTGATCATCATAAACATGATGATCATGGCTAGGTTTTATTATTTTGATGTTCAAAAGTCTAAGTTTTTGGTTTTTGATTCTTGTTTTTTATGCATGCAAGTGTTTTTAGGAGTGTTTTGGTTGATAGGTATGTTAGTAGGATGATTCTATAGGTTTAGGAATGAGTGGTTTTGTTTGGAAAATTGATTTGACATGATTTCTAAAAGGGTAATTTGGGACAGCAGCTTAAAACAGATTTTTCGTGGGTATAAGTTCTGAGATAGGGTGAGATTATTTGATATTGTTGTAGAGATTTACAAGATGCTCGTTTTATTATAAGATAGAGCTTCTAACTCATTACGAGTCAAAATTTATGCTAGTTTTAGTATTCGTGTACCGGGAGACGCAAGTCGGCACAATCCGAAATTGTGGCTGATTTTGGGTCGAGTCTCAGAGACTTAGGCTTGATTAGATAATGGGTACTACTGGTTTTCAAAGTCTATAAACTTAACTTGATGAGTCTAGTAGTGGTTTTCAAAGGCATATTGTCGAGTTAGTACTTTTAAAGCGGTATGAACGATTTTATAAAACAAATGCATATTCTGTCCCAATTTTAGGGTCGAGCAGATGGGTTTAAAAGTATGAACATTGGCTCAAATTTTGGCAGGGTCTTATACAGGTTATAAGTGACCTTGAGACCAAATTTCATCTAAATCGGACAAGTCTAGATAGGGTAGATCGGTGTGTACATTCGGGATGTACTTGCTGATTTTAGTTTGGACACATAGTTCAATGCATGTGTGGCGTAAGTTTAAGTATTCACCATCGGATATGGTGACTTACTCAAGTGCTTAGTCATTATATAAATTACTTAGCTACTGGTCCAAGTAAGGTCAAAGGATAGTTTGACTTTCATTGACTTGGCATCGTATGACGGGTAAATTTCAAGTGCAAGTGTTTAATCCTATAGTGTTGGATAAATGGGTTAGTATGGATTCTTTTGATTCGTGATAATGGTTTTGAAATATAAATACTTTGAAATTATTTGAGTCATATTATATTTGGTATATATCGATATTTGAATTCGAGTCTTAACGCGCGCCTTATTTTGATAGGTTGCGGTTTTCGTATTTCTTGGGCATCCATATCGTCGGTGATCGTCTCACTACCATTGTTTCTACTAAGTTGCTGACTACCGTGATTGACTTACCACGTGGCTAAGGTGAGTTCAAAGCTCCTTTTTACTTATACATGGTTTCTAAACACGGGGTAAGATTTTACATGGTGGAATACAACCATTTAAAAATTGTATGCTATCCAGAACTTGTATGCTATCCAGAACATATATGCTATCCAGATCGTGTAAGATTTCCATATTTTTGATGTTATTATTGCTTTTCAGGCTAGCCTTGAGTTTCATCTCTCCAATCATGAACCGTTAATTGTCATGTGTGCATTACGTGAAGCGCGAATATTGTGGGTGGATCCATCGGGATTGACAATCCCCATCCCATGTTGCAGTTATTTTAACCATGACGCACTAATATTTGTTTATACCTAAGTATTTAGGCTGAATACTTACGTAGTTAAGCTTCGGTTCATGTATTGAACAGCAATAATAATAATAATACTATCGGACCGTGGTTGACGTATATAACCATTTCCCCTACTACGTGTTTTCAAATGAATGCTTGTGTTCCACACCTTTACTGCTAAACCTATGAATATCACTCAACTTTATGTTGACGATTTTACATGTTTAATCTCAGGTATTATTACTTAGCTTTGCTTGGATGGGAGCCCGCAGGATATTATCGCAGCTTGGAGATTTCTGTGATGCTTTTAAAAGATTGGTTTTAGTATAACTGTCAGAAATTTATTATATCTTTTGGGCAACTTTATGTTATAAATCATGATGAAATTTCCGCATATAAAACTCTAGGACCTATGTTTAAAACTTTGATCATTTATGATGTAATATATATGCTTTTATTGCGTCAACTTTGTATCAAATCTAATTCATTGTTTCTTGTACAATGACGTGTTACCCCCTCGTTTCCTTGTTGTTCCATGTCAGATTCTGGGGGTCTCACAGATTGGTATCAGAGCGATGGTTATAGGGAACTTAGTCGTTTTTCAAAACATAGTCTATAACCGAAAGTTCAAATATTTCATGTTTTAAGTGTCAAACACAGAATCTGTCAATGTTGTTCGATATCTGCGCGGGTAACTCTCTAATCCTTATTATTTACTTTTAATTATCGTTATAGTATTTCATCTCTTGATTTCATGTTGAAATATTACATTACCCTAATGACGATAATTACTATGTCTTTTCAAAGCCTTGTGCTTCATGAATTATCACTGGATATTACTGTGATTACATCTGCCTGTACTTTCTTGAATTCTGGTTCTTGCGAATTGATCTTGTTACCATGATTTTAATTTGTTATAACATTACGTACTTGTATTCAGAGCGCGTATGCTGCCGACTTTCCATACTCATTTTTCTGAGTACTATTGATGTTTCATTTATGCGTCATACGACTGACTTCATATGCTCGTTCGTTTTGAATCGTCTGTTTTTTTCGACTCACTGTTACATGTTGCGCATACTCTCGTGATACCACTGTTCGGGATTGAATAAAGGTTGTTCTCGATGAAACATCTGATTTTTTTATTTTACTACCGTGCGTGTTGCTTTCATTGTTAAAACTCTTTAAGGGATATCTATTTAGATATCCAATTTGCTTTTCGACCATTTGTGATTGAATGTCTTGGATAATAGTCTATCGACCATTGTGTAGCTCAATGTGTCTCCCAGAAAGACTAAAGGACATCGTGTGAGTCACACATCTCGAAGCATTCCTTGAAATCCGTGTTGAATAATATCATGGGTTTTCATAACCATGATTGACTTTTACGTCATCGTTTTACGCGATACTTGTTTATCGATTAAATATTACCTCATTGACCATTCTACGTTTTGACTTCGAATTACAACGTCCGTTGTACCATTAAAACACTACCGTCGTCTTTTAATTTATCCTCTATTATGTGACGATTGTTTGGAACACGATTGTACTTCTATAAACTTGTATCCTCCCTTTTATTAAACCTCCTCGCTCCAGGAATAAGACTTGTTAATATTCTGTTTCTTTCTCGGTATGTCTTGTGATGTTGGAAAATCACGCTGCCAAGAGACCATCCTGCATTGTATCTCAAAATCGAAGACTTGAATGCCATGCGTCGTTTCTGATCTCTTAGATTTTCGTTGGTATTTTTGAATTATTTTTGTACCGTGTTTTATTTACATGATTAATTTTACAGTTTATTCTCTTTCGTCTTTATGGAATCCACAAGTCTTGTGTGTACGTTAATTCTGAGATATTATGAAATTTAGATTTAATTTCAAGCTGTGTGGAAAAATATACTTTGTACAGAAACTTTACAGGAAATTTAACAGTGACGAGAAAATATTTTTATGACTTAGATATAAAAATATATATTTCTACCTGTTGAGATGTTCGTGTAGGACATAATATTTTACCAGTAAACTTTAAAATCGAGCAAGTTACGCTCATTTGAGATTGTAAAATCTAAGAAGTTATTTTCTGAATAATTCTAAAATATCATTTGTTGACTGATTTAATGTAAGGGCATTTTCGTCCATTTTTTATCCGTTTCAAGTCTCGAGTAAAACTGGAAAGTTGTTCAAAACATCGTTTTATACCCAATTGCATTAGACTTCGAGTCTTAGAATATCGTTTAGCGAGTCAATTTGTCTAGTTAAACCCAAAAGTCTTAACTGATAGACTTTAAAAAAATATGGATTGAAGCGTTTTTGAGTTCGTTTGAGCTCGTAAAACATTGATTGCGTTTGAAAACGTTTACAAATAGTAACTTGAGCTCGGTCATACATAAATCTTGAACTTTTAGGAACCAAGTGATTTGACAAACTGATGTTCTATTTTCTTAAAAGTGTATTTTTGTCAAATAAGTTACTATGTGAACACATACGGATTCCTTATTCCTTTATTTATTTATGACTTATTTGTCATTCTACATTGTCTTTCTTTGCTTCTATTGTACCACTGATTTGGACCGAGAATTGAAGTTCTTATTTTCATCGTTCGTTATCATCTTGACATGTGTCTCCTGACGATTCCTGCTAAACCTCTTGAAACCTTATCATTTTGTAACCATTTCATTGACTGTCTTGAACTACTTGTATTACCCTCATGTAACCCACTCGCTATTTTATAAGTTACCATATAAACTCAAACAGATATTGTTTGCAAACCAATTTACAAAATAATTTACTTGGGCTTTACAAGATACTTGAACGTTACACTATAAAATTAAATGACATTAATTTTACGATGAATTTTCATAAATTATTTTGATTCCTGTTTTACAAATGGCATTATATGCATATTTTAAATAATATGACCTGTAATACTGGTTTGACGAAGTTGAGCATCGCATTGCTAGTCCTAAATTATGCATGGCCTGATCACCTATGCTTAATTTAGAAGGAGCCATGCAAGGCCGAATAGTAGTCACCTTAAATATTTAACCAAGAATCAACTTTTTAACTATGTTCCTTAAAAAGTTTGATAAATAAAATTTTGAAAACTTTTACACCTTATGCGAGTAGCATTTCTTGAACAAAGTACATGCCTCAAACACATATTTCCTTACTCAACAACCTTTGTTATACTTGTTAGCTCATCTTCCTTTGTGACTTAATTCTTGTTAACACTTGTCTAATTTCTTACCATTGATACCAGACTCAAAAGTTTCAACGTTGCTATGCTTCTACATTGATCAACCTTCTTTATCTATTTTGGTAGACCTTCGAAACGCCTCGGGACGCATATAATGATTTACGATTGGACATGAACGATAATTCCGTGTAATTGTCATGATATGTGTTAAGACACTATCGTCTTGAAAATCCATTCGTGTGAACCACGTATTGATTTCGCCTCTTATTGCTAAAGTTTTTCATCTTACTGAATTTACTCTCAAGTGACTTCTTAAGAATTTTCTTTGATTCGAAAATTTGTTGTGTGGCTTTTCTCTTTCGATCATGTATCGACCACCGAGAACTTAATAAGCCGATGTTGGCTACACCAACTGCACTCAAGAAGCGATGACGTGCTATAATCCTTTGTTTCTTATTATTTTTATCATCGATGCGTCTATTCTATCGTGTTTGTTAAGAAATTGATACGAATTACGTTTTATCCTCTCGCGCTATTATTCGTACACTAATTGTTGATCATGTTTCATAATCGTTTGCTATTTCGTCACTTTCTGGAAACCAGAAACTGTCTCATGTTTACCACTTGATGAATTAAACACCCTCTGGGATTTCTAAAAGTTGTTACTGTTAATGCAATAATTCCTAAAAACGTTACTTGCATTTTTCGGTCTCGCTTAGTTTTGATTACGACAATATGTAAAAACAAGCATTTACGAAAACAACAAAAAACGAATTCTTGAGTTCAAGTATTTTTCATTTTACCTATTTTTACTTAAGGTATGCATAAACAAGTACTAACCTTAATCAAGTGATCAAGTGATTTAATCTTTTCTTAAAACTCACTTTTTATTAAGTGTGACAAGTTTTTTATTAAACTTTCTTTTTAAGAAAATGTTTTATTAAATTAAATATTTTAAAATTTGAAAATGGCATATTCTTTTTTGATTTGGAATATTCTTTCAGGATATTTTATAATCAGATAAGACCTCCACCACTAAAGGACAAAAAGGGAGCGGAGTCTACTCCGGCGGTTCCCTAATGCCTATGCGGTTCCTTATCGATAAGGAACCGCCGGCTGAGTAATAGTAAGATTTTTGCTAGTTGAAAAGTTCGTTTTCTTGGTGTCTTAACGAATTGATTTCCGGTTCAAAGTGCGACTCAGTCGTTCTTGGTGGAATATAAAGTGAAAAAGTTATCTATTTTAAGCTAAAAGTAAAATGAAAATGTAAATGTCGTTAAGTAGAAGTGGAAGTTTGAAATTTAAAACTAAAAATTAAAACTTAAAAATAAATGACGAAAAATTAAACTTTAGAAAGTAAATTTGAAAACTTAAATTAAATGCAATCTTGAAATAAATCTAGAACAAAAACTATTTAAAATAAAGTTTAAGAAAATGGCGGGAAAAATTAAATTGAAAATTAAAAATAAGAAAAGAAAATAGAAACTAAAACTCCATCGGAATATCCTGGTGTCAGAATCCCATCGGGATACTACAGTCGAAATACTGTCGGAATGTGTCAAAATGGAATTCTATCGAAATGTATACAAAAGAAAACCTATCGGAAACAACCGTCGGAATAATCCATCGGAAAGCAAAAGGAATAACGATCAATACAACTGTCGGAATAAGCTAAAACAAGTTATCGGAATGTGTAAATACTAGAAACTGTCGGAATATCAAAATAATCTCTAGCGTCGGAATCTTGGTCGGAAAAACGGTCGGAATCATAAACCCTAATCCGATGGTTCCGTCAGTTGACAGGTCGGAATAGGGAAACCCTATTCCGATGGAAAGAAATTCTAAATAAGCAAGTTAATAAGCTACTTTTCAATAAGCTCAAACCGAAACTTTACCAAACTATAATTAAACGAACTAAATAAGAACGAATAAAACTTACAAAACTCTAAATAAGAAACTTTTTAAATCAAACTTTAAAAATACAAAATCTTTAATAAAAATTTAAAATTAATAAGCTAAATACAAAATAAGCCAATAAGCATGATAAGATCAAAGCTCAAATAATATAAAAACTTATATATGAACAAAAAGATAAACTTTTTGATCACATAAACATCAAGATTAAACAAAATGGAAGATTAATTCGAATTATATATAAATAAAAATCAAGAAGGGTAGAATAAGATGAATATTAAAACAAGATTAAGCTTTTAAAAGTAAAGATTAGATTAAAACAAGAAAGAAAGATGAAAGTGAAGAACCTAGTGAGATAAAGTTAAACACTTTCTCTCTCTAAAATTAAAAACTACAAAATAAAAAATGAATACGAACTAATAACTAACTAACACTCTCCTAATGTGTCATTAGGAGGGTATATATAGGAAGTAGGGAGTGCATGTGTTGCTTCCTTCTTTCTTTCTCTTCTTCGTCTCGACTTGATTTAAATTCTTTGTCTTTCTCGACGTCGTCTCGGGATTTGTCGATATAAATTGAACGTGTCTTATAATTTCTTCAATAATTAGACTTGAGTTCTTCGACTTCATTAAACTTCCGTCTTTAGACTTTTTCTTCGATAAATCTTCAGAATAGGTCTTGGACTTCCGTTCTTTTTGCACTCTTGATCTTTTGACTTCGTCTTTTCTCGTTTTCATCGATAAAAGCCCGTGAAAGCCCGTGTTTTCTTCCTTTTTCATCTTTTGGTCCTAAAACACTAAAAACACAAACCACGCATAATTCCGACATTTACGACATAATATACACGTTTTGGCTTGGTTATTATTATAATTAAGTGGTAACAGGATGGGTGTTTTCACACCTATCAAATCCCCTACACTTGACCATTGCAATGCCCTCATGCAATGCATTAGTTACAAAGCAAGATTTACATTTTTCATCATAATCAATCCACCTTGGCCTTTATTAAAGAGGTTATAAAATTTTCAAAGGAAGAAAACAAGTAAAAAGATCAAAAACTTACCTTAGGGTTTTGGAATGTCATGAATGATTATCACCATCAAGTTTCACGTTCTCCATACCAAGCTTAAAAACGAGATCATTGTTATTATAAGTTAGCAAACTATCACAAACTCATGTGGGCCAATTATTTACTTAGACTCCCTTATTTCTAGGTGTATCTCTTATATTTTATTGTTGTCTTGAATGATCACGAGGATGCATTGTTGACTTATTTCGATAATTATTTAGGCTGAAAATAAAGTGGGACGATTTAATCAATAGTTAGCTAAAGGACAAAATCTTTTAAAACTGCTTCTTGGGACCTCATAAAGTTCATATCTTGGCATAACTCGCATCACGATTTGAGACCTTTCTCGGACCGATATTTGGCAGCGACTTCATACTTCAAATCTTAAGAGACGTTCATGAAATAATGGTCTTCTCTTCATAATAGGAATTTCTTCATTTGAACTTTTTGAAAGATTCTTCATATTTGGACCACGACTTCTTCATTTTTCTCCAATCTTTATTTGCGATTTTGATATACAACGATCCGCCTCCTTTTAGGACTTGGATCTATTTATCCTCATACCTTTTTAGGGCCTTTTTTGATAGACTTCTCCATGATCTTTATGGGAGTATTTGCTTTTCGTCGTGTGTCTCGATCCTTCATATTGATTTTTGATAAATGATTCTTCACATCACTTTGGATCTTTAGCAACAAAATATAGCCCTCATGCCTTGTTAGGACCTTTTCGGACTCGCCAATCTTTGCATCTCGCTTCAATAAGTTATGCCTTGGCTATGAACTCTAATTAATACTGAGCAACTTTTAAACGATCTTGTGCTAGAAGCTAAGTAACTTTTCAAATCGTACAACCTTATTTATTGCAATTAAATTTATTAACAAGCGATGGGAGAAAAAGCTCATAATCAACTCAAATAAATTCACGAAAGAATACCAAACGTATAATTGACTCTATCATCTCTCGTTCTCCACAATTTAAAATCTCAAGTAATGAGACTCGTGGATGCTTAGCCTATTAAATCAAAGTTTTTGGTTTTCAAGTCATCTATAGGATCTTGCAAATTCTTAGACTTTTTCAAGTTTAGAATTCCCATTTTAAAGTTCCCTTGATAAACGACTTTCTAGGATCAATTATAGGAACTTGCAAAAGTTCTTGTTCTTAACCCGTAAGAGTTAAGACTTTCGCGTTTTAAAGTTCCCTATATAAAAGCTGAGCAAAACTTGACTTAAACACGTTAAGGATACTAGCTAGAGTAAACTTAGATAAGTAAACTCGGGTTGAGTCAAAAGATTCACAACGTTGAAAAATTAAAACCACTTTAAAATTTATTCTAGCAAAGAAAGAAAATAAGTATAACAAAGGAAAAACTACTAGGCAAAAATAGATCAAAAATTTTGAAAAATGTCGAAAAATCAATTTTCCGGTTAAAATGAGGACAAATACAAGGAAAAGCCCACTTAACTTCGATAGAAGTCCCCCCTACACTTAATATAAACATTTTCCTCAATGTTTAAGCATGTGGAAGTAAACTCCCTACACTTGGGACATTGTGCACTTTGTTTAAATTTTACTAAGGAGAAGACAACTAAAGTGATTCCTATTTTAATATTGAAGAATATAAAATAGTGAATCAAAAGAGTTTAGGATAGAACCGGGAAGACGGAGACACGGAATCACGGGTCGTCAAAAGTCATCAAGAATGGATCTTTGAAAGCTCGAATCCCTGCATATGATAAGAAAGAAAACAACAAACACATACTAGGGTCTCCCCCTACACTTATTATAAAAACATAATAAAAGGATAGATACTGCGGGTTGTGTGACAACCATGGTTTTTGGGGTTCGTCACTTATACTATAGTTTAAGGTGTTTTGTGCAAATATGTGCTTTTATGTGCTTATGTGTTTATTTTGTGTGTTTGGAGTGAGGTTTGGATATCGTTTATGGGTATATGGTACTCATAAGTAAATCGAGGAAAGTTTATTTCATGTTCATGAGCTCACAAGGTAGTGACTATGAAATGAGATGGTGTTATTTCGTGGCTTTACGTATACGTATATGTATTATTAGAAAATCGTATTTTTACGATTCAGGGTTTGCATTTAGGTGTCTCGGATGAGGTATTTAGTCACGAGAATAATTTACGGGATGGTTTTAAGTCATTTAGGACTTAGTTATATAGTTTATTTCATATTCTAAGAGTTTTTATAAAAATATATATTTTTACGTTTTTTACGGTATACGCGTAAAAACTGACTAGTTTTACGATTTTGAGGTTTCCGAGGCTATAGGAGCTAAAATAAATTAAGGTATTATTAATAACATATTAATAAGTAATAACAAGAAAAAAAATATAAAAATACATATAATAGTCGGTTTTGGGATGCAAGAAAGAAAAAGAAAAGGGAAAAAAAGGAAAAAGGGGAACCGGGCTTTTGTTATGGGCCAAGGACTTGTTAGGAAATTATATAAAAACTTTTTATTAACCAAAAACATTCATAAAATCCCTGGAGATCAAGCTTAAGTCGAAATCCATGGAGTCTATTTAGGGTTTTCATATTTTTCTTGTCTTCCATTAATTCTAAGGTAAAAATCTTCAATCTCTTTTTATTAAATTGTTTTTAATTCTTTCTTAATCATTATATAATGGATCTAGGTTAGTGTTTATTAGAAAATCTGTAATTTAATGTTACCACAATGATATAGACATGATTAGAATAATTAGTGTTAATGATTAAACATGATGAGGGTAATTAAATTGGTTAATTATGTTAAATTCGTTTTTAAAAACTGGGCAGAACTTTTGGGTCATTGTTTTGATCATATCTAGAGTTTTACAAACTTTTAATTTTCAAATATTATGTACCTGGAAAGGTAATTGAGTTGGCTTTAAAATACAAGAAACGAGAACTAAATTGAAGGAATGGAAGTGGGTCAAAAACAGGTTACATCACTCGGGTGTCAAAACAGTTTTTGGATCAGCCTGATTTCTGTTTATGTTTTGAATTGTTTGGGGTACTTAGGGTTATATTGGAACCTTCAAACGAACATGAGACTTAGATTATATATTAAATAAAAGATCCAGAGGAGGTCTAAAGAAATGGGTTAGGGTAAGATCCTCTGATCATAACAAACTTTTCATATGTTCAAAATCAGTGAATTTTGGATATGTAAAAGTAAATATATATATATATATATATATATATATATATATATATGGAGGCCTTAACAATGTGATCAAGGTTGCGGCCAAAGGGGAGAGTTAGCTAACACATGTAAGGGCATAGGGTTTCTTTTACAGAGGAAGTTGATTTGGTTAAGGGGGTGTTAGACCCATAGTTTAGGTATGAAAAACGGGACTGTTATAGGTTAAATGTTAACGGGGCGAGTTATGAACTAAACTAAGTTAAGGGCTTTATAGAGGGGTGTCATGAGATGCATATGGTATATAAGTGGGGTTAATTTGTAGGACAAGGTTAGATATCCATCATAGATTGATGAGCCATTTTGGTATGCGGTTCATGTCTTGATTGTATACGTTTGTGTGTTTAGATTTTTGCTAGAGTGCGGGTACTTGGAGAAGCTTGTTCATGTGAGTTTCATAGTCACATGTCTTTTTATGATTTGACTTCTAGATGGGATGGAAGAGACACTGTATGGTTTTGTAAATAATGTTGTGAATGTTTTTATGGTTTGTGATGGACTTGTGTGTACACTTATGTGACTAACTGCTATGCGATTCTTGATTGTTATTGTGGTTTGACTTGGTACCAAGGGTATGTTGACAAGGCGGGGCCTTGGGATTAGTTCATAGGTGTATGGGCGCCTATGGGACCATGGTTATTGGTAAGGCTGGGAGCCTTGGAAATTGTGGTTATTGGTAAGGCTTGGTGCCCTGGAATTGTGATTGTATAGTTAATCTTGAATGGTAGTTGTTAATGCATAATTGTAACACATTGTCCATATGTTATTTAATTGATGGTTGTTATTCACAGCTTATAACTATTTTAGGGTTGCAGTCTAAACCTATGACTCTCACCAACTTTATGTTGACGTGTTTTAGTGTCTCTTTCATGTGATAATGTGGTTAAGCGTGAGAATAGGAGTGGCTAGCTGGGAGTCTTAGGATTGCATTGGAGGAACCCCCTTTCCTCTTAGTCTTTACTTATGTTTGAATAAGTGATACTTTGTAGATACCTGTATGTTTGTTATTTGTTAATTATATGTCTTTGGTAAGAGGTAGAACTATTACCTACTTACCTAGACGCCTGCATTGTTTGTGATATCTTCATGACATTGTGTCATCATTTATGATATTTCCAATTCATTTAGTTATCTCTATAGACACACTATTGTTGTGATGATATCCATACGTCACGCCCCATATTCCGTCATGGTGGGGTGTGACAGAATGGTATCAGAGCCAATGGTTATAGAGAATTAGGTTGCCTAGTCTAGTAGCCTAGTCTATAGCTTAAGGGTCCATGCATGTAGGTGTCATAGGGGTATGTGTGCATTATACTATATGGAGTGCTTAAGTGTTAATTTCGTTTTGGATATTTATTTACCTTCATACTTACTTATTGAGATATAATATATGTAAGTACATTCATTTTTTTTCTATTGATGCGACGTATGAACCAGAAGTGTAGGAATCTATTTAGTGTTACCTATGTCGCGTAGAATAAGAGGTGCGCTAGGTAATAATAGGATAGTACCGATGTTGAGTCTGCGACTAGTAGTAGATTCGAATTTCTGCTTAAATGGTTATGATCATTTTTTTTATGTTGGATATTTTGTTGTTATTGATTTGTTTTGGCGTTTGAGCCTCGAGTTATGAATGAATTTAGGTTTGACGTATGAGATTTTCTTATTTTACCTATACGGTATATATAGAGTGTATTTTTGTGGTATATATGAGGTAGACTTATGTGTTCTGTGTAGTACTAATTTCTTATAAGTGTCGTCATAGGAGGGAGTACATGGGTGAAAGGGGACATCTATAATTATGGAGGCCTACGTAATTATATATGTGCCACAACACCAATGGACTTCCAAGTATGGTTGCATTAAAAAGGGGTTAGTACATGCTTGTATATGATGAGATATGTATTTTGGGTATTTGTACAATAGGGGTTTATGTAATGATTGCCTATGTTATGGCTATGGTTTTTTTTGTGTTATATGTTTTGGGTTATAGTCGTGTTGTGTGATTATGGGGTCACACGATATGGTTTGTTTTGGTGATGGGTTTTATGCCTTGTTGTGGCATGGTGAGATGGTGATTACTCGTATGGAAAAACGAGTGTATAACGCGATCGATTGACTTGACATGTATGATAACGAGTATGTTTTGAGAGATTTAATGGGTAAATATATATATATATATATATATATATATATATATATATATATATATATATATATATATATATATATATATATATATATATATGCGGATGTATATATACTAGTAGATGTTATGTTATGATATACGGTCGTTCAATAGTTATTATAACTTGAACGTACCTAGTGTTCTCTCGTGTTTAAACAGTTTATTAGTGTTGGAGTTTGATGGAGTTCCAACAACGTTTTGAGTCTTTTTGATGTGTGTCTACATTCGGGTATGTATTTTAATTAATGAGAACTACTAAATTTTCTTGCAAATAAATCTGGCTAATTATAGGAAAATGATTTTGAAAATAATTTGTAAGTGCATGGTAAGATATCGTGACTTATATATCTTTTTATTAAGTTTGGGGTAGTAAGTTATAAAAAAAATTGTCTTGAAAATAATTAGATTAGTTTTCTAGATAACATGTGATAATACATGTTAAAGGGTAAAGAAATTTTACAATAATTTTCTTAAGTGGAGTTAAAATTTTAGAAGTATTTAAATGGACGGAAAGAGTAAAAAGAGAGATTTTATTTTAATAATGATAATAATAATACAACACCTTGTAAACGTGTAATAGTTAGTTATAACAAGCCTAAATGGATTATATAAAATAATTATAACATAGAATAAAATGAATAAAACCACCATATTTTATAAACACGTATTGATTTCATAATAACAAGTGAAATGAGTTTAATGTGAGTAAACAAGATAATGGTTAGAATAACATTATACTATACTAACTAGTGAATACCTTTGATAAAACAATGAAGATAAAAGATGATTTTATTGTTAAATGAGATGATAGATAAAGTGAGTTTTAGTACACTAACTGAGTTGTGCCCTTTGATAGTAACGAAGATGGTAAAATATGACTATGATTTCATTTATTGGTGTTAAAATATGGTCCTAATGTGAAATAACTAATTGAGATGAAAATTTAAAATTTTCTAAGATATTGAAATTTGGTAATACAAATCGTCATGAGTCTATCTTTGTTGTTGGCACACTCCATTGATCTTTCGGATTACATTGTTTTGTTTTCAATTGTTTTGTCTAGGGTTCATTTTACCCTATATTTTATTTTGGGACACGATTGTTTGGAATTCTTTTGGTACACGTCATGGTTGATTTAGATATGCGGTTGTGGGAACGTTAGGATGAGAGGATAGAGTTGGGTAGTATTACTTATGGTTAGATATTAGAATGGACAGATGTATTTTGGTTTAAAGGTTGTGTTGAAGGAATGATTAAAATTTGTGGGGTTTTGAAACTTAGATTGGTTACTGGAATAAGGAAGTAAGTAAAGTTAGTTGACTGGTCGTGGGAACGAGATGTCATATGTTATGAGAAGTTGGTTTAAGTACCATTAGGAGATTGATGAAAGTACTAGTGGATGTGAGGGTAGAGTAGAAAGTTTCAACTAATGGAAAGATGGGGCAAATAACACGCAAGGGAATTGGTATAGTTATGGAGGCAAGGTAGTAGTAGACACGTGAAGGAAAACATGGATGTGAAAGAATGATTGGTAGGAGGCTAATTAATGGTGAAGTACAACAAGTAAGGAAGAGTGAGCCATTGAGGGGTTGAAGTACCTTTAGAAATATTGTGGTTGATGAGTTGAAGTTAGAAGCTACTGCGTAGTGTGAAGTTCCTAGGTAACATCATGGAGACGAGAAGGGAGTGCGTGAAGAGCTACATCGTGAAGCAAAGAGCCGAAAGGACTACGTGCCGGCTGCTAGAAGGATGCAAGAGATTTCGAAGGAGTCACAGAAGTTACAAGGACTGGAAAGGTGACAAGCACTATGATGGGAATCTCCGTATGGTTCGTAACAAAGAAGGACAAATCGAGTACAGGAGTGGAGCTACAAAGAGCTGAACCAATGGATCGTGATCGAGTGACTACATAACATGGGAGATTAAGAACTCGTGGAAGTAACAAGGGGAGTCGAGTGACTACACAAAGATAGAATTTCGTGGCAATCAATATCGAGGGATGAGTAGTGAAGTTGAGCGGAATAAGTTCTTGGAGAAGTGATTATAGGGTCAGTTTAGTGAAGGTGTTTATGAAGGATCTTTAGAAGAGAGATTTATGCATTATCCAATGTAATAACAATTTCCATAGAGTTGATGAATTGAGTGAAAAATTTTGGTTGGACATGATAGTGAAGGAATTAGGGAGAACCATGGAAGGAGAGAACCAAGTATTCCTAAAAGATGATGATTAAAAGTACCTCATGTTAGGTCCAAGGTCCTAATAGAAGTATGAGACTTGAGTAAGAATTTAGAATATGGCTTAGTTTAGACATATGGAAACTAATACGGGTATAAGATGAGAGTGTGATCCGCATGGAATCACATAAAACTCTAGTCTGTCCCTATTAGGATGGAGTAGGAGAACTGGTCGCGAGGAAAACAAGTGAAGCTACTTGGATAATTTTGACGTATAGATGACTTGAAAGACGGGAAGCATGACATCGTGATGTATGCCATGAGCTGAGGAAAAAGAATGAAGTCTGGATAGATGCGGATCATAAATGAAATAGGCCGAGATAGAAACCGAAGGTAAAATTTTGGTATAGCCTAATGAGTAGACTAAGGCACTAATCCTGCTAATATTGCTGTAGTGTGGAAAGGAAATGGCACAGACCGATACTGTTTGATTGGAAGGCTTAGTATCGATAATCGAATGGATGAGGAGTTATAGATATGATGTGTCATAGGGGACGAAGGGCTTGGACTAACTGAGACAAGATGAGGAGCACTATGACCTTGGAGGTAAGACATTGTGTAAGTATAAAGAAAGTGTTGAGTATCAAAAAAATCTTTCATGGACAAAAGTGAGAAGGAAGTGTAGAGGTGCTACTAATGAGCTAAACAAATTTAATGGAAGTAGTTGTAGCATGGATTTGGATGGCAGTTGATAGACTAACTGAGATAACTATCCTTTTGGTGATATGTATAGATCATAAGCTGATTTGGATTGGAAGAGCCTTGTTATGATGAACTAATGAATATGTGAAACATCGTCATAGGTCACTTTTGTAAGGAAATTGGAATTTTTAAGTAGTTTGGTGGTATGGACTAAAGGGAGTTGATGAACATGATTTGATATGAGTATATCCAGCTACTTTAAAAAGGATGGACGAAGTGAGAAATTGCTACAAGTATAGGAGTCGTGTTGAGAGCTTGGGTGACTGATTTAGAGGGATGCAGGAAACTCGTTAGCGATGTCTGAGTTTTCATATAATGATAGTTATCATACTAGAAGTCGATGAATGCCATTTAAGGCACTATATGGAAGGATAGGGTGAATTTTCCTTATGGTGGACTAAAATACATGAAAGAGACTACTAATGTGGAAATGGTGTTTGTGGGAAAGGATGAGAGCAACAAGATATGCTATGTTGAAAAGGAGGAAACCACTACAGTTTAGTGACAAAGTTATGTATGAAGTTTCACCCATAGTAACGGGTGCCATGTTTAGAAAAAAGGGAAAAGTTGATATCGAGTTTTGTAGGTCTATTTATGATCTTTTGAAAGATTGGACCAATAGTTTATGGGTATATAATTACCTAGGGAATTGAGTGGTGTACATGATATATTTCATGTATTGAGATTTGGGAAATGTAGTTTGAGAATGCATATTTGCATGTGCGGTTATTAGGGATTTGTGTTAAAAAGAGTCATTTGTGAGATTTATTGGCTGTGAGGTCAAGAGTTTAGGAATGAATTTAAATATTGTTGGTTTGTATATGTGGCATTTTGAGACTTGAACTAAAGTACACATGGAAATGAGAGGAGTTCATTTAGAACAAGTATCCTCATGTGATTTGTTGTTTGTGTGTTTGATCCTAAGGAGTAAATCTCGGGACGAGATTTCTATTAGGAGGGAGTGATGTGACAACCATGGTTTTTGGGGTTCGTCACTTAGACTATAGTTTAAGGTGTTTTGTGCAAATATGTGCTTTTATGTGCTTATGTGTTTATTTTGTGTGTTTGGAGTGAGGTTTGGATATCGTTTATGGGTATATGGTACTCATAAGTAAATCGAGGAACGTTTATTTCATGTTCATGAGCTCACAAGGTAGTGACTATGAAATGAGAAGGTGTTATTTCGTGGCTTTACGTATACGTATATGTATTATTAGAAAATCGTATTTTTACGATTCAGGGTTTGCATTTAGGTGTCTCAGATAAGGTATTTAGTCACGAGAATATATTATGGGAAGGTTTTAAGTCATTTAGGACTTAGTTATATAGTTTTTTTCATATTCTAAGAGTTTTTATAAAAATGTATATTTTTACGTTTTTTACGGTATACGCGCAAAAACTGACTAGTTTTACGGTTTTGAGGTTTCCGAGACTTTAGGAGCTAAAATAAATTAAGGTAAATTAAGGTACTATTAATAATATATTAATAAGTAATAAAAAGAAAAAAATATATAAAAATACATATAATAGTCGGTTTTGGGATGCAAGAAAGAAAAAGAAAAGGGGAAAAAGAAAAAGGGGAACCGGGCTTTTGTAATGGGCCAAGGACTTGTTAGGAAATTATATAAAAAATTTTATTAACCAAAAACATTCATAAAATCCCTAGAGATCAAGCTTAAGTCGAAATCCATGGAGTCTATTTAGGCTTTTCATATTTTTCTTGTCTTCCATTAATTCTAAGGTAAAAATCTTTTATCTCTCTTTAATTAAATTGTTTTTAATTATTTCTTAATAATTATATGATGGATCTAGGTTAGTTTTTATTAGAAAATCTGTAATTTAATGTTACCACAATGATATAGACATGATTAGAATAATTAGGGTTAATGATTAAACATGATGAGGGTAATTAATTTGGTTAATTATGTTAAATTCGTTTTTAAAAACTGGGCAGAACTTTTGGGTCATTGTTTGGATCATATCTAGAGTTTTACAAACTTTTAATTTTCGAATCTTATGTCCCTGGAAAGGTAATTGAGTTGGCTTTCAAATTCAAGAAACGAGAACTAAATTGAAGGTCTGCAAGTGGGTCAAAAAGAAGTTACATCAGTCGGGTGTCAAAACTGTTTTTGGATCAGCCTGTTTTCTTTTTATGTTTTGAATTGTTTGGGGTACTTAGGGTTATATTGGAACCTTCAAACGAACATGAGACTTAGATTATATATTAAAAGGAGGTCTAAAGAAATGGGTTAGGGTAAGACCCTCTGATCATAATAAACTTTTCATATGTTCAAAATCAGTGAATTTTGGATAGGTAAAAGTATATATATATATATATATATATATATATATATATATATATATATATATATATATATATATATATATATATATATATATATATATATGGAGGCTTAACAGTGTCTTAAAGGTTGCGGCCAAAGGGGAGAGTTAGGTAACACATTTAAGGGAATAGGGTTTATTTTACAGAGGAAGTTGATTTGGTTAAGGGGGTGTTAGACCCATAGTTTAAGGTATGAAAAACGGGACTGTTTTGGGTTAAATGTTAACGGGGCGAGTTATGAACTAAACTAAGTTAAGGGATTTATAGAGGGTCGTCATGAGATGCATATGGCATATAAATGGGGTTAAGTTGTAGGACAAGGTTAGTTATCCATCATAGATTGATGAGCCATTTTGGTATGTGGTACATGTCTTGATTGTATACGTTTGTGTGTTTAGATTTTTGCTAGAGTGCGGGTACTTGGAGAAGCTTGTTCAGGTGAGTTTCATAGTCCCATGTCTTTTTATGATTTGACTTCCAGATGGGATGGAAGAGACACTGTATGGTTTTGTAAATAATGCTGTGAATGTTTTTATTGTTTGTGATGGACTTGTGTGTACACTTATGTGACTAACTGCTATGTGATTCTTGATTGTTATTGTGGTTTGACTTGGTACCAAGGGGATGTTGACAAGGCGGGGCCTTGGGATTGGTTCATAGGTGTATCGCCTATGGGACCATGGTTATTGGTAAGGCTGGGAGCCTTAGAAATTGTGGTTATTGGTAAGGCTTGGTGCTTTGGAATTGTGATTGTATGGTTAATCTTGAATGGTAGTTGTTAATGCATAATTGTAACACATTGTCCATATGTTATTTAATTGATGGATGTTACTCACAGCTTATAACTATTTTGGGGTTGAAGTCTAAACCTATGACTCTCACCAACTTTATGTTGACGTGTTTTAGTGTCTCTTTCAGGTGATAATGTGGTTAAGCGTGAGAATAGGAGTGGCTAGCTGGGAGGCTTAGGATTGCATCGGAGGAACCCCCTTTCCTCTTAGTCTTTACTTATGTTTGAATAAGTGATACTTTGTAGACACCTATATGTTTGTTATTTGTTAATTATATGTCTTTGGTAAAAGGTAGACCTGTTACCTACTTACCTAGACGCCTACATTGTTTGTGATATCTTCATGACATTGTGTCATCATTTATGATATTTCCAATTCTTTTAGTTATCTCTATAGACACGCTATTGTTGTGATGAGATCCATACGTCGTGCCCCATATTCCGTCATGGTGGGGTGTGACAGGTTGCCTCCCGAGAAGCGCTTGTTTTTGTTAACCGAGTCGTGAGCCTGACTCTACCTTGATTGGCATGGGAAGAAGCTTGAAGAACATCCACCGGGATCAAATACATGGTTTTCATCCATCAAGTAGCACAAGCTTAAGGTGAACAAGGCAAGCCAAAGAAGAGTAGGCAAGGTTCCCTTAAGCAGTTGTTGAGCACGGTGGTAGCAAGGGTGATGAGGTGCAAGCATATCTCCATGGTTTCCAAAAATCTTTCCTTTTATTTCATCAGATGGATACTGAGATTGCTTAAAAATTGTAATACCGGGATCGAACACTTTTGCTTTAGGGGAAAATAACACTCAGGCTCAGTAGACCTTGATGAAGATCTGCTCATAAATCTGACAATCTCATCCTCAGAAGGTGGATAAAGAGGTGTCAAAACATAGGTACTGTGGATGTTGGTGTCGTCCGGTTTCTTCTCCTTTGAAACGGGTTTCTTAATATCCGAAGGAGGATAAAGACCATAATCAAAGTCCAAAGGTGGAGAATCCTTCTCATTGGGGAAGTATGTATTAAGGAAAGTGGCAAAATCTTCCTCAAATGAGTAGTCATCCAAAGTAGGATCAAGTATTGTGGGTGGAGGATCTTCATCAAAAGTAGGTGTAAGGTCATCATGTGAAGAATCACTCGAAAGAGTATCGACATCATCAAAATCATCATATGTTGGCATGTCTTTATACTCTGAATAAAAATCATCAGAATCATCCATATCATAACTAGAATCATCATCATAGTCATCATAGATCGGTGGAGACTCATGAATTGGTGGGGGGTCTAATTTGGAGAGAGAATCATCCACATCATCTTGGAAAAGTGGATTATCATAGCAAGAATCAAAAAGAGGATTGTTGTATATGACAAAATTATCAAACACATTAATCATATTCGCTGATTCTCTTCCATTTGATTTGGTTGTGATCTTGCCCATTGTAAAAACTTGTGCATCATTCCCGACCCTTAAGATTATCTTACCTTCGGCAACATCGACTAAGGCTTCTCCGGTTCTCAAGAATGGCCGACCAAGTATTAATGGAATACGAGGGTCCATTTCATAATCAACAACAACAAAGTCGACCAGAAAAGTGAAGGTACCAACTTTAATAAAGACATCTTCGGCAATACCAACGGGGTAAACGAGAGTACGATTTTCTAGCTCAAGAGTCATCTTTGTTGGTGTAATGTCGGGTAATGATAGTGCTTTCCGAACACTTAAAGGCATCAAATTTATACTTTCCCCGAGATCAGCTAAGGCAGTAAATTCTTCGGTTTTGTTAAAAATGCAAGGCAACACAAAACGACCGGGATCTCCAAGTTTTTCGGGAAATTCTTTAAGAATGACTGTAGAACAGTTTTCATTTAAGCGTGTGTTGACAAACTCAACCATCGTTTCCTTCTTATTAAGCAATTCCTTGAATGCTTTCACAAATTTCGGCATTTGGACAAGTGCTTCAATGAGGCTAATGTTGATATTCATTTGAGAGATCATCTTCATAAAAGAAGTGACTTGAGCATATTCTTTAGTAAGCAATTTGCTCTTGTCTAACCGAGAAGGATAAGGGATGTTGGGTTTAGGTGATGTAGGTGTAGCAGGTAAAGGTTGAGATGTTGAAGGTTTAAAGGTGGAAGGTGGGTTTGTGAAGGGTGTTTCTTGGGAACTACTTCAGTAAGAGGTGGAGACGGTAATGGAGAACTAATACTAGGCGTGGGAGTAGGAGGGATAAATTGTGGTGGAGGAGGTGTAGATGGAGTAACTGGGAGAGGGGTAGATGGTCCTACTAAGGTTGCTCTACTTCGTGTAGTAATAGCACTCACATTTGCTCTAGGGTTTGTTTCGGTTGTAGAAGGAAGAGCACCTTGGGGGCGAAGGGTTTGTAAAATTTGAACGAATTTCCTATCCGTGGACTCTTGAATTTGTCTAGTAGATTCTTGCATTGCTTGCATTATTTTCTCATTGATAGGTGTGTAAACACCCATCCTTTTTACCACTTAATTACAATAATAACCGAGCCTAAACGTGTATTTTATGTCTTTTATGTCAGAATTATGCGTGGTTTGTGTTTTTGTTTTGATTTAGGGCGAAATTGTGAAAATTGGAGAAAACACGGCATCCACGGGCTTTTATTGAAGAAAAAGATGAAAGATGAAGTCGAGAAGTCAAGAGTGCAAAAGAACGGAAGTCCAAGACCAATTCTGAAGATTTATCGAAGAAAAAGTCGAAAGACGGAAGTTTACTTAAAGCCGAAGAACTCAAGTCTATTTTATTGAAGAATTAAAAGACGAGTTCAAAGAAATCCCGAGCCAAAAGTCATTAAAGTCCAGGATTAAAGAAGATTTAAAGGCTTAAGGACTAATGGTGCAATTAACAAAGAGATTAAGAAGGAAGGACTAAGTATGCAATTAAGGAGAAAGGAAAGAGGGGAGGAAGCTTCCTAAGCATTCCTTAATCCTCCCCTATATATAGATTAGATCTTAATCATTTTCATTTTGTTGGCTAATAGTGACAATTAGTTCTTCCACTTTTAATTACCTTGTCATTTAAATACTTGTCAAATTTAAATACTTGTCTTGCACCTTAATTACCATTTAATTTCAAGTAAGTTTTTCTTTTAATTCTTGTCAATCTTTATCTTTATTGTTCATCTCTCATTCTACCTTTCTTAATATTTGATTTTTATTGTTTTTGTTCATGTTCATGTTCGTATGTTCTTATTTTGATCAAAGTGGGTTTTGATTATCTTGATTAGTTTTGTTAGTTTTGTTGTTTTGGATTGATTGTTTATGATTAATAGTTGTTTATTGATTAGTTTGATTTAATCTTGTGGTTGATTTCGCTTAAGTTTTTATTTGATCCGTATAGATTGTGTTTCCTTGTTCTTCGGGGTGTTTGTTTCTGTATTTCCCAGGTACTGACCTTTCCCAGGTATATTCCGAGTGAAGGATCAAAAGGTGGTCTATTCGGAATATTGAATATTCCGAATAGAGGGAATTTTCCGAATAGACAAGCTATTCTGAATAGGCCTAACTATTCCGGATAGGTAAGATATTCCGAATAGAGGGAGTATTCCGGATAGGAAACTTATTCCGAATAAGGAGATATTCCGAATAGGGAGTTTATTCCGGATAGAGTTCATATTCCGAATAGGTGACAATATTCCGAATAGGGAAACAATCCGAGTAGGCCAAATATTCCGGGTGAGGAACTTATTCCGAATAGCCACATCATTCCGAATCAAGACCATTATTCCGGATAGAGGATTATTCCGGATAGGTGACATATTCCGAGTAAGCCAAATATTCCGAATAAGGGTATTTATTCCGGATAGGTAATTCTCAGTTTCTTTAATTTCAGTTTTTAATTTTCTGCTTTTTAATTTCGAGCTTTATTTTTCCCGCCTTTTTCCTTACTCGCACTTTAAGTTTATTTGCCTTAGATTTATTTTAGCCTTTCCTTAGTTTTAGTTTTAATTTTAGTTGCGTTTTAAGTTTGCCTTAGCTAGATTTAAGTTTGCGTTATTTACGTTTAGTGCCTTTTAATTCTCGTCACGCTTTTAAATACTTGCCTTTTATTTTAATTAGACCTAGATTTACTTTTAAGTCATTTATTTTAATTGTTTTGCACTTTTCATATACTACAACGACACAACATTTGTTTCCACCAAAGAACAGCAGAGTCTCGCATAGTTAAACCAGATCAATTCGATTAGACCACTAGAACGATAATTTTCTTACTAGGCAAAAACCTAGTTATCAAATGGCGCCGCTGCCGGCTCTTTTCGTAAAGATTAACGGTTTTCTGTGAGAGACGCGTTGCTTTTTGGGATCCGTTCACTTGTGAGCGTTATTTTTCTTGCATAAAAAATTCAAAAAATCATAAAAATTAAAAATTATAAAAAATCCATAAAAATTAAAAATTTCAAAAATCCAAAAAGATTTTATTTTTATTGTGTATATATATTGTCTTTGCGTTTGGTATTGTTTTCTTTTGCATTTTCAGGTGTATGCGTACTAGATCTTCTAATTATCAAGAGCCCGAGACTCGAGAAGATTTAAGTATGTCAGGTGTTAACAACAATAATAATCCACCGCACCTCAACAATAACAACAATGTTCTTACACAGCCTGATCTTCGGACAATGGAGGAGCTTTGTCAACCTACCATGTTTGGACGAGGAGGACCGATTGCGCCGATGCAAATCACGGCTCCGGAGTTTTCGTTGAAGCACCACATGATTCAGCAAGTGCAAACTAATCCATTCGCCGGAATGCCTGATGATGACGCCAACAAACACCTCGACAAGTTCATTACAATCACCCAAAGCATGAAGTTTCCCGGTGCCACAATGGATGTTCTTCGCCTACAACTCTTCCCACATACTCTATCACATCATGCCGAGAAATGGTTGGATCGTCTCCCGAAGAATTCTATTCACACTTGGGATGACATGACTCAACGCTTTTTATCGCGCTACTTTCCACCATCCATGGTCACGAGCCTTCGCAATCAAATCAGCGGTTTCATGCAAGATCCCGATGAATCTCTTTTTGATGCTTGGGAAAGATATAATTTCTTGATTTATCGTTGTCCAAACCACAACATGCTTCCAGTCACATTGATTGATACTTTCTACAACGGTTTGACCTTTCGAGATCGTGATACGATTAATGCAGCCGCCGGTGGCACATTCATGAAAAGGAGACCCGAGGAGTGTAGAGAGCTTATTGAGAACATGACTACTCACCACAAAAACTGGGATTCCTCTGCTTCTTCAAGGAACAACCCGAGAGTCAATGTTTCCTCCACGTCAGCAAACCCTGATATGACCGAACTCACCCGCATGATGACTGAAATGAGCAAAAGTATCTTGCTTCTCGCTTCAAACCAACAACAACAAGATAAAGCGGTTGCACCTTCTTGTGAAACATGCGGCGGTCCACACTCATACACCGATTGTACTTCGACTCAAGGAAATCCGGAAAATGTGTATGCAGCTTATGGTAATTATTTACCAGAAAATTACCAAGCTCGACAACAAGGGGATAGAAATTTGTTGAGTTACCGGTCCAACAATTACCTTTCACCCGGTTTTTCTCCTCAAAACCAAAACCCCGCCAACAACTACAATAGAAGCAACCAAATCCCACCAAGAGCTTCTAATCCTTATCACCCACCCGCTCAACAAACCTCACCCATTAACCCCGATGTTGAAGCCATCATGAGAAGCCAAGGTGAGCAAATCAAGAATCTGCAGAGCCAAATTATCAATCTTAAAGGAGATATTACCAAGCAAGGAAATGAGATAAGATCCAAGCTTCGAGATAATATTCAATCCTCCTTCAGCAATCAAACGAATGATTTAAAGAATATGCTTGCTAGTTTCTTGCCCGCCGCTCAACCTTCTTCTTCGAGTTCTCTACCTTCAAACACCGTCACTAATCCGCGAGCAAATATGAGTGCTATTACTACTCGTAGTGGAATTACCATTGTCGATCCACTTATCCCACCCCCATCATCTACACTTCCTCCACCACCATTTATCCCTACTCCTCCTACACCTAGTATTAGTGCACCATTACCGTCTCCGCCTCGTCATGACGATGTACCTAGGAAGGACCCTTCAACATCTCAACCTTTACCTACTACACCTGCACCTTTACCACCCAAACCCAATATCCCTTATCCTTCACGTTTAGGCAAGACCAAAATGCTAACCAAGGATGACTCTCAAGTGGCGAGCTATGTGAAGATGATCTCTCAAATGAACTTCAACATTAGCTTTCTCGAAGCACTTGTCCACATGCCGAAATTTGTCAAAGCATTCAAGGAATTGCTTAACAAGAAGGAAAAGTTGATTGAGCTCGCCAACACACGCTTAAATGAAAACTGTTCTGCAGTTATTCTTAAAGAACTTCCGGAAAATCTTGGAGATCCCGGTCGTTTTGTGTTGCCTTGCGTTTTCAACAAAACTGAAGAGTTTACTGCCCTTGCTAATCTCGGGGCCAGTATTAATCTTATGCCATTGAATGTTTGGAAAACACTATCATTGCCCGACCTCACTCCAACAAAGATGACTCTTGAACTTGCAAATCGCACTCTCGCTTACCCCGTTGGTATAGCCGAAGATGTGTTCATTAAAGTTGGCACATTTACTTTCCCGGTCGACTTTGTCGTTGTTGATTATGAAATGGACCCTCGTATTCCTTTAATACTTGGTCGGCCATTCTTGAGAACCGGACGAGCTTTAGTTGATGTTGCCGAAGGTGAGTTAATCTTACGAGTCGGGAATGATTCACAAGTTTTCAAAATGGGGAAGCTTACAAGCAAATCCTTTGGACGAGAATCAGTGAATATGATTAATGTGCTTGATGACTTTTTTGTCTACAACAATCCTCTATTCGAGTCTTCCAATGATAATCCACTTTTTCAAGATGATGTGGATGATTCTCTATCCAATTTGGACGCTTCTCCCATTTATGATTCTCCACCGGTCTTTGATTCTTATGATGATGAGTCTAGCTCAGATTCGGATGATTATGATGACCTTACTTCTGAGTATCCCGATCTGCCCACATATGATGATTTTGATGAGGCCGATACTCTTTCGAGCGATTCTTCACATGATGAAGATCCTCCGCCATCACTCGATCCTACTTTGGACGATTACTCATTTGAGGAAGATTTCTCTACGTTTCTCAACACATACTTCCCTCATGAGAGTGATGCTCCTCCTTTTGACTTTGAAGATTATCGTCTTGATCCTACTTTGGATTTGAAGACAATTCTTTCAAAGGAGAAGAAACCGGTCGACACCAATATCCGCAGCACATATGATTTAACACCTCTTTGTCCACCTTCTGAGGACGAGGTTGTGCTTCTTTGTGGATCTTCTTCACACTCTGCTGAGCCTGAGTGCTATTTTCCCTTAAAGGAAAAGGTGTTCGACCCCGGTATTGAAATCTGTAAGCCATCTCAGTATCCACCTGATGAAATAAAAGGAAAAATCTTTGGAAATATTGAAGACATGCTTGCACCTCACCGTACTTGCTCCCACCGTGCTCCATCACTGCTTAAGGGAACCTTGCCTATTCTTCTTTGGCTTGCCTTGTTCGCCTTAAGCTTGTGCTATTTGATGGACGGAAACTATGTCTTTGATCCTGGTGGATATGTTTCATGCTTCTTCCTATGATGATCAAGGTCGAGTCAGGCTCACGACCCGGTTAACAAAAACCAAGCGCTTCTTGGGAGGCAACCCATGTATCTATCTTTTCGCTTTCTTTATCCTAAGTGTAGGGGAGACCCGTTGGTTTGCTATTTCCTCTCCTCTCTTCTCTTAATCAGGGATTCGAACTCAATGATCCACTCTTGATGATTCTTGACGACCCGTGATTCCGTGTTCCATTTTCCCGGTTCTATCCTAAACTCTTTTCGATTCACTATTTTATATTTTCTCAATATTAAAATAAGAATCTCTTTAGTTGTCTCTTCCTTAGCGAGATTTAAACAAAGTGCACAATGTCCTAAGTGTAGGGGAGTTTACTCCCACATGTTTAAACATTGAGGACAATGTTTATGTTAAGTGTAGGGGGGACTTCTATCGAAGTTAAGTGGTCTTTTCCTTGTATTTGTCCTCATTTTAACCGGAAAATCAAGTTTTCGACATTTTTCAAAATTTTTGATCTATTTTGGCCCATTAGTTTTTACCGTTTCATAGTTATTTGCTTTCCTTATTAGAATAAATTTTTAATAAAGTGGTTTTAATTTTCAAACGTTGTGAATCTTTTGACTCAACCCGAGTTTACTTGTCTAAGTTTACTCTAGCTAGTATCCTTAACGTGTTTAAGTCAAGTTTTGCTAGGCTTTTATATAGGGAGCTATAAAACTCGAAAGTCTTAACTCTCACGGGTTAAGAACAAGAACTTTTCGCAAGTTCCTATAATTGATCCTAGAGAGTCGTTTATCAAGGGAACTTTAAAACGCGATTTCTAAACTTGAAAAAGACTAAGAGTTTGCAAGATCCTATAGGCGACTCGAAAACCCAAAACTTTGATTTAATATGCTAAGTATCCACGAGTCTCATTCCTTGAGATTTTAAACTATGGAGAACGAGAGATGATAGAGCCAATTATAAGTTCGGTATTCTTTCGTGAATTTATGTGAGTTAATTATGAGCCTATTCTCCCATCGCTTGCTAATAAATTTATCTGCAATAAATAAGGTTGTACGATTTGAAAAGTTACTTAGCTTCTAGCCCAAGATCGTTTAAAAGTTGCTCGGTATGGATTAGAGTTCATAGCCAAGGCATAACTTATTGAAGCGGGATGCGAAGATTGGCAAGTCCAAAAAGGTCCTAACAAGACATGAGGGCTATATTTTGTTGCTAAAGATCCAAAGTGATGTGAAGAATCATTTATCAAAAATATGAAGGATCGAGACACGCGACAAAAAGCAAAAACTCCCCAAAAGTCATGGAGAAGTGTATCCGAAAAGACCCTAGCAAGGTATGAGGATAAATAGATCCAAGTCATAAAAGGAGGTGGATCGTTGTATATCAAAGTCCAAAATAATGATTGGAGAAAAATGAAGAAGTCGTGGTCCAAGTATGAATCTCTCAAAACTTCAAGTGAAGAAATTCCTATTATGAAGAGAAGGCCATTATTTCATGAACGTCTCTCAAGGTTTGAAGTATGAAGTCTCTACCAAATATCGGTCCGAGAAAGATCTCAAATCGCGAAGCGAGTTATGCCAAGATATGAACTTTATGAGGTCCCGAGAAGCAGTTTTAAAAGATTTTGTCCTTTAGCTAACTATTGATTAAATCGTTCACTTTATTTTCGGCCTAAATAACTATCGAAATAAGTCAAAAATGCATCCTCGTGATCATTCAAGACAATAATAAAATATAAGAGATACCCCTAGGAATAAGGGAGTCTAAGTGAGTAATTGGCCCACATGAGTTCGTGTTAGTTTACTAACTTATAATAACAATGATCTCGTTTTTAAGCTTGGTTCGGAGAAAGTGAAAAATTGAGGATGATGATCATTCATAACATTTCCAAAACCCAAGGTATGCTTTTGATTTCTTTACTTTAAATGTTTGTAATTTTCTATCTCTTTAATAAAGGCCAACGTGGATTGATTATGATGAAAAATGTAAATGTGATTTGTAACTAATGCATTGCATGAGGACATTGCAATGGTCAAGTGTAGGGGATTTGATAGGTGTGTAAACACCCATCCTTTTTACCACTTAATTACAATAATAACCGAGCCTAAACGTGTATTTTATGTCTTTTATGTCGGAATTATGCGTGGTTTGTGTTTTTGTTGTGATTTAGGACGAAATTGTGAAAAGTGGAGAAAACACGGCATTCACGGGCTTTTATTGAAGAAAAAGATGAAAGATGAAGTCGAGAAGTCAAGAGTGCAAAAGAACGGAAGTCCAAGACCAATTCTGAAGATTTATCGAAGAAAATGTCAAAAGACGAAAGTTTACTTAAAGCCGAAGAACTCAAGTCTATTTTATTGAAGAATTAAAAGACGAGTTCAAAGAAATCCCGAGCCAAAAGTCATTAAAGTCCAAGATTAAAGAAGATTTAAAGGCTTAAGGACTAATGGTGCAATTAACAAAGAGATTAAGAAGGAAGGACTAAGTATGCAATTAAGGAGAACGGAAAGAGGGGAGGAAGCTTCCTAAGCATTCCTTAATCCTCCTCTATATATAGATTAGATCTTAATCATTTTCATTTTGTTGGCTAATAGTGACAATTAGTTCTTCCACTTTTAGTTACCTTGTCATTTAAATACTTGTCTTGCACCTTAATTACCATTTAATTTCAAGTAAGTTTTTCTTTTAATTCTTTTCAATCTTTATATTTATTGTTAATCTCTCATTCTACCTTTCTTAATCTTTGATTTTTATTGTTTATGTTCATGTTCATGTTCTTATGTTCTTATTTTGATCAAAGTGGGTTTTGATTATCTTGATTAGTTTTGTTAGTTTTGTTGTTTTGGATTGATTGTTTATGATTAATAGTTGTTTATTGATTAGTTTGATTTAATCTTGTGGTTGATTTCGCTTAAGTTTTTATTTGATCCGTATAGATTGTGTTTCCTTGTTCTTCGGGGTGTTTGTTTCTGTATTTCCCAAGTACTGACCTTTCCCAGGTATATTCCGAGTGAAGGATCAAAAGGTGGTCTATTCGGAATATTGAATATTCCGAATAGAGGGAATATTCCGAATAGACAAGCTATTCCGAATAGGCCTAACTATTCCGGATAGGCAAGATATTCCGAATAGAGGGAGTATTCCGGATAGGAAACTTATTCCGAATAAGGAGATATTCCGAATAGGGAGTTTATTCCGGATAGAGTTCGTATTCCGAATAGGTGACAATATTCTGAATAGGGAAACATTCCGAGTAGGCCAAATATTCCGGGTGAGGAACTTATTCCGAATAGCCACATCATTCCGAATCAAGACCATTATTCCGGATAGAGGATTATTCCGGATAGGTGACATATTCCGAGTAAGCCAAATATTCCGAATAAGGGTATTTATTCCGGATAGGTAATTTTCAGTTTCTTTAATTTCAGTTTTTAATTTTCTGCTTTTTAATTTCGAGTTTTATTTTTCCCGCCTTTTTCCTTACTCGCACTTTAAGTTTATATGCCTTAGATTTATTTTAGCCTTGCCTTAGTTTAAGTTTTAGTTTTAGTTGCGTTTTAAGTTTGTCTTAGCTAGATTTAAGTTTGCGTTATTTACGTTTAGTGCCTTTTAATTCTCGTCACGCTTTTAAATACTTGCCTTTTATTTTAATTAGACCTAGATTTACTTTTAAGTCATTTATTTTAATTGTTTTGCACATTTTATTTAAAAACAACCAAAAATATTCTTTTTCACCAGAAACAACTGAGTCGTATTTTGAACCGGAAATCAATTCGTTAAGATACCGAGAACAATAATTGAACCTAGCAAAATACATTCATTACTCATGTTCATTCAATTTTTTCAAAACCAAGTCCATTGGCGGATGAGGTAAATTGAACCCTTGTTGTTGAAAACCTTGGTTTGGGTATTGGCTATAAGGTGGAAAACCTTGAGGATTGAAACCTTGGTTTGGAAAGCCTTGATTGTGCATGTGAAAGTTTCCCTGATTTGCATTTGAGCCCCTCATGTTGGCATTTCCTTGAACATTAGCTCTTGGTGGCCCTTGGTTGTTTTGGTTGGGTGGGGGTGGTCTTTGCTGAAAACCGGGTGGAGCCAAATAATTTGTCGAGTTGTAAGACAAGTGATTAACATCGACATTAGGCTTGAAATGAACTCTCTCGGTGTTGTTGTAAGCATACACTTCTCCGTGAGATTGGTCATATGCTTTATCACAATTAGCATAGGAGTGTGGCCCACCACAAGTTTCACAAGTTATATTACTAGAATTGTTGTTTTTGGAATTGTTAACGGCTTGTAAAGAAAGTGCTTCAACAACCGTAGTAAGCTTATCAAGTCTCCTTTCGGTGTCACTAGTGTTAGCACTAGCCACATTAGCCCGAACACTTTTGGTTTACACTTTAGATTTATTCTCAATAATATCCCATGCGGCATTAGAAGACTCAACCAAAATATTACCCCCCCGAGGCACTTTTTAGTGAATCTTGGTCATTCATGCTTAAACCATTGTAAAAAGTATCAATTTGATGCACTTTTGTGAAACCATGTTGTGGACACTTTCTTCAAAGTTCCTTAAAACGGTCCCAAGATTCACTAAATGTCTCACCGTACTTTTGTTCAAAGTTAATGATTTCATTCCGCAAAGCGGTAGTACGTGAGGGTGGGAAAAATTAGTTGATGAATTTGGTCTCTAAATCCGACCACGTAAGAATACTTTGTGGCGGTTCCTTATCAAGCCAATGTCGGGCTTGTCCCTCTAAGGAGAAAGGAAAAAGTTGCAAGCGAATTACCTCTTGTGAAACCCCATTAAACTTGACCGTATTAGTGAGTTGAAGAAACCTTTTGATATGGTCATGAGGATCATCAAGTGTACGCCCCAAGAATGGTTGAGCAGAGACCATTTAAATGAAGCCGGATTTGAGCTCAAAGTTGTTGGCTCCAATCTCGGGTATGACAATAGCATCGGTGTTGCCCTCTACGTGCGATTGCAAAAGCTCGATCATTGGTCGATTGTCCATGGTGACAATAGGTTGAGTTTCGACTTCGGCTTGAGTTGCTTTCTTCTTACGAGCACGGGTACGCATACACACCTACAAAAGGAAAAGAAAGATAGACAAGAAATATTTTTGGTTTTTATGTTTTTCTATTTTTTTGGTTTTTTTGAAAATTTTATATTTTTTAGGATTTTTGAAAATTGTTGAAAATTAGACAAATAAAATAACGTTCAAGAGTGAACGGGTCCCAAAATCCAACGCGTCTCTCACAATAAACCGTTAATTTCCACGAAAAGAGTCGGCAGCAGCACCATTTAATAATTGAATTTTACTAAGTTGAAATCGTCTCGACTCAATTCGAATTGACAATGGTTAACGTGCGACTCAGTCGTTCTTGGTGAAATATAAAGGGAAAAGGTTATCTATTTTAAACTAAAAGTAAAATGAAAATTTAAATGTCGTTAAGTAGAAGTGGAAGTTTGAAATTTAAAACTAAAAATTAAAACTTAAAAATAAATGCCGAAAAATTAAACTTTAGAAAGCAAATTTGAAAACTTAAATTAAATGCAATCTTGAAATAAATCTAGAATCAAAACTATTTAAAATAAAGTTTAAGAAAATGGCGGGAAAAATTAAATTGAAAATTAAAAATAAGAAAAGAAAATATAAACTAAAACTCCATCGAAATATCCTGGTGTCGGAATCCCATCGGAATACTACAGTCGGAATACTGTCGGAATGTGTCAAAATGGAATTCTATCGGAATGTATACAAAAGAAAACCTATCGGAGAAAACCGTCGGAATAATCCGTCGGAAAGCAAAAGGAATAACGATCAATACAACTGTCGGAATAAGCTAAAACAAGTTATCGGAATGTGTAAATACTAGAAACTGTCGGAATATCAAAATAATCTCTAGCGTCGGAATCTTGGTCGGAAAAACGGTCGGAATCATAAACCCTAATCCGATGGTTCCGTCAGTTGACAGGTCGGAATAGGGAAACCCTATTCCGATGGAAAGAAATTATAAATAAGCAAGTTAATAAGCTACTTTTCAATAAGCTCAAACCGAAAATTTACCAAACTATAATTAAACGAACTAAATAAGAACGAATAAAACTTACAAAACTCTAAATAAGCAACTTTTTAAATCAAACTTTCAAAATACAAAATTTTTAAGAAAACTTTAAAATTAATAAGCTAAATACAAAATAAGCCAATAAGCATGATAAGCTCAAAGCTCAAATCATATAAAAACTTATATATGAACAAAAAGATAAACTTTTTTATCACATAAACATCAAGATTAAACAAAATGGAAGATTAATTCGAATTATATATCAATAAAAATCAAGAAAGGTAGAATAAGATAAATACTAAAACAAGATTAAGATTTTAAAAGTAAAGATTAGATTAAAACAAGAAAGGAAGATGAAAGATGAAGAACCTAGTGAGATAAAGTTAAACACTTTCTCTCTCTAAAATTAAAAACTACAAAATGAAAAATGAATACTAACTAATAACTAACTAACACTCTCCTAATGTGTCATTAGGAGGGTATATATAGGAAGTGGGGAGTGCATGTGTTGCTTCCTTCTTTCTTTCTCTTTTTCATCTCGACTTGATTTAAATTCTTTGTCTTTCTCGAAGTCGTCTCGGGGTTTGTCGATATAAATTGAACTTGTCTTATAATTTCTTCAATAATTAGACTTGAGTTCTTCGACTTCATTAAACTTTCGTCTTTAGAATTTTTCTTCGATAAATCTTCAGAATAGGTCTTGGACTTCTGTTCTTTTTGCACTCTTGATCTTTTGACTTCGTCTTTTCTCGTTTTCATCGATAAAAACCCGTGAAAGCCCGTGTTTTCTTCCTATTTTAATCTTTTGGTCCTAAAACACAATAAAAACACACACCACGCATAATTCCGACATTTACGACATTAAATACACGTTTTGGCTTGGTTATTATTATAATTAAGTGGTAACAGGATGGGTGTTTTCACACTTATCACTGAGATAAGGAACCGCGGGCAGATATAGCAGTTGGCCCTTTGTCCTATAAATAGTAGACCATTCTCAGATTTTCTCTTCACCTCTTTTGCACATATATTTCTAGATTCAAACATACTTCTTAAATCACTCAAATCCTTGATCATTTGATTGATTACTACTTGTTTAGAAGTGAATATATCCCATCCATCCCTTCCTCTCCAAGTGCAAAGAGAAGAACACTATCCTTGTGAAGTGTTGAGTCCACCACCAAAGATCCTTTGAAGATCAAATCTTATAAATTTGTTCTTGTGTCATAGTTGTGAAGATCCAAGTAGTTGTGTCTATTTGGAAGTTGTGTATGTAATAAGTATAGTTGTGTAGATTGGTCCTAGCTACGATTAGGGCTCGACTTTTATCTTAGAGTCGGAAATTGGTTAAGCAACGTGTACGGTTTTCTCCACCATAAGGAGCTTGTTGTATAGTGAACTCTCGAGTAAGGAGTATTCGAGGAGTGGAGTAGGAACGAGGAGTGAGATTCATTGTCGAACCACTATAAATCCTTGGTGTTTGGTTTGATCTTTCTTTACCCTTAACTCTTTACATTCTTTATTCTTTGTGCATATACATTAGTTAGTATTAGTTTAGTTACACTATCATTGTTCATATTGTGCATAAGAAGATTTCACATATTTCCTCAAGCCTAAGTTTTTGAAAAAAGATTTTTTGAAAACCATTTTTTAACAAGTAAATATAAGAAACTATTCAACCCCCCCCCCCCCCCCCCCTTCTAGTTTCTACAATTGGTATCAGAGCGAGGTTGCTCAAGAATGTTTTAAGTATATTGTATTTTAAAACTTGAATCGATCTATGGATTCCAACAAGTACCTAGAAGGGCAATCTATGCAAAGACCACCACTTTTTGAAACCGATAATTTTTTTTTATTGGAGAAATAGTATTGAGACTTATGTGAAATCAAAAGATTTAGATCTTTGGCATGTTATTACCAATGGTGATTTTTTACCTTATCAATTTAATGAAGTTTCTAAAACAAAAGAATTGGTCACTTTTGACAAAGCTAATGACGATACTAAAAAGAAACTTTCGAAAAATAATGAGGCTAAAATGGTGATTTATAATGCTTTACCTAAGAAAGAGTATGAAAGGATTTTTATGTGTGAAATCGCTAAAGATATTTGGAACACTCTTTTAGTAACCCACCAAGGTAATAGCCAAGTCAAAGAAAGCAAAATCGATCTTCTTGTCCAACAATATGAACAATTTGTCATCTTAGAAGATGAAAATATTAATAGTGCTTTTGCTAGATTTAACACTATTATTACTAGTCTAAAAGCACTTGATGAAGGTTTTTCTAGCAAGAACAATGTTAGGAAGTTTCTACGGGCCTTACATCCAAAGTGGAGAGCAAAAGTCACGGCGATTGAAGAATCGAAAGATCTCTCAACTTTATCACTCGATGAACTCATAGGCAACTTGAAGGTTCATGAGATGATAATTTTGAAGGACTCGGAATTGGTAAAAACCAAGAGTGAAAGGAAGTCTCATGCACTCAAAGCCAAGAAGGCACAAAGCGATCATGCTAGTTCCTCGGATAGCGATGACGAGGAGTATGCATTGGCGGTGAGATATTTCAAGAAGTTCTTCAAAAGACGAGGTCAACACGTGAGGCAACCCAACAATGACAAGAAACCATTCTCAAAAAATCGGTTTGCCAAGAACGAAAAAGGTGATAGGAATTTCTTTATATGTGGTGATCCAAATAATTTCATTAGTGATTGTCCAAAGCCTTCACGCGATAAGAATCACACGGCGTTCATTAGTGGTTCTTGGAGCGATAGCGGTGAAGATGTTGATGATAACCCCAAAGAGGAGAAATGTCTTATGGCTCATACTTCTAAAGAGGTACATTCTGAAACCGAATATTATAGCAATGATAACTCCACCTTAGATGATATTAAATTAGAAGGCCAATATGATAATTTACACAAACTTAGCCTTAAATTCATAGAAAATAACAAAACCTTAAAATCAAGCAAAACTAAGCTTGAAAATGAGATCAATAAACTTAGGGAGAAATTAGCCAAGCTTGAGAAAAATAAAGAAGTTGATTTAGGTTGCTTAAGTTGTGAGAAACTTAGATTAGAGAATGAAGATCTCAAGAGCGCCATTATTAAATTGGAAAAGTTCATGAAAGGTACTAGTGCTCTTGATGATATTTTTAACAAATAAATTCATTCTAAAGAAAGACTTGGTGTAGGTTTTAACTCAAATAAAGCATCAACTAGTGAACCTAAACAAGTTAGATTTTCAGAAAAATCGTCTGCTGTACGCGGTCCCAGATTGTATAGGGCGGTTCCTTATCACTATGGAACCGCCGCCCTAGACAAGGAACCGCGGCCAGAAAGAGGTTTTGTTGAAAATCCTGAACTTTCTGAAAAGTGAAATTTAGGTGAACAACCAAAGCATCTTATTGTTAACAAGGTCAAATTACCCATACTTGACGACAATGCCGTTGATAAGTTCTATAAGCCCTTGAGTAAACCTCTAATGGGAAATAGAAGTTTATCAAGACCTTCCACTACTCCACCAAGAGTATGGAATGAGTCTAGGCCTAGAAGTAGAACGACAACACCTAGAAGAGATAGTCAAAACAATTCATGACCTAGAAGTAAAACTCAAACACCTAGAAGGAATGACCACAACTCTAAACCAAGATCAAATACACCTAGGAGAAATAATGAACAACAAAATGGTTATATGAATTATTATCCTCCTCTATTTTATTCCCCATGGGGAATCCCTCCTCCATTCATGCATCCCACCCTAATGCAAGGGATGTTTGGAACTAACAATTTTGGACCCATGAGATATTGGGGACCAAATGTTTGATCTTGTGTTTTGTTACCTAGATATGCTTGGGAATTGATTTGGAACCCAATGAGTGGATTAAGGATAGTGGTTGTTCTAAACACATGACGGGTAATCGAAGTTTGTTCTCGCGCTACAAAGCATATGATGGAGGTAACTTCACATTCGCTAGTAGTCTACGTGGTAATATCATTGGCAAAGGTACGGTTTCTTTTGACTCCATAACCATTGAAAATGTTGAGCACGTAGATAATTTAGGGTTTAACCTTTTAAGTATAGGTCAAATTTGTGACAATAAGTGTAAGGTCATCTTTTCGGAACATGATAGTGAAATCCTAAAGGATGGAAAGGTCATTGGAAAAGGTGTTAGCTGGCATGGGCTTTATGTCATGAAGGTCAATAAGAAGTCAAAAGACAACATATTTCTTGCGACTATAGATGATAGTTCTACTCTTTGGCATAGGAGATTAGGTCACACTATTATGCGTTTAATTCAATCTTTAGTCTCTAAGGAGTTGGTAAGACACCTCCCTAAGATGAAGTTTGATAGTCACTTTTGTGATGCTTGCAAAGTTGGAAAGCAAGTTCACTCAAGTCACAAAGCAAAGAATTTGGTTTCAACCTCTCGTGCTTAGAGCTCCTACGTATGGATCTCTTTGGACCTTCCGCCATACGGAGTTATGGAGGTAACCTTTATACCCTAGTTATAGTTGATGACTATTCTAGATTCACTTGGACAAGATTTTTGGCATCTAAGAATGAAGCTTTCGATCATTTCGAAATCTTTAGTCGAAGAATCCAAAATCAACTAGGATGTCCATATGTCTCTATTAGGACGGATCATGGTAGTGAATTTGATAATGAAGTGCAATTTCGTGCATTTTGTGAAGCTCATGGTATTACCCATGACTTCTCGGCTCCTCGCACTCCATAATCAAATGGGGTAGTTGAAAGGAAGAATAGGACCATCCAAGTGATGAGTAGGACGATGTTAAACGAGCAATCTTTGCCTCAAAAGTTTTGGTACAATGTCGTGGACACATCGACTTATATTCTCAACTGAATTCTTATTCGACCTTTCCTAGGAAAGACCCCCTATGAGATTCTTAAAAGTAAGAAAACCTCATTGGAATACTTTAGGGTGTTTGGAAGCAAGTGCTTTATCCTCAACACCAAAGACTACCTTACCAAGTTCGACCCAAAGTCTTACGAAGGTATCAATTTAGGTTATTCCCAAACTAGCAAAGCCTACATAGTCCTCAATAGAACATCAGGTGTAATTAAAGAATCACTTAACGTGACTTTTGATGAAACCCCTCCTTTACCCAAGACACCACCAATGGTTGATGATGACTTGGATGAAATAGAAGTAGTTAAAGCCAAAGAGGTTAGAAAAATAGGAGTTGGAGACCTTAGTGTTGAAAAGGAAGTAAACATTAAGGAGTCTAAGGATCATACTCTCAATAATATCATTGGTGACTTAAATCAAAGGACCCTAAGATCTCAAGTCCAAAACCAAAGAAACTTCTTTTGTTTCGTCTCCTTGATTGAACCAAAGAATGTTAAAGAAGCTTTGACGGATGAGAGTTGGGTCATTGCGATCCAAGAAAAATTGAATCAATTCGTTGCTAATGATGTTTGGGAACTTGTTCCTCCACATAGAATGACTACCATTATAGGAACCAAATGGGTCTATATGAATAAGTTAGATGAGAATGGTGTTATGTCTCGTAACAAGGCTAGACTTGTAGCTCAAGGCTATAATCAACAAGAAGGGATTGATTATGACGAGACATATGCACCGGTAGCAAGATTAGAATCCATTAGAATCCTTTTAGCCTACGCTTGTGCCTTAGACTTTAAGCTTCAACAAATGGATGTAAAGAGTGTGTTTCTTAACGGTTTGATCAATGAGGAGGTATATGTGGCTCAACCTCCTGGCTTCAATGATTTTGAGAAACCGGATCATGTTTACAAGCTTAAGAAGGCACTTTATGGTCTTAAACAAGCACCCAAAGCATGGTATGATAGACTTAAAGTGTTTCTTGTTAAACATGAGTATACCATGGGGATGGTAGACAACACGCTCTTTACAAAGAAGAAAGGTTCTCACCTCATAATCGTGCAAATATATGTTGATGACATTATATTTGGCTCAACTTGTCAAGAATTGTGTGATGACTTTCCCAAAATCATGCATGATGAGTTTGAAATGAGTATGATGGGATAACTTAACTTCTTTTTAGGACTCCAAATTAAACAAAAGGATGATGGTATTTTCTTTAGTCAATCTAAGTATGTTAAAGTAAAGAAATTTAGATTAGAAGAATCTAGACCAATGAAGACCCCAATGGCTTCGGATACTAAACTCACCGTAGATGATGATTGTGAGTCGGTAGACAACACCAAATATAGAGGTATGATTGGTAGTTTGTTGTACCTAACGGCAAGTCGACCGGATATCATGTTTAGTGTTTGCCTTTGTGCTCGCTTCCAAGAGGCTCCCAAAACCTCTCACCTTGAAGCGGTTAAGCGTATCTTCCGATACATTAAAGGCACTATACATTTAGGATTTTGATATCCTAAAGGGACCGGCGTAGAAACCATTGTCTACGCGGACTCGGATCATGCGGGAGACTATGTGGACCGGAAAAGCACTAGTAGAGTTTGTACCTTCATGGGTTGTTGTTTAACTTCTTGGTTCTCCAAGAAACAAACCGCTCTTGCGATATCCACCACGGAAGTCGAGTATGTGAGTGCCGGAAAAGCATGCCAACAAGCTCTATGGATGAAGCAAGCACTTGTTGATTACCGGATTTCTCTTGATGATGTTCCCATCATGTGCGACAATAAAGGTGCTATAGACCTTAGCAAGAATCCCGTGCAACATTCACGAACCAAGCACATAGAAATTCGCCACCATTTCCTTAGGGATAATGTTCAAAAGGGGAACATTTTTATTGAGAAGGTACCCTCCGAGGATAACTTAGCCGACATCTTCACTAAGCCACTTAAGAGGAAACCTTTTAATTACTTGCGTCTAAGTCTAGGATTAATGGAACATATTCCTTAATTTCTTTCCTTTTATTGAGTCTCTTATTTTCTCTTGAGTCTTTTATCACTTTGAGTCATTGAGTCTCTTAAACTCTTCTTGGAAATCTTCTCTTCTCCTTTTCAAAATTCTCAAAGTCTCTTTCGAAAATGGTCGAGAAATGTTTTGACATTGTTAATTCATTCTAAAAACATTTTTTCATAGATTCTTGCTATTAATCTCGAGCTTACATAATTCATATGTATGATTCTCTCAAACATAGCAAGAACAAGATAGAATCATGAAGGATCATTGTGTCGTGACTTAAGGTCTTGTCTTACACACCTCCTACATCGATTTTTATTTTAAAATCCATGTATTTTGGTCAAATCTCTAGTTTGTGAGTTCGTATGTGTTTTCTTTGTCTATCTTTGCTTTTAAGCATATCCCTATGATTAGTTAGACTAGAAAAATAAGATTTGCTGAATTGAAAAATCTTCCTTCACCACCAAAACACAGCCTCTGTAGGCGGTTCCATATATGAATCGCGGTCCCTTAGCGATAAGGAACCACCAGAAGTGATAAGGAACTGTGTACAGTGCTTCCTTTTTTGGGTATTCTGAAACTCCAAATTTGTTCCAACACTTTTGGGAATCTTTGTTTCAACCCTTTGACCACCCAAAAAATACCTTGATCCTTCCCTATTTAACCATAAGCATTTTGCCATACTTCACATCCCAAAATGTCTTATACTCCTAATGAAAGCCTTGATTCTCCTCCATTTTCCCCAATTGCTTTCAATCCCAACTCACCCAAGAACACTTTCAATCCAAATTCACCCAAGAACACTCTTAATCACATTTCTCCTACCAAGAATGTTTATTGTGGAACATCTTTTCTTCCACCACCACCCTTTAGTGTTCTTCCTCCTTCTTATGATAATGTCATGCACCATGGGATATATTGTCATTGTTGTCAATATCAACATCTTGTTATGGCACACATCTATGAGGAGTTGAGCTACATCAAGAGTCTCTTAATCAAGACTCCTCTTCACTTTGATTATGAGATCTCCACCAAGCCACCACCACCACCTTCCACCACAACCTTGTCTTTCATATAAGCATTGGTTGCTTATCCACAAGACACCTAATTCAAGCAAATCTTAGAATTCTAGATTAACTAAGATTAGATTTATGCTTTTGGCTTTTTCCTTTTTCATACATCTTTGTATGTTTTTTTACATGACATCACTTGGATCTTAGTCTTTGTGTTTTCTTCTCTTTTTATTTTATTTTTTTGTGACCTATAGCTATCTCTTGTTGGTTGTCTCTTTTGTTCAACTAACCCTTCTATGTAGCTTGTCACCATATCTCGATTCCTCGGTGCCCCAAACAAGTGAGAGTAAGCACCAAGGGGGAGTCTTTGAAAAGTCCGTCTCTTCAACACCGACTTGTACAACCTTTTTGCTTCGACAAAGGGGGAGAAATGAATAAACTCGTCTTCGAAAATCTTGTTTTTGTGTGATTGAGTTTATGTATTGTCGGAATCATAAAGGGGGAGATTGTTAATGCAATAATGCCTAAAAATGTTACTTGCATTTTTTGGTCTCGCTTAGTTTTGATTACGACAATATGTAAAAACAAGCATTTACGAAAACAACGAAAAACGAATTCTTGAGTTCAAGTATTTTTCATTTTACCTATTTTCACTTAAGGTATGAATAAACAAGTACTAACCTTAATCAAGTGATCAAGTGATTTAATCTTTTCTTAAAACTCACTTTTTATTAAGTGTGACAAGTTTTTTATTAAACTTTCTTTTTAAGAAAATGTTTTATTAAATTAAATATTTGAAAATTTGAAAATGGCATATTCGTTTTTGATTTGGAATATTCTTTCAGGATATTTTATAATCAGATAAGACCTCCACCACTAAAGGACAAAAAGGGAGCGGAGTCTACTCTGGCGGTTCCCTAGTGCCTATGCGGTTCCTTATCGATAAGGAACAGTCGGCTGAGATAAGGAACCACGGGCAGATATAGCCGTTGACCCTTTGTCCTATAAATAGTGGACCATTCTCAGATTTTCTCTTCACCTCTTTTGCACATATATTTCCAGATTCAAACATACTTCTTAAATCACTTAAATCCTTGATCATTTGATTGATTACTACTTGTTTAGAAGTGAATCTGTCCCATCCATCCCTTCCTCTCTAAGTGCAAAGAGAAGAACACTATCCTTGTGAAGTGTTGAGTCCACCACCAAAGATCCTTTGAAGATCAAATCTTATACATTTGTTGTTGTGTCATAGTTGTGAAGATCCAAGTAGTTGTGTCTATTTGGAAGTTGTGTATGTACTAAGTATAGTTGTGTAGATTGGTCCTAGCTACGATTAGGGCTTGACTTTTAGCTTAGAGTCGGAAATTGGTTAAGCAACGTGGACGGTTTTCTCCACCATAAGGAGCTTGTTGTGTAGTGAACTCTTGAGTAAGGAGTACTCGAGGAGTGGAGTAGGAACGAGGAGTAAGCTTCGTTGCCGAACCACTATAAATCCTTGGTCTTTGGTTTGATCTTTCTTTACCCTTAACTCTTTACATTCTTTATTCTTTGTGCATATACATTAGTTAGTATTAGTTTAGTTACACTATCATTGTTCATATTGTGCATAAGAAGATTTCACATATTTCCTCAAGCCTAAGTTTTTGAAAAAGGATTTTTTGAGAACCATCTTTTAACAAGTAAATATAAGAAACTATTCAACCCCCCCCCCCCATCTAGTTTCTATAGTTACAAATTTTGAAGAACATTTTAAATTTTATCAAGTGTTTAAATTATCAAGATAACCCTTTCAAGTTTAATATCGGATCTATACATCCTCTTGGTAAATTCATAACTAACGATTAAAAGGATGTCAAGCTGTATCTTTTAAAGTATTTGATTTTATCATACTTTACTTTCAATATGATGAAATTATTCAAATAATTTATAATTTCTAGCAATGATTTTAAATAACATGGAAATCTGATTTTCCGAAATGGTAACAATAAACTTGAGCTTTTAACAGTAAATTCATACAGTCATCCAAAAGTTCTTTAGCCGATCAGGATAACTATTTTGAACTGTTCTACTTTTGCTTTGAAAATCTTAATCAAGAGAAAGACATAGCAACAACTTACTCACTAAATATAGAAAGTTTGATTTTAAATCACTACACCTTGTAAAATTTTCTTTTAATCAAGAAAATATTTAAACTGAGTTTTAAAGTAATACCAAAATCCTAGACAACTAATTGTGACAGCTTGTATTTTAAATGATCTTACGTAATTCATTTTTCCTTCTATTTCTGTTGTAACTAGATTGTTACGTTTTAAGATTTTCATGCTTATAGTTTGCACGATTCACGATTCCTTGTCGATTATCAATCTTGATTCATCTTAACGCACTTTGTCCGTTTAAGCAATTGTTGTGTTCATTCCATCTCTTGATATTTCTCCATACTGAAAGGTCATTATTCTAATCCGAGTTTGAAATTTATTCGAAGAAGAGTTCAGAAACTGAAGCGTAGTGAATTCTAATTGTGAAGATTTTCCGTAGTGCAGAAATTACCTGGGAATCAATGAAATTGTTCTACACTTTGTACCTCCTCTTGTTTGCATCTTCTACTGTTTTCAGGAAAACTCTGGGACCAGAGTTCCTTTAGGGGGAAGAATGTAAGAACCCGTACATTCCCAACATTATTTTATTCTTTTATTCGTGTTTCTTGAATTTTCCAACGTATTACGTTTTCTTGTATTCTTATATGTAAATCCTGAGATCATGATAATTTTAATAAATTATACTTTTCAAGTATTTTATGATCATTGATAAATACTTTATCGGTAACTATAAATTTTATTATTTTATTTTTCCATATTTATTTAAATCAAAACTTTTGATTTAAAATCACCCGCGTGCGTTTTACAACGAGTTTGCTCAAAATCAATGAACAATGAGAATTCCTAGTGATCGCGATACCGACGGATGCCCAAAATTTTACATTATATTATCGATTGTTTCGATAATTAATATTTTCGATGATTTCGTTTTAATTATGAGTCGGGAGTCCATATTATCTTGTTTTGGGTGCGTTTTAACTTTTGAGAAAGTATTTTTACGAAACTCGAGCCCCGTAAATATTTGTAAATTTGACTAATAGTCATTTCCCACTTTTTAAAAAAGTATTTATTTTCTAGTCCTAAAGTTTCAAAAGTTGCAAGATTAGTCCCTCTACTTAACTAGACATATATAAACTAAATTCTTCCACTAAACTACACATGCACTTCATTTAAAAAAACAACAAACACCTCCTTCCTTTCCTTTTTGCCATGAGACCCAACACCAAAACACCTCAATTTTCATCATCATCCATCATTAATTAGCTAAAACAATATCAATACCACTTCCTAGAATTTTAAGGTGCATCTTTTGGTACAAGATTTATACACATGCAAAAACTTTCATATTTTTGGTAAATTCTTTGTTGGGTTGATGTTTGATCATCATAAACATGATGATCATGGCTAGGTTTTATTATTTTAATGTTCAAAAGTCTAAGTTTTTGGTTTTTTATTCTTGTTTTTAATGCATGCAAGTGTTTTTAGGAGTGTTTTGCTTGATGGGTATGTTAGTAGGATGATTCTATAGGTTTTGGAATGAGTGGTTTTGGTTGGAAATTTGATTTGACATAATTTCTAAAAGGGTAATTTTGGGCAGCAGCTTAAAACAGATTTTCCGTGGGTTTAAGTTCTGAGATAGGCTGAGATTATTTGATATTGTTGTAGAGTTTTTCAAGACGCTCATTTTGGTATAGAGCTTCTAATTCATTACGAGTCAAAAGTTATGATAGTTTTAGTATTCGTGTACCGGCAGACGCAAGTCGGCACAACCCAAAATTGTGGCTGATTTTGAGTCGACTCTCAGAGACTATAGGTTTGGTTAGATAATGGGTACTACTGGTTTTCAAAGTCTATAAACATAACTTGATGAGTCTAGTAGTGGTTTTCAAAGGCGGATTATCGAGTTAGTACTTTTAAAGCGGTATGAACGATTTTATAAAACAAGTGCATATTATGTCCCAAAATTTAGGGTCGAGTAAAGTGTCAAGCTTATGGGTTTTAAAGTATGAACTTTGGCTCAAATTTTGGCAGGGTCTTATACAGGTTATAAGTGACCTTGAGACCAAATTTCATCTAAATCGGACAAGTCTAGATAGGGTAGATCGGTGTGTACATTCGGGGTGTACTTGCTGATTTTAGTTTGGACACATAGTTCAATAGCTGTGTTGCGTGAGTTTGAGTATTCACCATAGGACATGGTGACTTACTCAAGTGCTTAGTCATTATATAAATGACTTAGCTACTGGTCCAAGTAAGGCTAAAGGATAGTTTGACTTGCATTGACTTGGTGTCGTATGACGGGTAAATTTCAAGTGCAAGTGTTTAAACGTGTAGTGTTGGATAAATGGCTTAGTATGGATTCTTTTGATTCGTGTCAATGGTTTTGAAATATAAATACTTTGAAAACATTTGAGTCATATTATATTTGGTATATACCGATATTTGAGTTCAAGCCTTAACGCGCTCCTTATTTTGATAGGTTGCGGTTTTCGTGTTTCCTGGGCATCCATATCGTCGGTGATCGTCTTACTACCATTGTTTCTACTTAGTTGATGAGTACCGTGATTGACATACCACGTGGGTAAGGTGAGTTCATAGCCCCTTTTTACTTATACATGGTTTCTAAACACGGGGTAAGATTTTACATGGTGGAACACAACCATTTAAAAACTGTATGCTATCTAGAACTTGTATGCTATCAAGATCGTGTAAGATTTCCAGATTTTCGATATTATTATTGCTTTTCAGGCTAGCCTTGAGTTTCATCTCTCCGATCATGAACCGTTAATTATCCTGTGTGCATTGCGCGAAGCGCGAATGTTGTGGGTGGATCCATCGGGATTGACAATCCTCGTCCCATGTTGCGGTTATTTTAACCATGACGCACTAATATTTATTTTTTACCTAAGTATTTCGGCTGAATACTTACGTAGTTAAGCTTCGGTTCATGTACTGAACATCAATAATAATAATAATAATAATATCGGACTGTGGTTGACGTATATAACCATATCCCCTACTACGTGTTTTCAAATGAATGCTTGTGTTCCACACCTTTACAGCTAAACCTATGAATATCACTCAACTTTATGTTGACGATTTTACATGTTTAATCTCAGGTATTATTACTTAGCTTTGCTTGGATGGGAGTCCGCAGGATATTACCGCAGCTTGGAGATTTCTGTGATGCTTTTAAAAGATTAGTTTTAGTACTGTCAGAAATTTATTACTACCTCCGTCCCATAATTATTGTCCACTTTTAACTTTTTCAGTCTTACTTTGTTAACTTTGACCTTAAATTTTTTTGTTTGTGTTAAATAATATTTAATAAAAATTATATCAATGAAAAACAAATTTAAAATTCTATCCATTCATATATTATGCATCAAATATTAAATAACACAAAGAAAATTATTTAAGGTCAAATTGACGAAGAAAGACTAGAAAAGTCAAACATGAACAATAATTATGGGATGGAGGAAGTATATCTTTTGGGCAACTTTATGTTATAAATCATGATGAAATAATATATCTTTCTGCATATAAAACTCTAGGACCTATGTTTAAAACTCTGATCATTTATGATGTAATATATATGCTTTTATTACGTCAGCTTTGTGTCAACTGTAATTCATTGTTTCTTGTACTATGACGTGTTACCCCCTCGTTGCCTAGTTGTTCCATGTCAGACTCTGGGGGTCTCATAACATGTCACCAACCGCAACCCTTAATCGGTGTTGGCTTGGTTGGGTCTGTCGGTGGCAACCCCCAGCAGGAGGTTTGGTCAGGCAGTGGGAACCGAGAGGATATAACTCTCGGTGGGAAATTGGTACGCAGCAGGGGAAACTGGCAACTACGCAGTCAAAAGCAACACCAACCCAACAGGATGGTGTTTTGCCTGGCAGTGGGAACCCGGTTAAACCGGGGCAACCACCTACTGTCGGTGGCAGAAACCACAGCCGTAGGGCTGTGGTGTTTGGCTGTTGGTTTGGCTTTTGACTCGACTTATTGTATTTCATGGGTTCGGGTTTGGTCATGGGAATCTTTTCAACAAGTCACGTTTTATTCAAGTTTTACAAGCTAATTTATTTTTACAAGCTTAATCACTTTACAAGTATATTATTATTTTAGAAGAAAGTTAAATTAATTAATAACATGACATGTAATTAATTTAATTAATCATGGACTTAGGTTAATTATTATTTATAAAATAATACATGTTTTAACTTAAGTATTTATTTATTTAATTTATACTATAATATTAATTAATTATTAAAACATGGAATGTAATTAATTAATAATCATGACTTAGGTTATATTAATATAATATTAATACATGTTTTAATGTAAGTATTTTATACACCTTAATTTAATTAAATCATGCTTATATTTAATTAAATCGTATAACCTATAGTTTATTTAATTAACATATTATTATTAATAAACTATACTATAATTACATGCCTTAAGATATTTAATGAGTAAACGTAAGCTTATATTATTAGCTTATTGATTCAACTTAATTCTAAATATGGAAACTTTCTATTTTAGGAAACTTGCTATTTTTGGAAACTTTCTATTTTTAGAAACTGATCTATTTTTAGAAGTTAATCTATTTTTGGAAACTTTCTAATTTAGGAAACCTGCTATTTTTAGAAAGTTACTTATTATTACACAACAAGTATAATAATAAAAGAAATACAAGTAATACTTAATCAGAATACATAGGATACATGATAAACACAGTATAACCTTAAAATCAATAAAACTAGACATGAACATATAAAACAAGCTAAGACACGATATAAAATCAATTACGTACTCAGTAATCAGAATACTTATACACGTATACTATTTATGTAGCATTAGTGAGATCGAAGTAGGACTTCCTTCCGTTCGTCTTCTTCGTTCACTGGACATAAGGTATGGATTTCCCGTCCTTTCAGTATGGAGATACTTTCCTTATTAGCATTCCCCGTTTGCAGCCAACTGTTTTCCCAGTATTTGTTTTATATGTTTGATATTTATATTAGAATAAGAGCCTAAGCCATATACATGCATGACCAGTGTCACCTAGTTATGGAGGTACCATAACCATAACACTGGAGGCACTAGTGTTATGACTTCCCCACGGCGAAGTGATTGCTCGTGGCGTCCCTTTTCAGTTTTGGCCATTATATTATATTATCATGTGGGGCGTATGGATGCATATTAGCTACATGTTTATCAGTAATTATCAGAGTGAATGCGATGTGTGCCTTGCATCCTTCACTAGGAGCTGATCCCTCCTACCCATACTATTTAATTAGAGGCAACCCCTCTAATTTCATGATGAGGTCTCCCCTCCAAGTATTCTTGCAAGGTGGAACCTCATGACCTATATAGGCTATTTGGCTAATTAAAACAGATTTTCACAGAAACATAAGTCTTTTCAAACTATAAAACCAGTTTTATGAACATGAATCCAGATTTCTTAAAACTTATATTATTCTTCTGCTATTAGTCTTAGTTATGTTTCAGCCATTCATGCTATGTCATATATCCGTGCACTGAGCGTTATGCTCAGCCGTTACTTTCCTTTCCATGTCCCAAAACGGCAGGTACCCAAGGACGGACTCGAGCATTTGGAGGAAGTGCATAGGATGGAAGCTGCCATAGACTTCTTCTCCTTCTTGCCTATATACTTATGCTTGTCTAGTCTGTCCTAGTTCATTCACTTTATTTATGTTTGGGAACCGATGTTTGATTCCGGTTTTCCCTATGGTCATGTATGTTTTACTACAGATTACCTTGCATGCTTTGATGACACGCCATAATCACGCGTAACGTTCCACTTATCAAGTGGGGTGTTACAGATACACTAGCAGATTTCACTACCTAAGCAGAAAATGTAAAACTGAGCTTAACCTAGACGTCTGAAGCTAGTCCACTGATGACGAAGTATGGCGTTGAGCCAACTTTTCTATCACACCTCCATCTTCTATCTACTAATCTGATGAACAGTAACTCGTAACCTGCATAACCTGTTAACCTGCAAAACTAAAACAAAGCAAAGAAAAACCAAACAGAACCTTCGAATCTGAAACCTGGATAAGCTGATCTATATTGAACGATTTCTAATTCGAACATTGTGCTAGAAGGTTAAGCTATAAACTAATCAATGTAATCTACTCTATACAGAATTCTAACGATCACCTCGTTTAAACAGCTTAACGGAAACTCGTTTAGACTGATAAAAACAATGAGTGATGACATTATACTAATTCACTCACTGATATCACCCATAGAAAATAGTATAGAAAATATCAAAATGAACTTTTTACAGAACTGAAACTCTATGCAGATTATGAAATGGTAGGACGAAATCCTAAATCCAAAAGAAGAGAAATTCCATTAATGACACTAATTATTTAACTATTCATGACAGAATTCATAACAGATTTCATAACAGAATCTTAACTAATTCGTCTAAAACTCATAACAAAATTCTATATATACGAGTGAAAACTTTTTATCAAGAAACTATGGCTATGATCAAACAGTTTATAGGAAGAAATATATGGAAGCTTTTAAAAGAAGAAGAAAGATTTCATTATTGGAAGAAATGGTTACAACCTTTAACTGAAACGTAACTGAATTAACAGATTGGTCTTAACAAAATATCTAACTACTCCTAATCTACACCTACACTATGTGTGAATTACACCTAGCTAACCCGATCGAAATGGGGTGGGTTTGGGGTATATATAGAGGTAGGAGTGGGTGTGAGGTGAGTGAGAGTGACGTGGCCTGTCCACTCACACGTTCCCACGTAGCCATCTAGGGTTCTTCACTTTTACCAGATTTGGTCGTTTCTTTATCTTAGATTCTTGATCAAATTAAGTTGTATGGTCGTGTTTCTGGAGTGATGAGGATCACTTTTTCTTCTTTAATCTTCACTTGACTCTCCCTTGAACTCTCACGAAATTGACTTGAAGTTTTGGTGAAGAAAGGTATGAAAACCACCGTCTGATATGTTCTCTTTCTCTCTCTTCGTTTGTTTGATGAAGACGTAGACTTGCCAGCTTTGACCAAATTAAGTAAAGTTAACAAATAAACTTTCCCCATTCAGTCCCTAATCTTTCATCATTTATCATTCTTTTTATAAAAGCTTTTATCTTCTAAACAAACTCCACTTCAAATTCTTGATTTTGGTGATTATGGCGAGATTGGTCCTTGAAAGCTTGGTTTTGTCCTTTTCTTCGTATTTTGTCAAATAAATCCCTTGAAAACACATGTTTGATCCATTATGTATCTTTTTTACCTGAAACACACAAAACATAAATACACGTGTAATTCTGATATTTTAAAGTTAAATATAATGTATTTGCTATGTTTTAAGTGGTTTTTAGGCTATAACTGATGAGTGTTTTCACACTTATAAAAAACAATTGTTAAACTTTCATCAATTGATATATCAAATTGAACAAAAAGTATATCAAAAGTATGTGAAAAGTATATGTTATGTCTAACCATAAGACCTCCTTTTATACACTAAGGAGCCTTAAGCTAGAATCAGCTATTTTAGAAAGATATACAAGATAAACATAGAAAATAACTTATTGATCGTTTAAACATTAAGAATATATTCTGAATTCTTATCTTCATATTTTGTCCACCAGCTTGAAGAATTCATCAATGACAGTGTTAGTCCTTGTCTTTCTAATTTAAACAAAATTTGTTGATCTTCACAGCTCATGCAATCTTTCAGTGGCTAAGATTCTTCTTGTCAGCAGCTTCGTGTCAGCGACTACAATAGTCATGTCAGCGGCTAGAATCTTACTTGTCATTTTATTCCCAACAATCCTCCCCTAAACTTGATATCTACCCCAAACATCAAGTTTCTGAATAAAACAAAACATATAGAGGGGATTCTTATAAATATACTTATCCCTGAATTTGAGTATGAATAAATCTCAAAGAGTCAACACTCAAATCACCTGTGTAGTCAATCTTTTAACTTGGTCTTAATCATCTTCTCCAATATATCCTATAACATCAAACTTCTTCAATTACCTGTAGAGACTTTGGAGCCTAATTTATAACTTTTGTCACTCAAATTCAATTTCTCCTCCCCTTTTCAAGACTCCTCTCCAAGATCAATATCAAAGGACGGAACCATGAATGTCCTCCTTGGCTTCCCAGCAGCTTCTAAAATAGCAAGTCTCTCCCTCAAATAAGCGAGTTCAAGACCTTAATGTGTGACAGTTGGTACAAGTACTGTATGTTACTTTTGCAAGCAAATACAAAAATACGTCAATTCCATGATATTCAAAATGTTTCATATTGTCTTCATCCACATTCGGGAAGTGAATCCCCAATGTTGATTCATAGGACATGGGGATGGACTTACTGGATGATAAGACTGACTTGACCTGCATTAAAGCTAGTGCCAATAGTCCCAACCATCTCCATAACACTATCCACCCTTGTGAAAGTGATCTCTGTTGCTACTAGATGTGAATCGCCATGAAAAACATCTCAATGATCTTTAGGCTTCTAATTTTCCCAAAATTTGAAAAATGAAAGGTTGATGAAATGTTTTGGGTCTATAAAGCAGTTTATAACTGACACCAGCTGGGATGTCATAGCATAAAATGGACTTGAGAATGTAGAAAATCTTAGTTAAAACACAAAGGTAATAATCCTAAGGAAATTAACTAAACTCTAATAAGCAAGAGTGACAAACACTATTCATGCATACACACATGCAAAAGTATGATAGACACACATGAACTCTAGAGTCCTTTATTCACAAACGCCCCAAAGAGAAAGTTAATTCATATAAAACCTGTGCAACTCCCCAAGTAACCCAAGCATATACCAAAAGTCTCCCAACCGACCAAACCCAAATCTAGGTCAAATGTCTTGGCAGCATGCATGTTTAAATAAAAACGTGCATGCTATAGTGCCTCGAGGTTTAGAAGTTCCAACAATTCCATAAGAAAAAATCTTCACTATTTCTAAACCCCACTCACCAGTGGACATAATACAAGGTTTTTAACCAAGTATAAAATAATTTCATTCCATCTTTTCGAATTGACTATTGGTTAACGTGCGACTCAGTCGTTCTTGGTGGAATATAAAGGGGAAAAGCTGTCTATTTTAAACTAAGGTAAAATAAAAACTTGTCGTTGAGTAAAATAAAAGCTTTTAAAAATTAAACTAAAATTTGTAATTATATAAATGACAAAAATTAAAGCTTGACGAAAAAAATTAATTTGACAATGTAAATAAAAAAATGTAAACTTAAAAACTTAAAACAAAGCAATATATAATTCAAAACCCAAAACCATCGGAATCCAGATCAGAATATAGGTATCCGAATGAGTCTATCGGAATAAGGCTAAAAGGGAAATCTATCGGAATGTTGAAGAGTAAAACTGTCGGAATATATATCGCAATAACCTATCGGAATACTTAAAAACTAGATCTATCGGAATAAACAAAAAGCCATCGGAATATCAAATCTATCGGAATGTTGCTATGGAAATTTGGGCAGCACTTCGTCTCAATACAACCTTAAGAGCCATCGCAATCCACGATCGCAATGAGCGATCAGAATCTTGATCGGAATAAGGGGATTACTAGATCGGAATGTCAGATCAGAAAAAGCCGCCGGAATGCAAAACCATCATTCCAAACTGTCACTATCGGAATGTGAGGAGAACCGTCGGAATGTCAAGAACCTCCCTTTCCGATAGAAGCACAATTCGCAATAAGAACAATTTAAATAAGCTAAGTCTAATAAGCAATAATCAAAACTAGATTAAACAAGAATAAGATAAACAAAATAAGCACAAATTTAAAACTTACGAAACTATAATAAGCAAATTTTTAAATTAAACTTTAAAAGGACAAAACTTTTAAGAAAACTTAAAAACAAATAAGCTAGATACAAAATAAGCCAATAAGATTGTCAATCTTATAGCTTAATTCGTATAAAACTTAAATGGAAATGAAAAGACAAACTTTTTAATAAATCAAACATCAAACTTAAACAAGAAGTATAAAAATTTGGATTAAAGATAAACCAAAATTAAGAAAGGTAGAATAAGATAAATATTTAAACAAGATTTAAGCTATTAAAAGTAAAGATTAGATTAAAAACAAGAAAGGAAGATAAAAGATGAAATTCCTAGTGAGAGAAACTGTCACTTTCTCTCTCTAAAATTAGAGCTACCAAAAATGAAATTGAAGACTAATTATCTATCTAACTAGCTAACCCCCCTCCTAATGTGTTTAGGAGGGTATTTATAGGAAATGGGGAGGTGCATGTGTTGCCTCCTCTTTCTTTCTTTCTTCACGTCTTTTCGTCTTTTAAGTTCTTCGACTTTATCGACTTTGTCTCGGGATTAATTAAACTCGTCTTATAATTTCTTCATTTATTAGACTTGAGTTCTTTGGCTTTATTAAACTTTCGTCTTTAGACTTGTTCTTCGATAAATCTTCAGAAAAGGTCTTGGGCTTCCGTTCTTTTTGTACTCTTGATCTCTTGACTTCGTATTTTGTCTTTTTCTTCGATAAAAGCCCGCGAAAGCCCGTGTTTTCCTCCCTTTTCACATTTTGGTCTTAAATCACAACAAAAACACAAACCACGCATAATTCCGACATTTACGACATAAAATACACGTTTTGGCTTGGTTATTACTGTAATTAAGTGGTAAAAGGATGGGTGTTTTCACACCTATCAGGACATAATCTAGAATTGTGATAAGAGTGATCTAAGAGTACCCAAAAACCTAAAGGTTTACCTCCCTTTTAATGCAATAATGCCTAAAAAAGTTACTTGCATTTTTCGGTCTCGCTTAGTTTTGATTACGAAAATATGTAAAAACAAGCATTTACAAAAACAACGAAAAACGAATTCTTGAGTTCAAGTATTTTTCATTTTACCCATTTTCACTTAAGGTATGAATAAACAAGTACTAACCTTAATCAAGTGATCAAGTGATTTAGTCTTTTCTTAAAACTCACTTTTTATTAAGTGTGGCAAGTTTTTAATTAAACTTTCTTTTTAAGAAAATGTTTTATTAAATTAAATATTTGAAAATTTGAAAATGGCATATTCCCTATTGATTTGGAATATCCTTTCTAGATATTTTATAACCAGATATGACCTCTACCACTAAAGGACAAAAAGGGAGTGGAGTCTAGCCCAACGGTTCCTTAGCGCCTAGGCGGTTCCTTATCGATAAGGTACCGCGGGATAAGATAAGGAACCGCGGGCAGATATAGCCATTGGCCCTTTGTCCTATAAATAGTGGACCTTTCTCAGATTTTCAATTCACCTCTTTTGCACACAAATTTCTATATTCAAACATACTTCTTAAATCACTCAAATCCTTGATTGTTTTATTTATTACCACTTGTTTAGAAGTGAATCTATCTCATCCATCCCTTCCTCTTCAAGTGCAAAGAGAAGAACATTATCATTATGAAGTGTTGAGTCCACCACCAAAGATCCTTTGAAGATCAAATCTTATACATTTTTTGTTGTGTAATAGTTGTGAAGATCTAAGTAGTTGTGTCTATTTGGAAGTTGTGTAGATTGGTCCTAGCTACGATTAGAGCTTGACTTGTAGCTTAGGGTCGGAAATTAGTTAAGCGACGTGTACAGTTTTCTCTACCATAAGGAGCTTGTTTTGTAGTGAACTCTCGAGTAAGGAGTGCTCGAGGAGTGGAGTAGGAACGAGGATTGAGCTTCGTTGCCGAACCACTATAAATCCTTGGTGTTTGGTTTGATCTTTCTTTACCCTTAACTCTTTACATTCTTTATTCTTTGTGCATATATATTAGTTAGTATTAGTTTAAGTTACACTATCATTGTTCATATTGTGCATAAGAAGATTTCACTTATTTCCTTAAGTCTAAGTTTTTTTTAGAAAAAGGATTTTTTTGAAAACATCATTTAACAAGTAAATATAAGAAACTATTCAACCCCCCCTCCCCCTTCTAGTTTCTACAATTGGTATCAGAGAGGGTTGCTCAAGTATTTTTAAAGTATATTGTATTTTAAAACTTGAATCGATCTATGGATTCCAACAAGTACCTAGAAGGGCAACCTATGCAAAGACCACCATTTTTTGAACCCGATGGTTTTATTTATTGGAAAAATAGATTTGAGACTTATGTGAAATCAAAAGATTTAGATCTTTGGCATGTTATTAACAATGGTGATTTTTTACCTTATAAATTTAATGAAGTTTCTAAAACAAAGGAATTGGTCACTTTTGACAAAGTTAATGATGATATTAAAAAGAAACTTTCGAAAAATAATGAGGCTAAAATGGTGATTTATAATGCTTTACCTAAGAAAGACTATGAAAGGATTTTTATGTGTGAAACCGCTAAAGATATTTGGAACACACTTTTAGTAACCCACCAAGGTAATAGCCAAGTCAAAGAAAGCAAAATCGATCTTCTTGTCCAACAATATGAACAATTTGTCATCTTAGAAGATGAAGCAATTGATAGTGCTTTTGCTAGATTTAACACTATTATTACTAGTCTAAAAGCACTTGATGAAGGTTTTTCTAGCAAGAACAATGTTAGGAAGTTTCTTAGGTCCTTACATCCGAAGTGCAGAGCAAAGGTCACGGCGATCGAAGAATCGAAAGATCTCTCAACTTTGTCACTCGATGAACTCATAGGTAACTTGAAGGTTCATGAGATGATAATTTTGAAGGACTCGGAATTGGTAAAGACCAAGAGTTAAAGGAAGTCTCTTGCACTCAAAGCCAAGAAGGCACAAAGCGATCATGATAGTTCCTCGGATAGTGATGACGAGGAGTATGCATTGGTGGTAAGAGATTTCAAGAGGTTCTTCAAAAGACGAGGTCAACACGTGAGGTAACCTAACAATGACAAGAAACCATTCTTAAAGAATCGGTTTGCCAAGAATGAAAAGGGTGATAGGAATTGCTTTAGATGTTGTGATCCAAATCATTTCATTAATGAGTGTCCAAAGCCTTCACGCGATAAGAATCACACGGCATTCGTTAGTGGTTCTTGGAGCGATAGCGGTGAAGACGTTGATGACAACCCCAAAGAGGAGAAATGTCTCATGGCTCACACTTCTAAAGAGGTACATTCCGAAACCGAATATTATAGCAATGATAGCTCCACCTTAGATGATATTGAATTAGAAGGCCAATATGACATTTTACACAAACTTAGCCTTAAATTCATAGAAAACAACAAAACACTAAAATCAACTAAAACTAAGCTTGAAAATGAGATTAATGAACTTAGGGAAAAATTAGGCAAGCTTGAGAAAAATAAAGAAGTTGATATAGGTTGCTTAAGTTGTGAGAAACTTAGGTTAAAGAATGAAGATCTCAAGAGCACCTCCATTAAATTGGAAAAGTTCATGAAAAGTACTAGTACTCTTGATGATATGTTAAACAAACAAATTCACTCTAAGGAAAGACTTGGTGTAGGTTTTAACTCAGATGAGGCATCAACTAGTGAACCTAAACAAGTTCGATTTTCAGAAAAACCATTTGTTGTACGCGGTCCCAAACTATATGGGGCGGTTCCTTATCGATATGGAACCGCCGCCATAGATAAGGTACCACGGCCAGAAAACGTTTTGATGAAAATCCTGAACTTTCTGAAAAAATAAATTTAGGTGAACATCCTAAGCATCTTATTGTTAACAAAGTGAAATTACCTATACTTGAAGACAATGCCGTTGATAAGTTCTATAAGCCTTTGAGTAAACCTCTAATGGGAAATAGAAGTTTATCAAGACCATCTTCTACTCCACCAAGAGTACGGAATGAGTCTAGGCCTAGAAGTAGAACGACAACACCTAGAATAGATAGTCAAAACAATTCATGACCTAGAAGTAAAACTCCATCACCTAGAAGGAATGACCATAACTCTAAACCAAGATCAAATACACCAAGGAGAAATAATAAACAACAAAATGGTTATATGAATTTTTATCCTCCTCCCTTTTGTTTCCCATGGGGAAACCCTCCTCAATTCATGCATCCCAACCAAATGCAAGGGATGTTTGGAACTAACAATTTTGGACCCATGAGATATTGGGGACCAAATGTTTGATCGTGTTTGTTGTTACCTAGATATGCTTAGGAATTGACTTGGAACCCGACGAGTGGATTAAGGATAGTGGTTGTTCTAAACAAATGACGGGTAATCGAAGTTTGTTCTCACTGTAAAAAGCATATAATGGAGGTAACCTCACATTCGCTAGTAGTCTACGTGGTAATATCATTGGCAAAGGTACGGTTTCTCTTGACTCCATGACTATTGAAAATGTTGAGCACGTAGATAATTTAGGGTTTAACCTTTTAAGCATAGCTCAAATTTGTGACAATAAGTGTAAGGTCATCTTTTCGGAAAATGATAGTGAAATCGTAAAAGATGGAAAGGTCATTGGAAAAGGTATTAGAAAGCATGGGCTTTATGTCATGAAGGTCAATAAGAAGTCAAAAGACAACATATGTTTTGCGACTATAGATGATAGTTCTAATCTTTGGCATAGGAGATTAGGTCACGCTAATATGCGTCTAATTCAATCTTTAGTCTCTAAGGAGTTGGTAAGACACCTCCCCAAGATGAAGTTTGATAGTCACTTTTGTGATTCTTGCAAAGTTGGAAAGCAAGTTCACTCAAGTCACAAAGCCAAGAATTTGGTTTCAACCTCTCGGTGCTTAGAACTCCTACATATGGATCTCTTTGGACCTACCTCCATACGGAGTTATGGAGGTAACCTTTATACCTTAGTTATAGTTGATGACTACTCTAGATTCACTTGGACTAAATTTTTGGCATCTAAGAATGAAGCTTTCGATCATTTCGAAATCTTTAGTCGAAGAATTCAAAATCAACTAGGATGTCCAATTGTCTCTATTAGGACGGATCATGGTAGGGAATTTGATAATGAAGTGCAATTTGGTGCCTTTTGTGAAGCTCATGGTATTACCCATAACTTCTCGGCTCCTCGCACTCCACAATCAAATAGGGCAGTTGAAAGGAAGAATAGGACCATCCAAGAGATGAGTAGGACGATGTTAAACAAGCAATATTTGCCTAAAAAGTTTTGGTGCAATGCCGTGGACACATCGACTTATATTCTTAACCGAATTCTTATTCGACCCTTTCTAGGAAAGACCCCCTATGAGATTCTTAAAGGTAAGAATCCCTCATTGGAATACTTTAGGGTGTTTGAAAGCAAGTGTTTTATCCTCAACACCAAAGACTACCTTACCAAGTTTGACCCAAAGTCTTACGAAGGTATCTTTTTAGGTTATTCCCAAACTAGAAAAGCCTACATAGTCCTTAATAGAACCTCAGGCGTAACTGAAGAATCAATTAACGTGACTTTTGATGAAACCCCTCCTTTAACCAAGACACCACCATTAGTTGATGATGACTTGGATGAAGTAGAAGTAGTTTGAGCCAAAGAGGTTAGAAAAATAGGAGTTGAAGACCTTAGTGTTGAAAAGGAAGTAAAAATTAAGAAGTCTAAGGATCATACTATCAATAATATCATTGGCGACTTAAATCAAAGTACCCTAAGATCTCAAGTCCAAAACCAAAGTAACTTATTTTGTTTCGTCTCCTTGATTGAACCAAAGAATGTTAAAGAAGCTTTGACGGATGATTGTTGGGTCATTGCGATGCAAGAAGAATTGAATCAATTCGTTGCTAATGATGTTTGGGAACTTGTTCCTCCACCTAGAAGTTCTACCATTATAGGAACCAAATGGGTATATAGGAATAAGCTAGATGAGTATGGTAGTATGTCTCGTAACAAAGCTTGACTTTTAGCACAAGGCTATAATCAACAAGAAGGGATTGATTATGACGAGACATATGCACTGGTAGCTAGATTAGAATCCATTAGAATCCTTTTAGCCTACGCTTGTGCCCTAGATATTAAGCTTCAACAAATGGATGTAAAGAGTGCGTTTCTTAACGGTTTGATCAATGAGGAGGTATATGTGGCTCAACCTCCCGGCTTCATTTATTTTGAGAAACCGGATCATGTTTACAAGCTTAAGAAGGCACTTTATGGTCTTAAACAAGCACCCAAAGCTTGGTATGATTGACTTAAAGCGTTTCTTGTCAAACATGAGTATACCATGGGAATGGTAGACAACACTCTCTTTACAAAGAAGAAAGGTTCTCATCTCATAATCGTGCAATTATATGTTGATGACATTATATTTGGCTCAACTTGTCAAGAATTGTGTGATGACTTTGCCAAAATCATGCATGATGAGTTCGAAATGAGTATGATGGGAGAACTTAACTTCTTTTTAGGACTCCAAATTAAACAAATGGACGATGGTATTTTCTTTAGTCAATCTAAGTACGCTAAAGAAATGCTAAAGAAATTTGGATTAGAAGAATCTTGACCAATGAAGACCCCTATGGCCTCGAATACTAAACTCACCGTAGATGATGATTGTGAGTCGGTAGACAACACCAAATATAGAGGTATGATTGGTAGTTTGTTGTACCTAACGGCAAGTCAACCGGATATCTTGTTTAGTGTTTGCCTTTGTGCTCGCTTCCAAGAGGCTCCCAAAACATCTCACCTTGAAGCGGTTAAGCATATCTTCTGATACATTAAAGGCACTATACATTTAGGATTATGGTATCCTAAAGGGACCGGCGTAGAAACCATTGTATACGCGGACTCGGATCATGCGGGAGACTATGTGGATCAGAAAAGCACTAGTGGTGTTTGTACCTTCATGGGTTGTTGTTTAACTTCTTGGTTCTCCAAGAAACATACCGCTCTTGCGATATCCACCACGGAAGCCGAGTATGTGAGTGCGGGAAAAGCATGCCAACAAGCTCTATGGATGAAGCAAGCGCTTGTTGATTACGGGATTTGTCTTAATGATGTTCCCATCATGTGTGACAATAAGGGTGCTATAGACCTTAGCAACAATCCCGTGCAACATTCGCGAACCAAGAACATAGAAATTCGTCACCATTTTCTTAGGGATAATGTTCAAAAGGGGAACATTTCAATTGAGAAGGTACCTTCGAGGATAACTTAGCCGACATCTTCACTAAGCCACTTAAGAGGGAACCTTTTAATTACTTGCGTCTAGGTCTAGGATTAATGTAACATATTCCTTAATTGCTTTCCTTTCTTGAGTCTTTTTCTTTCCTTTGAGTCTTGTATCACTTTGAGTCCTTGAGTCTCCTAAACTCTTCTTGAAAATCTTCTCTTCTCCTTTTAAAAATCCTCAAAGTCTCTTTCAAAAATGGTTTAGAAATGTTTTGACATAGTTAATTCAATCTAAAAACGTCTTTCATAGATTCTTGCTATTAATCTTGAACTTACATAATTCATATGACATAGCAAGAACAAGATAGAATCATGGAGGATCATTGTGTCATGACTTAAGGTCTTGTCTTACACACCTCCTACATCGATTTTTAAAATCCATGTATTTTGGTCAATCTCTATTTGGTGAGTTAGTATGTGTTCTCTTTGTCTATCTTTGCTTTCAAGCATATCCCTATGTTAAGTTAGACTAGAAGAATATGATTTGCTGAAAAGTCTTCCTTCACCACCAAACCTCAACCACTGTAGGCGGTTCCATATATGAACCGCGGTTCCTTATCAATAAGGAACCGCCGGAAGCAATAAGGAACCGCGGACAGTGCTTCCTTATTCTTCGAGTATTTCTGAAATTCCAAATTTGTTCAAACATTTTTGAGAATCTTTGCTTCAACCCTTTGACCACCCCAAAAATACCTTGAGCCTTCCCTATTAAATCATAATCATTTTGCCTTACTTCACATCCCAAAATTTCTTACTCTCCTAATGAAAGCCTTGATTCTCCTCCATTCTCCCCAATTGCTTTCAATCCTAATTCACCCAAGAACACTCTTAATCACATCTCTCCTACCAAGAATGTTGATTGTGGAACATCTTTTCTTCCACCACCACCCTTTAGTGTTCTTCCTCCTTCTCATGATAATGTCATGCACCATGGGACATATTGTCATTGTTGTCAATATCAACATCTTGCTATGGCACACATCTATGAGGAGTTGAGCTACATCAAGAGTCTCTTAATCAAGCCTCCTCTTCACTTTGATTATGAGATCTCCACCAAGCCACCACCACCACATTCCGCCACTACCTTGTCTTTCATATAAGCATTGGTTGCTTATCCTCAAGACACCTTTTTCTTTTAAGCAAATCTTAGAATTCTAGATTAACTAAGATTAGATTTATGCTTTTGGCTTGTTTTCTATTTCATACATCTTTGTATCACTCTTTTCTTATTTTTATATGACTTCACTTGGATCATAGTCTTTGTGTTTTCTTCTATTTTATTCTTTTAGTGTGACCTTTAGCTATGTATTGTTGGTTGTTTCTTTTGTTCAACTAACCCTTCTATGTAGCTTGTCACCATATCTCGATTCCTCGGTGCCCCAAGCTAGGGGGAGTAAGCACCAAGGGGGAGTCTTTGCAAAGTCCGTCTCTTCAACACCGACTTCTGCAACCTTTTTGCTTCGACAAAGGGGGAGAAATGAATAAACTCGTCTTCGAAAATCTTGTGTTTTGTATGATTGAGTTTATATATTGTCGGAATCAAAAAGGGGGAGATTATTAATGCAATAATGCCTAAAAACGTTACTTGCATTTTTCGGTCTCGCTTAGTTTTGATTACGACAATATGTAAAAACAAGCATTTACAAAAACAACGAAAAACGAATTCTTGAGTTCAAGTATTTTTCATTTTACCCATTTTCACTTAAGGTATGAATAAACAAGTACTAACCTTAATCAAGTGATCAAGTGATTTAATCTTTTTCTTAAAACTCACTTTTTATTAAGTGTGACAAGTTTTTAATTAAACTTTCTTTTTAAGAAAATGTTTTATTAAAATAAATATGTGAAAATTTGAAAATGGCATATTCCCTTTTGATTTGGAATATCCTTTCTGGATATTTTTATAACCAGATATGACCTCCACCACTAAAGGACAAAAAGGGAGCGGAGTCTAGCCTGGCGGTTCCTTAGCGCCTAGGCGGTTCCTTATCGATAAGGTACCGCGGGCTAAGATAAGGAACCGCGGGAAGATATAGCCGTTATCCCTTTTTCCTATAAATAGTGGACCTTTCTCAGATTTTCAGTTCACCTCTTTTGCACACAAATTTCCAGATTCAAACATACTTCTTAAATCACTCAAATCCTTGATTGTTTGATTGATTAATACTTGTTTAGAAGTGAATCTATCTCATCCATCCCTTTCTCTTCAAGTGCAAAGAAAAGAACACTATCATTGTGAAGTGTTGAGTCCACCACCAAAGATCCTTTAAAGATCAAATCTTATACATTTGTTGTTGTGTAATAGTTTTGAAGATCCAAGTAGTTGTGTCTATTTGGAAGTTGTGTATGTACTAAGTATAGTTTCGTAGATTGGTCCTAGCTACGATTAGGGCTCGACTTTTAGCTTAGGGACGGAAATTGGTTAAGCGACGTGTACGGTTTTCTCCACCATAAGGAGCTTGTTGTGTAGTGAACTCTCGAGTAAGGAGTACTCGAGGAGTGGAGTAGGAACGAGGAGTGAGCTTCGTTGCCGAACCACTATAAATCCTTGGTGTTTGGTTTGATCTTTCTTTACCCTTAACTCTTTACATTCTTTATTCTTTGTGCATATATATTAGTTAGTATTAGTTTAAGTTACACTATCATTGTTAATATTGTGCATAAGAAGATTTCACTTATTTCCTTAAGTCTAAGTTTTTTTGAGAAAAAATGATTTTTTGAAAACATCATTTAACAAGTAAATATAAGAAACTATTCACCCCCCCCCCCCTCCCTTCTAGTTTCTACACTCCCCTTAACAGAAGCATACAAATCATTATACGTAAAGAAGCAAAATTTCAAGATAGGAATGTAAACATTCCAACCATCATAAATAAAAGTTTTCAACTCTGTATCTATCCTAATGTAGCTCCATTTTTTTGCATAGTTAGACAAAAACCACAAAAAAACACCAACAGAGGCTACCTTTCCCACGACAGTGGGTAGAGATAACATGTCAGTGGATAAATAGTAACAGTAGGAAGACCAATAATGCAAGTTCCTTGAGCATCCACTATCCCAATATCCTTGATTATTAACCTGCTTTTGGATAGTCTGCTCATAAAGAAAACAAATTAGTTTTCTTTGGAGATCCAAGCCTTGTCAGACTTGAATCTATCTAGTTATTCAACTAGAGTGGTCTTATTCATTACCACAAATCCATGTTCATCCCTTTGTGACCTAAACACCTAATTTGTTCCAATGGGTCTAGTAATGACCTTCTCAAGATAGTTAAATTTATTGTAAGTCATTGAAATACCATTAAAATTAGAGTTTTGCTCTTGTTTAGGTTTCCAAGTTAAGTGGGATGATGCCCTAGACCCTTGACCCTTATTAACCAAGTATCTTTGTTTATATGGTCTAACATAAGGTCTAACAGCGGCTAGTTTTGGAATAGTCATACTAAATCTAGGGTTGTTAGCGGCTTGCCTTGCCCTGTTAGCGGATAGATTGTTCCTGTCAGCGACCAAATTAGGGTTTGCTACAGGAACCCACTGTTTGTTAGACCAAGTGCTAGTCTTTTGAAAGGGTCTTTGGCCTTGGGTATTAGCTGCCTTAGAGAAGTAAGGAGCTGGTCTAGTTACCTGTGGTCTAGTATGGACAAAAGGTTTATGAGTGACTGTGGGTGGCTATTGTCAACGGCTTGTTTGTATCCGCTGACACAGTTATAAGCCAAATGGGAAAAGCTCCCACATGTATAATAGGCCTTTTTAGACATAAACCTAGGTCTAAACTGATTATATCCCAACCCATTACACTCCCTTGCCTTTCTCTAGGTAAACTAGGTTTTCTATACATTTCTGCATAGTTAACACTAGTTTTTCTTTAGTAGCAGAACCAAGGTCAACAGTTTTGCCATTTATAGGATTAGTCACTTTAATAGGCTTGGCATCACTAGACTCTTCACTTAATAGACATCCTTTAACAAAGAGGAAGGGATTATCAGCCTTCCACTGTTCCAAATCTGTCTTCTTCCTCTCGTATTCCTCAATAGGGTTAACCACACGTGGTGGAGGGATAATGATCTTTTCTTGGAATTCTGGAATATCGGCCCATGACAAGTCTTTTTCCTTAGAAACCCCATAAAAATCACCAGGAGGAGGTGGAACAGCAACATACTCCTTAGCATTCATGCCAATCCCTGACATGTCTTTAGCGTTCCTTTGCTCACTAACACACTTTTCTAGGGTTTGACTAGCCTTCTCGAACTTTTCAATTTTAAAACCCATATGCTCTTTAGACTTAATGACATTATATAGTTTAGCTTTTAATTCAGCATTAGACTCACGTAAACTAGCATTAGACTCATTACAAAGTCTAAGATCTCTTTCTAGGATTTTAATTTTATCTTTAAGGTCAAATTCCATTTTCTTGTATTCTTGCACCATCCCATCTGATTGTGCAAGCCCCCTTTTGTAGTTAAATAGTTTGACATCTATATCTAATATATCATATTTTAATTTTAACACCCCATATTCAATACTTTCATTATTTATCCTACAAAAAGAGTCATCACACACCTCATTATCAGAACTTGAAGAAGACTTGGAACTTGTGAAACTTGAAGTAGACTTGGCCTTAACTGAAAACATCATCAGATTCTTCTTCAACTTCTTCCTTAACCTGGTTCACCACACGATAAAGGGTTTTGTTCTTTTGATCAAAGTTCCTCAACAAGCTCTGATACCACTTGTTGATTCCAAACTTATATCGATTAGCTTTGTATTATCGAGATAAATCAAGAGTAATACATAGAGAAACTTTATGTATTCGACAATCTAAGTATTATGCGGAAACTAATACTTAGAACAAAGAACAAAGTAACAAAATGATTGTTAAACTTTCATCAATTGATATATCAAAGTGAACAGAAAGCATATGAAAAGTATGTGAAAAGTATATATTATGTCTAACCCTAAGGCCTCCTTTTATACACTAAGGAGCCTTATACAAAAAGCTAGAATCAACTATTTTAGGAAGATAAACATGATAAACATAGAAAATAACTTATTGACCAAGTCGTTTAAACATTAAGAATATATTATAAATTCTTATCTTCATATTTTGACCACCAACTTGAAGAATTCATCATTGGCAGTTTTAGTCCTTGTCTTCCTAATTTAAACAAAATGTGTTGATCTTCACAGCTCATGCAATCTTTCAGTGGCTAAGATTCTTCTTGTCAACGGCTTCGTGTCAGTGGCTACAATAGTCATGTCAGCGGCTAGAATCTTACCTGTCAGCGGCTAGAATCTTACTTGTCATTTTATTCCCAACAGTCAAGATAGTAGATTGATATCGGAAGGGAAACCTTTAGAGCTAAAATTTAGTGATCATGAGTAAGGGAAAGTCTCGCCTAGAGAAAGGTGTAACACGTGTTAGTATGAAATGTGAGTTAGCACCTAGAGATGTTTAGACCGTTTGAGATCCTAGGTAGGATTAGTCATGTAGCATGTAGAATGAGATTGAGATTCTTTAAGAATATGATGATAGTGATCAAGTATGAGTAAATCTGAAGTCGTATAGATGCTTTATAAACATTAAGTTTTGTAGCAATTTATATCTTAAATTCAAGACAGTTCTTGTTTAATGAGTTGTGAGATTAAGATATGAGTTACATTGTTACACAACTTAAAGTTTTGAGGGATTTCCTCGAGGACGGGTGAGGCTTATCTAGATTTGATGTTTGGGTTTGGGTAAGATGGTTAACTTGCTTTGTGCCCATGTGTGGACAAGCAGAGTTGTGAATTATGAGTATGACATGTTTTATGTGATGATTATGAGTAGCGTTCGGCTATACAATCCTGCATATGCCATTAGATGTGATTAAGGTTGGTAGAACCTTTGGATGATATAAAATTTGTAGAGATTATGGGTCGTTAGTTCTTGTGATAGAAAGCATATTAGAAATGTTAGACTTAATGTATGAGAGAAATTAAGTGTGATGTTGAGTTCACATGAGTGATTAGAGGATTACTTGTATGGTAAGTATCCTTAATAGTTGATTAGTAATGAAAAGATGTGTGAATATTGGATGGGATACCAAGCGTGGTCCAGAATTTATCTGGGAACGCGAGGGCCATATGAGAGTCAAGTGTCCCCATTTGTTTGTGAATATAGGTACATGGACCGAAGGTTAAATCTCGGGATGAGATTTCTAAAAGGAGGGGATACTGTGACAAATGTGGTTCTGACGGGTCAGTTGTCACACTTAGAACTTTAATTTATGTATAGGATTTCATGAATTATGTGCTTTGTGTGTGTTCTTATATGTTATAATGTGATGAAGAATGAGTGAGATGAAGTACATGACTGATTAATCATGGTACATGGTTAAAATGAATGGAAATTAAAGTGAAATGAAATGAAGTGAAATGTAATGAGATCACGCGAAAATTCCGTGAAAGTTGAATTATCGTTTTTGTAGGATTTTACGTATGTATCATACGTGATGTATGTACATTAGATATATATTATATATATTCTATAAGTATCATATGAATTTTAATTAATGGTAATTATAAGTAACTAACAATTAAATTAATAAAATATTGAAAGGGAGTCATAATTGTGGGGCCCATGGTTGAATATTTTAATAAAAAATAAATTAATTTAAGATAATTATTATATAGGAGTCCTAATTAGGCCTAAACTTGTCCAGGAGGTTACCAAAGCATATATAAACATCCCAAGACCTCAAAAATGACCCATAAACCTTAAATAAACCTACGATCAGTCTAATAATTAATGGAGGTCAAGAAAATTAGAGATCTTGCTTAGTGATTAAAGGTACATAATAAAACTAGCTCGATTAACGTTAAATTTACATATGTAACCTAGTATGATGGATTAGGGTTTAGGATTTATGATTTTTTTTATTAGGGTTTCAAATTAGGGTTTATGATTTCTATAATTAATAATTTTAGGGATTATAATATTAAACTAATTAGGTTATTGTGGGGTTTAATGATGATTAAAGGGTTTAATTATGTTTAAAATCGGAACTACAGTTTGACCAGAATTTTAAGTCGAGTTGTTGAGGTTATATCATGGTCATAAAAATGAGTTAGAAGATGATTTATTTTTTCAAATTTAAGTTCAAAGAGTTATCTTTTCAATGGCGTTGGTTTCAAGTCAATTAGAGGTCTAGAAGTCACTTTTTTATGAATTTACAAGATTCGTGGTCAGAATTGGGATTTTAAAATTTGAATTTTGGGTTTAAGTTTTGAGGGCAAAAACCTTATCAGATGAACTACTTTTTACAAGGACACATGGGATCAACTTATTTATGATATATATAAGAAGAAGTTATTTGTTAATTAGGGCAAAAGTTTTGATGTTTAGGTTGGTCGTTCATGGGTAAACATTTGGAAGGTCTAGGCTGAGTTAGAAAACTGGAGCTACTTGTGGTCATATAATTCTTATAATTTTTCTATAATAACTTAAGATCTATGTGAAGACATGGAAAAATTGGAAAAAATATTAGACATGCTTAAGTCTGGCTTTTGCATTCGTTTTGGGCGGGTAAAATTCACAAGTTTTCAGAAAAGTAATGAGAAATGTTTGGATGTAATATGGGAGAGATAGATGTGTTAAACCTTAGGGATTTGGTCTAGATGAAGGATTTAGATTTAGTGAGTCCATCGTATGAATGTTACATCATTTGAGTTTCGACCAATGCATGGTAACATGTTTGCTGTTTGATATAGTTGCTTTGTGAGGACTTGCGTAGCTATGCTTTCAGGTGTGTTTCATAGTCCCTTGTATTTTAAGTGGTTTTACTCAGTAAGGGATGGAATGATGCTTGTACAAATATGTGCTGTGAAATGTTGTTTTAAAGTGTATGGACATCAATGTGCTAGTATGTGACTTGTTTGGTATGTGATATTGTAGGAGCGGATGGGTACGCCTATCATGTGTGATTAATTGTGAAGGAGAGGATGGGTACACCTAACCAGTGTTATGATTTGAGATGGTAACATAGGAGCGGATGGGTACGCCTACCCAGTGTAATTGTGGATTATGGAGCGGAGAGACGCGTGTCATCTCAATGTATGTTTTTATGCTTGCTTGCTTACATGTAGTAATTGTTTTCCATAAATTATAAATTATTTGATTTGTTAATGAGCACAGCAAGGAATTATTTTGTGTCTTAAACCTATGACTCTCACCAACTTTATATTGACGTGTTTTAGCATCATTTTCAGGTTTGCTTAGCGATGATAGAAGCTTTAGAGAGCGAAGGATTAGAGAGACCGTAGGCTTGCATTGCGGAGTTTATGTTTATTTGTTTATTTGATGTTGTGCACTATATGAGATTGTTGAATGTTTATGGTGTTGTCATAACACGCCCTATTTATATATGTCATCTTTTAGTTTATTCTATACTGTGATACCATTGTGTTGTGATGATGTCCATGAAGTTTCACCTCGCATTTCCGCCGAGGCGGGGGGTTATAGATTGGCAATAAAAGCCAAGGTTATAGAGAATTAGGTGGTTTAACCTTGTTGGGAATAAATTAGAGCCAGTCTACTTGAGCGCTGACAAGAGTAAAACAAGCGTTGACAGGAGTAATACAAACGCTGACAGCTCAAGCGTTGACAAGACAATGTCAAGCGTTGATACATTGAAGACAAGCACTGATGGAAAGATATACTCTACGCGTTTATTGTATTCTAGATTACTTCTAGTAAAGATAGGAACAACAATGTATTTTCTATATTTATCTTTACCTAGAATAGTTGATACGTAGATTATTGTACAAGGCTTCTTATGTCTATAAAAGAAGACCTTTAGGTTAATGTTCAATATAAGTTTTCATACGTAAACTAATTTCATTGTAAGCAAGTTTGATATCATTAATCAAAGTGAAAGTTTGTTTATATCTTGTGTGTTCTTGTTTAAGTGTTAATTCCGCATAACACTTAGATTGTCATATACATATACAAAGGTTTCTCTAAGTGTATTACTTGATCTAATCTCGTATACGTAAAGCTAAATCGATCTAAGTTTGGGATCAACAAGTGGTATCAGAGCTTGTTGAGGAACTTTTGATCTTAAAGAACATAATAACCCTAAAAATCACCAAAACCCTAATTTTCTCAAAACCCTAACAACATCATGTCAAATCCATAAATAACCTCCTCCTCCTCACCTTTACCAAACATTAAGATTCCCATGCTTGATGCAACCAACTTTGAATTGTGGAAATTCAACTTTGAGCAATATCTAGGGATCTATGACTACACACTCTGGGAGATTATTGAATATGGAAACACTTTCAATAAAGCCCAAAAGATTGCTGATGCTATTGCTGGAAGAGCAGCTGTTGATGGATGTTATGAAGCAGATAAGAAAGAAAAGCCTGATGATGGTAGAGCTGTGTCTGCTGAAGACATAGCAAAGAAAAGGGTTGACATGAAAACCCTAAATATTCTGAAACTCTCTTTGGGACAAGAGAACCAGCATAAATACAGAGTTTATGAATCTGCTAAAGACCTTTGGGCAGCTCTTGAAGTTGCATATGGTGGCAATGGAGATACTAAGGAAGAGAAGAAGAAGCAACTCATGCATGATTATGCTGTCTTCAAGGCTCAACCTAATGAGAAGCTCAGCAGTATAAGAAGCAGATTGCTTGACATTACAAGCAAATTGTCATTTATGGGGACACAACTTGGTGATGTTGACATCAATGCCACTTTTCTTAAAAGTCTTGGTGAGGCGTGGAAGATTGAGGCAAGATCTATACTTGCCAACAACACTCACAAAAGTTCCACTTTTGATGATATCTACAACAAACTGAGACTGTTGGAAGATGAAACTCTCTTAGAACATGGAAGCAATTCTACCAACAGTAACATGGCCTTCTTTTCTCATAGTGAAGGTCAGTTCAATCAGAAGGACTCTTACATGCATCTAGTTACTGGATCATCATGTGTCAACGCTGGAACATGTCCTGTCAACGCCTCATACTCAGACGCTGACACATACAAAAGTGACTCACCAAGAGTAAAACCTGTTGGTTTAGATCTGGATACTGTATGTGCTTATATTGCTTCTTTGCCCAATGGTTCAGTGATTACATATGAGGATCTTGAGCAGATAAGTGATGAGCACTTGGAAGAAATGGATATCAAGTGGAACATGGCTCTTGCTAGTATAAGAGCAAACAGATGGAATAGAAGGTTTAAGAAGAAGATGACCTTCAATGCTAAGGACACAGCTGGATTTGATAAATCCAAAGTTGAATGCTACAACTGTCATCGTATGGGGCACTTCATGAGGGAATGCAGATCTCCTAGAAGATTTGATGCGGGTAAACCCTCAAGTCAAATTGTTAAAGCTCAGGATCCTAAGGCCATGGTTGCAGTTCAGGGAATTGATGGTATGGGATGGGATTGGAGCTATTTGGCTAAAGATGTAGAAGAAGATAAAGCTTTGGTTGCTAAAATTGAAGAAGAAGAGCATGTTCAATATGCTCTCATGTCACACTCCTCCTCTTCATCTGATAATGAGGTATACGATGATGCTTTTTGTAGTAAAGGTTGTAGGTTAAATACTGAGAGACTTAACAAAGAGGTGTTAAGATTATTAGATGATGTGAGTACTGAAAGATGCAAACTGTCTAATTACCAACTAGCTCTCACTCAAACTGAGAAGACAATTTCTGAATACAAGAAAATGGAATTTGACTTAAAAGATAAAATAAATATCTTAAAACATGAGTTGAATGCTAGTAATGATATTAGGAGTATCATGGAAAGGGTTAATGGTGAGTTACAGGCTAAGTTAGATGAAGCCATTAAAAACAAAGATAATGTTGGCCTTAAAATCTAGAGATTTGATAAACCCACACAAACCCTAGGAGAATGTGTGAGTAAACAAAGGGATCCTAAGGACATGACTGGGATTGGGATGAAAGACTACTCTGTGGTTCCACCACCAGCTGGTGACTTATATGGTGTCCAACAGAAGGACATATCTTGGACTGGTTTGCCAGAACTCCAAGAGGAGGAATTCATTCCTCCACCAAGAATTGTCACCCAAGTTGAAGAGTATCAACAAAAGTTGACTGACTTGAACGAATGGAAGAAAGCTAACCCTATCTTATTTGTTAAGGGTAGCTTGCTATGTGAAAGTCCTAATGAGTCAACTCCCGTAGAGGTTACAAACCCAATCACTGGTAAAGTTGTTGACCTTGGCTCAAACACTATTAGAAAACCTAGCATTAAGTATGCAGAGATGTATAGGAATACTAGGTCACCTAAGAGCCAAGTTAGCAATGATGGAACAGGCTTCTTTTCTTCTAGACCTAGCGTTGTGTCTAGAAAAGCCTGTTACACGTGTGGTAGTTTTTCACATTTAGCATATAAGTGTGTCAATGCTCCCAAAGTCAACGTTGTTAGAAAGTCAAACGTTGTCAGACCCAAACCTTATATGCAGCAAAGTTCACAAGTTGTTAGACCTGCCCCATTCTTCACTAGAGGGTCTAACACTCATGGACAAAGACCATTTCAAAAGACAAATACTTGGTCTATCAGGCAATGGGTTTCTGTAGCAAACCCTAGGTTCAACGCTGACAAGGGAAATTTCAGCGTTGACAAGACCAAATCCAACGCTGACAGAAACGTGACCAGACCTAAATATTTGCAACCACATGGTAAGGGGTCTAAAGCTTCTTCAAGCTTGACATGGAGACCAAAGAAAGATCAAAACCCTAATGATAATGGGTTTCAATGACCTGTAACAGATTTAATTACATTTCAAAGGTATTACAAAACCTATTGGGGTTAACTGGGTATTTCATCCTAAGAAGGATGAAAATGGGGTTGTTGTGAGAACTAAGTCTGTTCTTATTGAACAACCAGATGAATCCAAGTCTTCCAAGGCTTGGGTTCCCAAAGAAAACTAACTTGTTTTCTTTATGTGCAGGGCATTCAAAGACATGTCAATGATTTTGGATATTGGGATAGTGGATGCTCAAGGCACATGACAGGGAAGGAAGATTATTTGACCAACTTCACTCCCATTAAGGATGGTGATAAGGTTTACTTTGGAGGCGGATATGGTACTATCACAGGCAAAGGAACACTTCTCACCAAGAACTTGCGTTTTGAAAACGTATTTTTGGTAAAGGAACTTGATTACAATCTTTTTAGTGTATCACAAGTTTGTGATAACAAAAATAAAGTTATGTTTACTGATACTGAATGTTTGGTGTTAAGCAAGGATTATAAGATCCCTGATGAGAAATATATTGACTATAGAACACCTAGGCATAAAGACATATACAATGTGAATCTGAATGAGATTAGAATGAATAACAATATGTCTTGTTTTTATGCTAAAGCTTTAGTAGATGAAAGTAATTTATGGCACAGGAGACTAGGGCACATAAATTTTAAGAACATAAACAGGCTTGTGAGACTTGGCTTGGTTGATGGTTTGCCTGAGAAGGCCTTCCACAATGACCACTCTTGTGTTGCATGTCTTAAATGCAAGCAACACAAGGTTTCATTCAAGTCCAAACAGGTGCACTCTAGTACTAGACCTCTTCACTTGCTTCATATGGACCTATTTGGTCCAACCAATATAGAAAGTCTGAATGGTAAATCATACTGCTTTGTTATCACAGATGACTTTTCTAGGTTTACTTGGACCTTTTTTCTAGCTATGAAGAGTGATACAGCTGACACTTTAATTAATTTTATCACTCAGAATGAGAAGAAATCTGGTAATGAAGTTAAAATGCTTAGGAGTGATAATGGTGGTGAATTTAGGAATAAAGTGTTAGATGATTTTTGTGCCAGGAAAGGAATTACTAGGCAATTTAGTGTTGCCAAAACCCCACAACAAAATGGGGTTGCTGAGAGGAAAAATAGAACCCTAATTGAAGCAGCCAGAACCATGTTGGCTGATGCTCATTTTCCTATAGCCTTTTGGGCCGAGGCTGTTAATACAGCTTGCTATGTTCAAAATAGAGTATTGGTCAACAAAATTCAGAACAAAACACCTTATGAGTTACTTTGGGGAAGAAAACCTAATATTGGTTTTCTCAGACCTTTTGGTTGTCATGTAGTAGTTTTGGATACTAGTGATGCCTTAGGTAAATTTAGTGCAAAAGGTGATGAAGGCTACTTCATGGGGTATTCAGTGCAGAGCAAGGGATATAGGGTTTATCTTAAAAAGGAAAAACGTATTCTTGAAAGAGTACATGTTAGGTTTTTAGAGAGTAAACCTAGTGATCCTGAAAGTCGTCCAAGTTGGTTGTTTGACTTGGAACCTTTATCTAGAACTTTAAATTATATGCCTGTCACTAATCCAGACATTGTGAAGGTAACTTCAAATGTTGTGGAAGAACAATTTGTTGATGTTTCAGGTACACAGGTTCATGAAAAGGTTGGATCACAAGCAGAAAAGTCATCTCCTATACAAGAATATGTTACAATCCCCATATGGACAGATGCTTTTGCTGCTGCTGCTACTGCTGGAAAACATAATGGTGGTCCCCAAGTACCACCAGATACAAACATGCATGGTCCTTCAGGCGCTGAGAAAGGAAAATCTAGCGCTGACAAGACCAATTCAGACGTTGATGGCTCAGACGTTGACAACAACAGTTCAAGCGTTGTTAGCCCATCCGCTGACAACCAAGGTTCAGGCGTTGACAACACTTCTGCACATCTTTTCTCTTCCACTTTTGAACAAGGTGAACCTTCCAATTTATATGAAGAGGTTCATCCTCATGTTGATGAAAAAGAGTCTGATGAAGAAGATATTGGCAACTTGGAAAATGAGGTTGAAGACACCAGATTGTTTGAAGGAGGAGTTCTCACTTCTACCATGAAGAATCACCCCACTTCTCAAATCGTTGGTGATATTATGACTCCTGTTCAGACTAGAAGATCTCATCAAGGTCTTGGTGGGTTTATTGCCAATATTCACAAGAAGGTTGATACCCCTCTTGTGCAAGCATGTTTGTTTGCCTGTTTTCTGTCACAACAGGAACCCAAGAAGATATTTGATGCTCTCAAAGAACCAAGTTGGGTGGAAGCAATGCAGGATGAGCTTCACCAATTTGCAATTCAGGATGTTTGGGAGCTGGTTGATTGTCCCAGATATGTCAGACCTATAGGAACAAGATGGGTTCTAAGAAACAAGAGAGATGAAAGAGGTATTGTGGTCAGAAACAAGGCAAGATTAGTGGCTCAGGGATATACACAAGAGGAGGGGCTAGACTATGAGGAGGTCTTTGCACCAGTTGCAAGGATTGAAGCTATTAGGATCTTTTTAGCCTATGCATCCTGCATGGGCTTCACTGTCTATCAAATGGATGTCAAGAGTGCCTTCCTCTATGGAACAATTGTTGAGGAGGTATATGTGATGCAGCCTCCTGGCTTTGAGGATCCAGAGAATCTAGATAAAGTGTATAGAGTCAAAAAGGCTATGTATGGACTTCATCAAGCCCCAAGAGCATGGTATGGTACTTTGTCTACTTATTTAGTAGACAATGGCTTCAAGAGGGGCACCATAGATCAGACACTATTCACAAAGAAGAAAGGTAAGGATGTGTTGCTTGTTCAGGTCTATGTTGATGATATCATTTTTGGGTCTACTGATCCAAAGATGAATGAGGATTTCTCCAAGCTGATGACAGACAAATTCAAGATGAGTGCTATGGGGGAGATGAACTTCTTTCTTGGTTTACAAGTTTAGCAGAAAGAATATGGTATCTTCATCTCCCAGGATAAGTATGTGGCAGAAATCTTGAAGAAATTTGGCTTTTCTCCACATGAAAAGAGGGCTACTACTCCTATGGATAGAGAACACCCTTGGGGGAAAGATTAGAGATGGGAAAGATGTTGATGTCAGGCACTATAGATCCATGATTGGATCATTGATGTATCTTACAGCCTCCAGACCTGACATCATGTTTGCTGTGTGTGCTTGTGCACGCCATCAAGTGACTCCTAAGGAATGTCACCTTTATGCTGTGAAGAGGATCTTTAGGTACCTAAGATGCTATCCTAGTCTTGGTTTGTGGTACCCAAAGGATTCACCATTGGAACTGATTGCATATTCAGACAGTGACTATGGAGGTGATAAGTTTGATATAAAATCCACAACTGGTGGATGTTAGTTTCTTGGGAGCAGGTTGATATCTTGGCAATGCAAGAAACAAACAGTGGTGGCTAATTCTACAACTGAAGCTGAGTATGTGGCTGCAGCTGCTTGTTGTGGACAAGTTTTGTGGATTCAGAACCAGCTATTGGACTATGGGTATAATTTCATGCATACCAAGATATTTGTTGACAATAACAGAACTTTATGCATTATTAAGAATCCTGTATATCATTCTAAAACTAAACACATAGAAATTAGACACCATTTTATAAGAGATTGTTTTGAAAAAGGTTTAATACAGCCAGATAGGGTTGACACAGAAGAGAATGTGCCAGATTTACTAACTAAACCTTTTGATGCTGGGAGGTTTCAATACTTGGTAACAAGTATTGGAATGATCAATCTCACATAATATGTGTTTTGGATTATTTTTGTAAACGTATGTACAGGATAATGCATTGTTATTGGTCTTTTGAGGATTTAGATTTTCCACTATATTTTTCTAACACTGACAAAGGTTGCTTGAACGCTGATAAGTGTTTTTGTGACGTTGTCAGCAATATATTTTTCTAACGCTGACAAAGCTTCCCTCAACGCTGACAAGTGTTATCGGGGCGTTGACAGCAACAATGTTAGTTTTGTGGTTTTCAATCTAAATGTGCAGGTGGTGTTAGCAGTATACCATTGGATACAGAGTTGCTTATGGATCAATGGAGAAGCATTTGGGCATGTTTTTATTTATGGATGATGGTTGGAATTTTTAATTCCTATCTTGACATAAATTTTTTATGTTCATGCATATTTTTAGCAACTTATGTATCATAGTTTAAGGGGAGGTTTTAGGAACCTTTAGGATGTTTGGGTATCCATATGATACTCTTATCACAATTCTAGATTGTGTCCACATGTGAGTATGAGTTAGTTTTACTAAATCATGAGGCACTATAGCATGCAAAGTTGATATACTATGCATGCTGCCAAGACATTTTTGGCCTAGAATTGGTTGTGGTCTGTTGGGAGACTTGGGAATGATTTTGTTATGAGATTTACCTGGGAGTAACAAGGGATTTTATGAGGTAACTTAGTTGTTAAGAGTTTTGGTTAGCAAGGGACACTAGAGGACTGTTATGTCTATCTTGCATAAGCAAGTGTGCATAACTGGACAGTGCTTGCCGCCCTATAATAATTATCAGCTTTTTGGTTATCTTCTCTAGGATAAATTACTTTGTTAAGGTCATTTTTCATTTTTAAACATTTTTATTTTTGGACGCTGACAAGTATTTTTCAAGCGTTGTTGGAACCAATTTAGACGCTGACATGGCTATGGCAAACGTTGACAAGAATATAGCCGTTGGGCGTTGATAGGTTATTTTTTACCGTTGACACTCAATGGGACCTACCCAGTTGTTACTTTTTGACATATTTTTAGGCCATAATTTTGGGAGCTGATAACTTTCATTTGATGCATGAGATAAACTTATTCTTTTTCAATATTTTCATGATTACATTTTGAAAATACTTGCCTATTTTTGGGCCAATCACATGCATTTTCTTCTCCTATAAATTTGGCTCCTATTTTTAAACAGGGTACCTATTATTCTTGTCTAACACAGTTTTCTCTTATCAACTTCATCTTTATCAATCATTCAAACAGCTTTCAACAATGGCACCAAAATTCAAACCAAGTGATTTGGAATTAGGATTCAGAATTCAACACAACATAATCGCGTATCTTGAAGCTGATGATACTCTGTTTCCCTAATACACACAAATGGTGGCGTATTTGAACGCATCTCCTTTTAGGTATGCTCTTTCTCATGCACCACTCACTCCTGTCACACATATTAAATAGTTTTGGAACAATGTCAGTTCCTCAACAGTTAATAGAGTGACTACATTATCTTCTATTGTTCATGGGAGAACATGGGTGTAACACCCCACTTGGATAAGTGGACCATTACGTGTATTTATGGCGTGTCATCAAAGCATAAGGTAAATGTACTAAAACATTAAATGACCTTAACGGAAATACCGAAATCAAACATCGGTAATCCAACCTAAGCTCAAAACATGAAACATAAAATACTGAAAGAAAGGACTAAACAATGTCCAAATAAGCAGAATAATGTAAGTGCATAAAATAAGAAGTCTGGATGGCTTCCATCCCAAATGCACGTGCTCTCAGAATCCTAAGAGCGTCCTGGTGTACCTGCCGTTAGAACATGAAAGGAACTACGGCTGAGCATAACGCTCAGTGGACGGATATAGCATGATAAGAATGTATTGAAAGTAATGAAATAGAAGACAACAATGAAGCTATAAGTCTGATATGTAACATGTGGTAGAACTCTGCATAAAATCTGAAAAACCTGGTTCATATAAACTGATACTGAAATATAACTATAAATTCTGAAAACATGCATTTACTGTATTTTATTTGCCAGAGCTTATATAGGTCACGTGCTGTAACAACCGTGCATGAATAACTGGAGGGGTGACCTCGTCATGCTGTAGAGGGGTGACCTCTAAATAACTGTGCTGGGTGGAGGGATCAGCTCCAATGTGAAGGATGTAGAGCACACACCACATTCACCCTGATAACTTGTAACACATATAAGCCTAGGATGCATCCATACGCCCTACTAATAATACTGATAAAATGGCCAAGCTGAGCTGAGTGGGACGATGCAGGATATCACTCTCATGCATGTGAGTCACGACACTAGTGCCTCTAGTGCCGTGGTTACGGTACCTCTGTAACTAGTACATAAACTGGTCGTGCTTGTATATAATGCTCAGGCAATTTATTTAGTTATTAACATGATTATTGATAAACTTAAACATATGCTGGGGAAAAACATTTGGCTGAAGACGGGGAATCCTAATCATGCATAGAAAGGAAGTCCTTACTAAAGGACGGAAATCCGTACCTCGTGTCCAGTAACTGACCGAGATCAACTGACCGAAAGTCTACTCTGATTTCACGCGAGCTACATGAATAAGGACGCGAATAAGTTAACTGATATTAGTTTATTTAATTTTTACTGATCTTATTGAATTATTAATTATTTATTATATTTCTGAAATTTTGTACGTATATTAACTGATAAATTTGATCTTATAATAATTCTTTTAATGTATTATCGTTCTACTATCAATTACGGTACAAGCATATTTCTGACGCTATAGCAACTGTATTAAGTATCCTGCTTAAAATATAAAGTTTCTTAAATTAGAAAGTTCCCAAGATAATTTAATTTTAATAAAATTATACCCATTTAGAATATTAAAGAACTATTTAATTTAATACATTCAAAAATATATTTTAACCATTTATTAAACAATTAGATTAAAAGGTATAATATAAAACTCTTCGTTTTATATGTTTAAACTATAACCCGAGCCTACCGAGATACCCCAATCTCGGTCGCACTAAACAATTTCACAACTATATTAAATCTGTCTATATGAACTTTACGACAGAAAAACTGTCACAAAAAGGTGTGACCAAAAGCTGAGTGTTTAAACTGTCTATAAAGAAAACTGTCACAAAAACAGTCTGTGACGGAAAATACTGTCACCAAACCGTCGCTAATCTGGAAATAAAATCCTTTATTTTCTGTTTAGAAAACCAGGTACTGACTTTACCCTTATTCCCACAGTTTTTCTACGTTTTCCCACTGTTTGGTCACGTTTTCCCCCCGTTTATATACACCAAATGCACCCTTATGTTTTCTGCCGTCCCAAACGCACCCCTTTGCTGATGTCGCAGACCCAAACACACCCTGTTGTCAGATTCAAACCCAAACGCCCCTGCTGTTTGGATTTTTAGGGCTGCGAGTTCATTCAAACACGCCACCCACCCATTATGGGTCGTGGCTGATCAACAAAGACACCACCGTCGCCCCTGCTTGGGTCGTGGCTGGTCACATACATCACACCAAGACCAATAGGTCTCGGTTTCCTTTATTTCACACAAAAACCCGACACTCCCTCTTATAGATTCAATCATGATTCGTTTTGTAAAATTAAACAATATAGGTTCGATTTAAAGTCATGAAATCGAACAGAAAAGGTATTACCGTTATGGGATTGATGTAGGATGATGAATGCACACAGGTTATTAGACAAAACTAGGCCGAATCTTCCTCTTCCTTTGTTCTTTTACCGGCGGCCACCCAAGGAGGAGAAACCCTAGATTTATTCCCGTTTTTTTGTTTAGACTTTATTGTTGTGTCAAAACAGAAAGGGGTAACCCCCCGTTTTTTCTTTCTTTTGGCCAAGACCGGGCTTCAAGGCCCAACATTTCCTATTCTTTTTTTTAAGCTGCGGCCCAAAGGAAACCAATACCAAAATGTTTTAAATTTTCGTTTCGATTAAACGTATAACTTGCGTTTGCGATTATTTAACCCGTCATGAATTTATTTATATCCTAAAACGGATACACACCTAATACTGAATAGTTATTAAATAATTTATTAACTGATAATTATTTTCTGAATGATTAAGTTACGTCTCTATAACAACTAAAATCGAGACTGCGTAATTACTATTAACGTTTAATTATTTCTGTAAAATAAATAATTCATCTGTAATATCTTCTGAGACTAAATACTTATTATCTGAATAAACTGTAATATTTATAGTATTTAAATAAAATGGGATAGCGTATTTAATTTCTGCGTTTAAATCTCTGTCTAATAATTAATACTTATATACTTTATTAAAATTAACTGCGTATTTAAATATTCTGATTTTTAAATACGGGTTTTACAATTCTTCCCCTCTAAAAACAATAATTCGTCCCCGAACTAAAGATACGACTATACTGGGTTTTACAATTCTTCCCCTCTAAAAAGGAGAAATTCGTCCTCGAATTAAAGGTAATAAGATGATGAAGTTATAAAAACTGAAAGAACATGTAGACTAAAAAGACAATTAAGCTAAAGGATAAATTGTCTTCTAATTAAGACATAATGCTGCTGATAGGTATAAACCTGACATGACTGAAATGATCATGTAACGTGACATGGCTGAAGAGAACATGGAACGTGACATGACTGAAAGAACATAACTGAATTTATTGAAGAAAATAATGAGAGTTCCGGATGGACTCCTCCGTTTCGAGTGGCTTCCCGCTCGAAACGATTCCTTCAAAGGTCTAAACATAATGAACAAAATCTTGGTCCTGATGACCCTGTCCTGATGATGCTGAATAGTTTCCGGTTCTATACTTAAGATAGATTTTCTGAATCTGAGTGAATAAGCTATAGCATGTAGGATACATGAAGTGGTACGTATAATTATCCTGAAAAGATAACATTTATATCTCTGAGCAAGCTGCTGAGAATATATATATGGGGACGAACTACGTGAACAATTGTGAACATGCTAAGTGAGCAATTGTGAACGTGGTTCATAATTATATGAGGAGCGCTGGCATGGAATTAGAATATGATAAGTGAATCATATTGTGAACGTGATACTAGACATATTACGAACGTATGCTGACTGAGGAATGAATGCCAAACGATACGGCCTGAGATGTGAAACGTCTACCTGGTTATGGAATAGTTGTGCTAGACTTGAGTCTAATTTCTCAAGCTTTCTGTAACCGTATACGGTAATAAACTGAGAAACGTGTATCGTGAAATGGCACACGAACTTGAACGTGAACAATGTTATGAACACAAACGTGAGCTTAAATAAAGAGATAACATAAAGATGAACTGAAACAGCATCATTCTTCGAATGAGACGTATACGTGAAAGTGAAAATAAACGTAAACGTAAACATACACGTGATCATGAACATGAATTCTGTCTGATATGATGGTCGCCAGAATACTTGAAATCGTACGATTTACTGCTAAATTTTCTGCAGGTCCACTACTGCGTAATCCTTCCGGATGAGAGGAAACGCGTAGGTTGATTACATGGTCGACAATCACTTAGATAGTGTTATACTTTTCTGAGTCTGTGGTAATCTGATAAAAATCTCCATGGAGTCTTGTCTCCTTTCGGTCCAGAATTTCTACTGGTAGTAATAACTCGATAGTATGACGACGTTCTATCTTGAACCTGTTGGAATGGAAGGTATTAGATATGAACATATATGCCTCAACGCGTTATACTGTTTCTATCAAAATTCTGCCTGGAATTTTGGTACATTCTGGTGGAATTTTGTTCATAGGCGTCAGTTGGGACCATCAGGTGATGGCCTTCACCTTCGCAGCATTGTTTGTAACTTCTTTCTGCTAAGGTAGAATGCTCAGAAATTCCACCTTGTTCAATTTGAATTCATATCTGGAAAGCTGTATATAAAATTTTCTCCTATCGAAGATTCTGTACAACTGTGAGAAGATGATTCTCGTGTTCTTCTTTAAAAATTAGCAGATCAGAATGTGATCAATGAATATACTGACGATTTTGTCTGCGAAGTCGTAAAAGAAAATTTATTCATAAATTTCATACTATAGCTGGGCATTAGGGAGCCCATACGTATAAGTCAAAATTTATAGAGACTGCGACGTGTTCAACAGAAATCTGAAAACATCATGTTCTTCTCTCACCACTTCTAGTGGCAGGGTCGCGAATTGTTCTGGGATATATTTAAGACATCTTAGCAGGTCAGACAAACCTGCTATTTATGGAATGAACATTGATTAAGAATGGTGATTTTGTAAAAATCTTTAGTGGTTGATATATGACTTCATGATACCGGCCTTCTTCCTGATAGACATAAGCGGTGCACTTCCTGGTGGTGCGCTAGGGTGAATAAGGCCTCGTTCCGGTAACTATTGCAGCAAATGCTGCAACTCTTTAACTTAGCTTAAACCTTGCAATAAAGAGTTTTGAAGACAGGTTCCGTTCTTGAGACTAACTCGATGTTAAATTATGTCTTGTAGTCAGGAATGAATTTCTGGAAAACCTTCTGGAATTACATTTGGAAACTTTGGGATAATCTGTTGATCATGAATTTAAGGAATTTCAGAATTCGTATCATGAATGGTGACCAGAAGTCTTCGCAACTAAAAGATAATAACTCACGTGCTCGTAAAGCTGGAACAATTTATACTGATTTTTCTGGCAGGAGTAAAATGAATATGTTCGGGGTTGGTAAGACGGATCTCGTCATTAACTGACAATAAAACTTTAATAAATATGGTGATACTGTTGAGTCCTTTCTGGCTGAGAGGCAGGTGACCACCTGATTTAAGATAAATCTGACATAGGAATACGTGAAGTAAACATGGCGACTTTTCACTGAATGTGTTCGTCTGTAACCTCACAGAGTGAATACTGCGTGTTTAACCTGAATCATACTTTAGTGGTGGTGACTAAAATTTTCAATTGATCTGGTTCATGCGTGGCATAATAGAATGGGTATACCCATTTCTGAAAGGTACCCTGAATTACTAAGGGTCTCGCTTGGAAACATACTTGAGTTAGGAGTTCTGACTCATACTCTAAGAAGATATTCGTATGACGTGTATCATGACTGGTGTCCTGACAAGTGTCTTCTGAAATGATACTTGAGACATGCGTCTTGACTGTTGTCTGGACATGTATTTTAGTGGATGAATCTGGACAAAACTGACAATTTTGGTAACTACTAGGATTGGGGGACCGGTTAGACTATTGACCTCTATATTTCTGGCCACGTCTGTTCTGGGGTTCCGATGGTTACTGACTGATAAATTATAAGCACGGTGGTTGTCACTACTGCTCTTTCTGTCAATTTATGACGGTCATTATCATGACCGTGATTCTTGTAACTATTTTTGCTGAGTAGTCGGCTGGTTTACGGCTCCCACTCTTCTGAATGAACGGTTAGCTGAGTAACGTGTGACAGCTAACTAAGGAAGTAAGGCATGGACTAGAATGGTAGTGTCCGATGGTTGAAATTTACTCTTATCAGAAATTTCAAATTTATAGTTTTCATCCTTGCTCTGCAGTGTCTTTATAGTATAACAGTATCACCATCAGCACCTTGAGAAATCTCCAAAGTATCAGCAGCATCAGCAATTGTGAGGTCTTCAAAGTGTTAGCGGCATCAGCATCTAGCAAAATCTTCAACTCACGAGCAGCATCAGCACCTGGTAGAATATCGACAAGTGGAACATCTGAGATGATTGAGGATCGATTAGCAATATCCATGGAGTAGGGTACCTGGAGTACACTTGGACTACTGTACATGAAGTACAAAATGAATATTGCACATGGAGCAAATATGAGACACTGTACGTAGAGTACACGTGAAATACTGTACATGGAGCTGGTGGAAATTTTATGGGATGATCGATACTGGTGTCGCTTGTTTGACATTATCAAAGGAATAAATTGATTTAAACGGTAGTAAACTGAACTGAAACAATTAACATGATAGGCTGATAATTTATGCGTAGACTTAATGCTGGTTGTATAGAGGCTAAAAGTATGACTAAACGGAGTTTCATCAACATCTAGTATAAAGACATGATTGTTAAAGACCAGAACATGATTTATCATGAAATAGTATTTTACTGTAATCCTTCTGTATTTTAGCATGAAACATTATCATTTTGTTGGAAACATAATACTTGTAAGGAAACATGAAACTAAATCATCATGTAGATGACATCAACGTGAGGGTATGAAAATTTGACTGTTACAAGGAACATAAAAAGTCAAATCGACTGAGGTGTAATATCAACTGATGTGGACGGCTATGGTTCAATCCACAGAATTCAAAGAAGAAAACACGAGACTAAGTATGGGCTATTCTGGTTCGATCCATACTGGTCAAAATTTATGAAATGTCCTGATATGACAAAGGTGAACAACTGTGGATCGGTTCACAAAACATCATTTGACTGAAAAGCATGAAATTTGACTTGAGAAATGGTGAACGTTTATGGCTGGTTCACCAAGTGATATTTGACTGGAAACATGAATCTGTCATGAGTAAGGGTAAACGCCTATGGTCGGTTTACCAATACAAAATCTGAACGGCAAGGGTGAACGCCTATGGTCAGCTCACCAAAACGAAAATTCGCTAAAAGCACATGCGACTAAATATGGCTAGTTATGTACCAACCTTTTACTTAGGCAAAACTTTAAGAAAACTGACTGATAAATGAAGAAAACTGACTGAATAATCCATGAGAAACATGAAAGATAACAACGCCAAAATCTGGGAAATTCCTGGTGACTACCCACTAGCCACAGGTCAAGTTTTAGAGCCTACAGGTCGAACCTATAGCTCTGATACCATAATTGTAACACCCCACTTGGATAAGTGGACCGTTACGTGTATTTATGGCGTGTCATCAAAGCATAAGGTAAATGTACTAAAACATTAAATGACCTTAACGGAAATACCGGAATCAAACATCGGTAATCCAACCTAAGCTCAAAACATGAAACATAAAATACTGAAAGAAATGACTAAACAATGTCCAAATAAGCAGAATAATGTAAGTGCATAAAATAAGAAGTCTGGATGGCTTCCATCCCAAATGCACGTGCTCTCAGAATCCTAAGAGCGTCCCGGTGTACCTGCCGTTAGAACATGAAAGGAACTACTGCTGAGCATAACGCTTAGTGGACGGATATAGCATGATAAGAATGTACTGAAAGTAATGAAATAGAAGACAACAATGAAGCTATAAGTCTGATATGTAACATGTGGTAGAGCTCTGCATAAAATCTGAAAAACCTGGTTCATATATACTGATACTGAAATATAACTATATATTCTGAAAACATGCATTTACTGTATTTTATTTGCCAGAGCTTATATAGGTCACGTGCTGTAACAACCGTGCATGAATAACTGGAGGGGTGACCTCGTCATGCTGTAGAGGGGTGACCTCTAAATAACTGTGCTGGGTGGAGGGATCAGCTCCAATGTGAATGATGTAGAGCACACACCACATTCACCCTGATAACTTGTAACACATATAAGCCTAGGAGGCATCCATACGCCCCACTAATAATACTGATAAAATGGCCAAGCTGAGCTGAGTGGGACGATGCAAGATATCACTCTCCTGCATGTGAGTCACGACACTGGTGCCTCTAGTGCCGTGGTTACGGTACCTCCGTAACTAGTACATAAACTGGTCGTGCTTGTATATAATGCTCAAGCAATTCATTTAGTTATTAACATGATTACTGATAAACTTAAACATATACTGGGGAAAAACATTTGGCTGAAGACGGGGAATCCTAATCATGCATAGAAAGGAAGTCCTTACTGAAGGACGGAAATCCGTACCTCGTGTCCAGTAACTGACCGAGATCAACTGACCGAAAGTCTACTCTGATTTCACGCGAGCTACATGAATAAGGACGCGAATAAGTTAACTGATATTAGTTTATTTAATTTTACTGATCTTATTGGCTTCTTAATTATTTATTATATTTCTGAAATTCTGTACGTATATTAACTGATAAATTCGATCTTATAATAATTCTTTTAATGTATTATCGTTCTACTATCAATTACGGTACAAGCATATTTCTGACGCTATAGCAACTGTATTAAGTATCCTGTTTAAAATATAAAGTTTCTTAAATTAGAAAGTTCCCAAGATAATTTAATTTTAATAAAATTATACCCATTTAGAATATTAAAGAACTATTTAATTTAATACATTCAAAATATATTTTAACCATTTATTAAACAATTAGATTAAAAGGTATAATATAAAACTCTTCGTTTTATATGTTTAAACTATAACCCGAGCCTACCGAGATACCCCAATCTCGGTCGCACTAAACAATTTCACAACTATATTAAATCTGTCTATATGAACTTTACGACAGAAAAACTGTCACAAAAAGGTGTGACCAAAAGCTGAGTGTTTAAACTATCTATAAAGAAAACTGTCACAAAAACAGTCTGCGACGGAAAATACTGTCACCAAACCGTCGCTAATCTGGAAATAAAATCCTTTATTTTCTGTTTAGAAAACCAGGTACTGACTTTACCCTTATTCCCACTGTTTTTCTACGTTTTCCCACTGTTTGGTCACATTTTCCCCCCGTTTATATACACCAAACGCACCCTTATGTTTTCTGCCGTCCCAAACGCACCCCTTTGCTGATGTCGCAGACCCAAACACACCCTGTTGTCAGATTCAAACCCAAACGCCCCTGCTGTTTGGATTTTTAGGGCTGCGAGTTTAGTCAAACATGCCACCCACCCATTATGGGTCGTGGCTGATCAACAAAGACACCACCGTCGCCCCTGCTTGGGTCGTGGCTAGCCACATACATCACACCGAGACCAATAGGTCTCGGTTTCCTTGATTTCACACAAAAACCCGACACTCCCTCTTATAGATTCAATCATGATTCGTTTTGTAAAATTAAACCATATAGGTTCGATTTAAAGTCATGAAATCGAACAGAAAAGGTATTACCGTTATGGGATTGATGTAGGATGATGAATGCACACAGGTTATTAGACAAAACTAGGCCGAATCTTCCTCTTCCTTTGTTCTTTTACCGGCGGCCACCCAAGGAGGAGAAACCCTAGATTTATTCCCGTCTTTTTTTTGTTTAGACTTTACTGTTGTGTCAAAACAGAAAGGGGTAACCCCCCGTTTTTTCTTTCTTTTGGCCAAGACCGGGCTTCAAGGCCCAACATTTCCTATTCTTTTTTTTAAGCTGCGGCCCAAAGGAAACCAATACCAAAATGTTTTAATTTTTCGTGTCGATTAAACGTATAACTTGCGTTTGCGATTATTTAACCCGTCATGAATTTATTTATATCCTGAAACGGATACACACCTAATACTGAATAGTTATTAAATAATTTATTAACTGATAATTATTTTCTGAATGATTAAGTTACGTCTCTATAACAACTAAAATCGAGACTGCGTAATTACTATTAACGTTTAATTATTTCTGTAAAATAAATAATTCATCTGTAATATCTTCTGAGACTAAATACTTATTATCTGAATAAACTGTAATATTTATAGTATTTAAATAAACTGGGATAGCGTATTTAATTTCTGTGTTTAAATCTCTGTCTAATAATTAATACTTATATAGTTTATTAAAATTAACTACGTATTTAAATATTCTGATTTTTAAATACGGGTTTTACAATGGGTGGTTACTGAAGCTTTGGTACGCCAAGCTTTGCATCTTGATGATGCTGATGGTATAACCACCCTTCCCATTAGTGAAATAGAACAAGGACTAAGGGCTTTGGGTTATCCTTTTCCTGCTCAAAGAACTTTAAATAAATATCATAAACAGGAGTTTCCCCCAGCCTGGAAGTACCTAATACATGTCCTCTTACAATGTTTGAGTCCCAAGTGCACTGCACACAATGAGATCAATAGATCTATTGCAAGTGCTATTGTGTGTATTGCTACTGGGCAAAAATTTAATTATTCCAAAATGATTTTTGAGGGCATGTGTAAAAATAAAGGGAACAAAATGACTTTAGCTTATCCCAGATTTTTACAAATGGTTTTTGATGTCCAAGGATACTGCACAAGGGATCATGATGATTTTTATGAGATCCCTGTGCAAAAGAAAGCAATTTTTATGAAGATGAACTCACCCCCACATCGTGACCTACCCCTAACCCCAGCTATGATTGCTGTCATTGAAGCAGCTCAACCCCAACCAGACCCCCAACCCCAAATTGACCCAATACCTGAACCTTTACCTTCACCACAACATATGCAAATTGACCAAGAACCCTTCGACGCTGACATGTTAAATGTTGGCGTTGATGTGCCTATTTCAAACGTTGACACACAACCTTCACAAAACCAAACACCCCTTAACCAACCCACATCCACCCAATCTACATCTTCTTCTCCCCCAACACAATATAGGTTACAAAAATGCCAAAGGACTACTGGAGTGTTCTCCTCTAGTGGTCCTAGCCATGTAGCAGAGAGAACCACCACCACGAGTGTGGTTGGTGTTATGGATGAGGCTGGGACTATTGGTTCTGGCTTAGAAGCTGGCCAAGACAGTCCTACCATCATTAAGACCTCATCCATGCCCAATGAATCTAACTTGGGAGGTCAAATACCCATTTTAGAAGAGGGTAGATTGGAACCAATGACCCTAATGGAATTTACGGCTGTCTGCATGAGCTTGCAAAAGCAAAATGCGGACTTGGTACAAATTGTCAGCACACAAGGCCTTGAACTCAAGCAATTGAGGGAGAGGATTGTTATCTTGGAGATTGCTAGTACAAGGAGAGGGATGGAGGAATCTTCCAAAGGAGAGGATGAACAAATAAATGTGAGTGATAAGGGCAGCCATGATGGTCAATCTTTGGATGTTGCTGAGGCCCTAACAAGTTTGAAGAAACAGACAGGTTTTGATACGTCTCTAGTCTCTCCTACAAACTTAAATTTGTCATTTACATCCATGTTGGAGGAAATTGCAAAAGGCGCTGAGGCAGGAACTTTGAGCGTTGATAAGGAGAATTTGAACGCTGACATGAGTATCTTAGGCGCTGACAAAGCAAAATTGAGCGTTGACAGACCTGCAAATGAGGTTGATGTTTTCCAGTCATCGTCCATCATCAAAGAGGTTTCTTCACAGGTATTGCCATCTACCTTACCAACAATTGATCCATTAGATAAGGGTAAGGGTATTATGGTAGAAGCAGTTGTTCCAAAGAATGCAGCACAAATTGAATTTGATAGAAGGTTGGTTGCACAAATTGTGGAACAAGAAAGAAAGCAGGTGGGTGAATCACCTTTTGTTGTCACTTCAGAAGAGCAAGAAGGAAGTAATGAAGCCAGTTCAGACTCAAGTGTTATGATCATAGAACAGCCAGAAAGACTTGAGTATGGAGATGAGTTGGCCAGGGAGAAATTGAATGAGTTGAAATTGCAGGTTGATTTTGATATGCCAGAGGTGGTTTAGATGTACCATGCTTGGGAAGAAAGGTGTATAGAGAATCCACATTTGACCATTTCAGATCAAATATGGGGTTTAGAGATTCTTCTCAGGGTACAAAAGGATTGCAAGGTCATACTGAAACACAAAGCAAGCAATGTTCTCTCAAATTTGAAAAGGGATAGAAAGGAGTTGTACTTCATGCTGCTCAGATGTCATGGAACAGGATGGACTTATAAGAAATTGACTGGGTTGACATTTGATGAGTTGGATTGTAGAGCTTATCCCATTTGGGTTAGAGTGCAGGAAGAGAACACTCTAAGACTTCTTTCTGATGAAAGAAAAGAAGAACTTGCAGAGGAAATGGAGCTCAAGAAGGCAATGTTTGTTCCCAGACCAGTGAAAAAGGGAGTTTCTCTTGAGTTTCCCAAAGATATGGATCCATTACATCCAAGTGAAGCTGTCATAAGAAAGAGCCTCAAGCTCTCACCATTAGAAGCTTCAGATATGGTACAAGTGTTACCACTTGATTCCAGAAACCCAATTGTAAGCTATGAAGAAGATGAATGTGGGTTTTGGAAGATTGGCAGGTATGGAAAAGAGGTTCACACTTTTACCACCCTTATATCTTTGTTTGCAAGTTTTGATAGAGAAGACTTGGTAGACCTATGGAGGTTATTAGAAGCCAAGTATATGACTGAAGCACCAACTTCAGTCAATGGAATAAAACTGTGGTCAACATTCAAGAGAATGTGTGGACCAATTGATGAAGATCCTGCTATTTGGAAGGATCTTGAAGATGACCTCAGTGGTCTTCAATGGAGATTGTATTCAGCTGCTGGTGTTTATTATTTGAGTTCTATAAAGTTTGCTGAGTATCTACTTGTGGATGGGCAGTACTTCATGTCCAAGGAAGTCTTGGAGAAGATGAAGAACACTCAGCTGGAAATTGATTATTCAAGTGACGTGGCAAAAGACTTGATTAGATTTATTTATTACCAACATGAGAAGGTTTGTAAGATTCCTCCTAGTCCTTAATGTTTATTCAGAAACTTGATCACTGGAGTAGATATCAAGTTTAGGGGAGGATTGTTGGGAATAAATTAGAGCCAGTCTACTTGAGCGCTGACAAGAGTAAAACAAGCGTTGACAGGAGTAATACAAACGCTGACAGCTCAAGCGTTGACAAGACAATGTCAAACGTTGATACATTGAAGACAAGCACTGATGGAAAGATATACTCTACGCGTTTATTGTATTCTAGATTACTTCTAGTAAAGATAGGAACAACAATGTATTTTCTATATTTATCTTTACCTAGAATAGTTGATACGTAGATTATTGTACAAGGCTTCTTATGTCTATAAAAGAAGACCTTTAGGTTAATGTTCAATATAAGTTTTCATACGTAAACTACTTTCATTGTAAGCAAGTTTGATATCATTAATCAAAGTGAAAGTTTGTTTATATCTTGCGTGTTCTTGTTTAAGTGTTAATTCCGCATAACACTTAGATTGTCATATACATATACAAAGGTTTCTCTAAGTGTATTACTTGATCTAATCTCGTATACATAAAGCTAAATCGATCTAAGTTTGGGATCAACAAACCTAGACTATAGCCTAGGAGTCCTGGAAGTAGTTGTGCTTTAAGATTTAAATCGAATAGTGGCGATATTAGGAGGCGAGTATATCATTTTACCATGTTTTGTTTTAGGATCATTTGCGATTGATGTTCTTTTGAATATTCTTGATTTTTATTTATGATGACTTGTTTCAGATTAATTGCTTGTCTATCTTGTGCGCAATTTTTTGATATTCTTTGTTGGTTTCGAATTTTAGACTAGTATGAATTGAACCATAGTCGTCCATACTTAGTCATATGTTTCTTTTTTTCGAATTTTAGACTAGTATGGATTGAACCATAGTCGTCCATACTTAGTCATATGTTTCTTTCTTTTCGAATTTTAGACTATTGTGCGTTGAACCATAGTCGTCCACACTAGTCATTGTTGGATTTTGTTTTATGACACCTCGTGTTTTTTGAAGTTATTACACTATTAGTTTCTAGGACATATTCATTGTGCTTAGGTTATATTATGTGTATCTTATTGAAAAAAGTATTTGTAGAAGTAAATACACGGATTAGATGATACAGTTTTAATTATGGTAGCCAACATAATTATAAATGCACATGTACCTACTACTTATGACTTTAATGCAACTTTCAAACAATTATTAAAAAAAAATTAAAATTTTAATATGTTTTTCCATTTTTAATTTACGCCTATTTAACATGCGCTCTTTGAGTCACATCCATTTAACCCCACTCATTTCACCCACCCGCCGCCCGTGCCCGACCTACCTACCCATTTTACCATATATAAAGATTTATTTATTTTAATTTATTATAACATATAAACAACCAGAAATAAATTAAACAAAAACATATACTCCGTAGAGAAAAGTTCTTTGAGGAACATATATTTAAAAAAAATCAAAGGAATGAATCTCAGCCTTTGATTTTCAAATGAATTGTACGGCTCAGATCTGACTTCATCCAATCTTATCCTAACCTTACTTCTACAAACAAACACACACCCACACACACTCAAATCAAATCACGACCACCCCCACTGTTGCACCACTACCGTCTCACCCCACCGCCGTCATCCACCACCGTACGCCGTCAGCCACCACGACTAGTTTGATCCAACCTCTCCGATCCTACGTGTCATGTCTCATCCTCTTTTGATCCGACGAGAGGGTGTTTGATTTCCGGCGTATGGTTGTTTGGTTTCGGTGGGGTGTGAAGGCGGAGCGCTTTCCTTTTTGTTTTGGTGTTAAGTTACTTAATTGGTAGTCGCAGTAACATTGTCCTGGTCCAAGACAATCTACCACATGTAATGATTTTTTTTTACTCAGTTAATGAATTGCAGAAGGTTTGATATTTGACAAGATGAAAGTGAATGGTCATAAGGTTTTTGAGGTTGATGACTTAGCGAAACAAGTGGTGATTGTGCGTGAACTGGTTGATGGCGCAGAAGGTAGGGTTGTGGAAGAGATAGATATGAAGGTTAAGAGTTTTTCTGATGGGGCTGGCACGTTGAATGATGAATTTAATGGGTTGTTTCGAACTTTTTTGCAGACCCATAACATGCGTTTAGATGTTAAGGTTTATGTGCTGATGATGTATTGTTGTACTGGTAATGTGAATATGATAGTGTGCATTAATGGTTAGATAAAGTATGGAATATAAAAGTAATGTTGTGTGCTACTGTCCTATTATCGTGTAAATATAAATGGTCGTGCAAGTTGTATGGTTCTAATATTGGTAATTTGTAAGTGGCGAAGAGTGGACTGAAAATTTTAAGCCCGAAGACAAAGAGATACAAGTTCATAACAAAGTTGTATGACCTTGTTGGATATATAAGGGAGAAGGTGGGTATGGTGAGACCATGATCCGAATTCGGAGGTTGATATGGGGAAGGTATGATGTTATCAAGTCGTAAGAACAAATTACGTTTGATTTACAAAAATCACTTACTTAAATTATCGAGAAAAATCACACAGGATTCGAGAAAAATCAAACATGATTTACAAAAATCATGTGTGATTTACATATGTTTTTGTTTGGCATATTAACACGAGCTTTTTAACATATCATAAAAATTTAAAACTTTAAGTAAATACTAAATATGATAGGTTTTGTGGTTTGATATGTATAAAATCACATGTGATTTAAGAAAAATTACATGTAATTTTGTATAAAATCACATGTAATTTGAGCAAAATTACATGTAATTATTTATAAAATCACATGTGATTTAAAGCAATGTTACATGTAATTTTGTATAAAATCACATATAATTTGAGCAAAATTACATGTAATTATTTATAAATCACATGTGATTTGAGCAAAATTACATGTAATTCACACAAAATTACATGTAATTTTCATTCAACACTAACTAACCACTTTATTACAAAAATCACATGTAATTCACACATAATTACATGTAATTTGCATTTAACACTAATAAACTATTTTATTACAAAAATTACATGTAATTCACACATAATTACATGTAATTCACACAAAAGTTAACGATTTACAGTGTTAAAAATTCTCGCCAAAAAAATTACACGTAATTTTCGAAAATTACATGTAATTTTTCGAGAATCACATGTAATTTTTTATGCGTAAATTTAAAAAAAAAGTTTGCCGAAAGTGTATAGAAGTGCCTATCTATAGGAAGATAACTTAATTCCCGTCGCGATGGTATAATTAGTTTTTCGTAACGATTAACGGTTTGAGAGATATTTAATTTTTAAGAAATAGGATGAAACTTGATTTTTAAATTAAATTTAAAAAGATTAATATATATCATTAGATAAAACTTGAATTGATGGTTGAGATTACTTTCTTCCTTTCTTCCTTTTTTTTTTTTTATGCTTATTCTATAAGGATCTAATACTCCGTATAAATCTTCATATTGACGCACACAGTCACACACTCTTGACTCATGAGCGGTGACACCAACTGTACTCGATTGGATCTGATCACCGTCATGTCAGCCAAATCAGCAATTCTACACGCCGCCGCCGTTGCCACGGCATTAGCTGCGGGTTACTATTACTACCGCCGATCCGCCACTCTTTTCCGGAGCCGGGTTGTCGGTATTATCCCGGCCCGGTTCGCTTCTTCCCGGTTTGAGGGTAAACCCCTTGTTCAAATTCTTGGAAAACCCATGATTCAGGTATTTTCATCTTTGCTTTTTTATGGGGGGCTTATGAGCTTATCTGTTTTTCGGCTTATATTTCATAAGCCAATTTTATAAGTTTATTATGAATTATGATATCATAAACTTATATAAGCCCATAAATCTAAAAAACGCCTTACGGAATTTAAGCCGAACTGAAATAAGCTCATAAGCCCACATATAAGCTTAAACAAAGCTATCTGAATTTTGTATGATAATAATTGAACAAAGTTGTTGTTATGAATCTGTGTGTAACAGAGAACATGGGAGAGAGCAAAATTGGCGACAACATTGGATCGTGTTGGTAAGTATTACGTGTACTTATGATTATGTTTTCTATGGGAGTGTTTGGCATTGTGTTTTCTATGTGATTATGTGATACAGTAGTACACGATAGCCAGAGTTAAATACTTATAGTGACTGTAGGAGATAGTGTTTGGATTCGTATGTAGAACGACATTTAGATGATGAGATCCGTTCTATAGCAGGTATTGGTGATTGGGATTGCTTATTTGAGACCAGAAACACCGTTCTGGGTGTTTACGAGTAACTGTTTATCGGATTTAATTCAAGGGAAATAAATTATATTTACAGCAGTAAGAAATCCCAAACACCCCATAAAATTTGATTATTTGACTTCTAATAATCAGAATTGATTACCCAAACACTATTAATTGACTATCTGCAACGTGAAAACGAAAGAATCATATGATTACTTTCAAAAGGAAATGTAAAACATTCCTTATAGAGATTGTTTGAAGATCGTATTTACCAAGGAATATTATGTTAGTGAATTCTGTTATACTTAGCTCTAGATGTCATTTATGACTTCTAAGTAATATTGACTTACTTTTGTTGCTCACTTTAAGATTTTTTTGTTATATAGTTGTGGCAACGGATGATGAAAAGATTGCAGAATGTTGTCGAGGATTTGGTGCTGATGTGATAATGACTGCAGAATCATGTAGAAATGGTATAAATTAGGCTTGTCAATTGAATTTTTAATCGTATATATGGTCTGTTAACTGATACTATTATCTGATGTGTGTAAGGTGCTGAAAGGTGTAGTGAAGCACTTCAAAAGCTCGAGAAAAAGTATGATATTGTTGTCAATATTCAAGGAGATGAGCCTCTTATTGAACCTGAAATCATTGATGGCATTGTCAAAGCTCTTCAGGTACACTCATCTCATAAAACGATAGAATTTCTACAATTAACAACATAAGAATCAAGGCTATATCTTTAATTTTATTTTCTTTAAATTTATTATTTATGCTATTTGCAGACCACCCCAGATGCAGTTTTCAGCACTTGTGTTACAGCTTTGAAACCAGAAGATGCTTTTGATCCTAATCGTGTGAAATGTGTGGTTGATAACCGTGGTTATGCAATCTATTTCTCTCGAGGACTGATCCCTTTTAACAAGTGTGTATATATATGTCGGGAAGATATGCTCACCTTCGCCTTTAATTATACCAATCTTTAATGGATTCATTTGTTCTTTCGTTGTGCAGGTCCGGGAAGGTCAATCCTGAATTCCCATACAATCTTCATCTCGGTATTCAGGTGCCCATAAAAAATAAAAAAACAAAAACAAAGATTTGTTTCTATTTCCAATGTTACATGTTTATAAATAAAAGTAATAAGTAACAACGTTGTTTTGTTTGAATTGTTTTCATAGAGCTATGATTCAGAGTTTTTAAAGATTTATCCGGACTTGACACCAACTCCATTGCAACTAGAAGAAGATTTGGAACAGCTAAAAGTTCTTGAAAATGGTTACAAGATGAAGGTACTAAAATGTGGTTTCTTGACATATAGATATGAAAATGAAATATAATCAGATTGTTGATATATTTGTTTTTTGCTTGGTTGCAGGTAATAAAAGTAGATCATGATGCTCATGGTGTTGATACTCCAGAAGATGTTGCCAAGATAGAAAATTATATGCGCGAAAGGAACTTGTCATAATTCAGTGGTGTCATTCTATTGAAACTCTCGTAACACTAGCATTCGTTTTCATTTGTTATTTTTCAGGTATTCATTCTGTTCCAGGAGTATAATATGTAGTTTAAAGCTTCGATGTTGTCACTTGTCACATTCATGTATATTTATTGTGCATTATTGTAGAGTCGATCCAAGATTTAGACATTCCATTTTATAAGTTTTATTGTCAAATTTATGTAGTACAGTAGCATATTGTTTTTTGGTTGTAAGATTATCTTTATCCAACTCTGTAACAAGTTAAATTAGGGGAAGGTTATTCAATACTCTCCCCCTAAGATGATTATGATACACGATCTTTTAGTAAAGGACAAAAGTTACGGAATATGTGTTGTTTTGAAATGTATTATTAGGAAATTAAGTTATACACTTTGACAGGAAGTTATGATAAAAATATTACCGTAGAAGACAAGTCTGAAAAAGAAAGCAAGTATGAAAAAGAAAAGAGAACCGATTAATAGTACTACTCATTCCTACAACAAAATTTTAACAAGGATCAGAATTGATCTTTTGAATATAATGAGACTAGGTGGTACTCTTACAACAAAATTTTAACAAGGATCATAATTGATCTTTTGAATATAAAGAGACTAGGTACTCTTCTTTGCCGTGCTCAAGCACGGCCCTGATGTCTTATATGGAGGCAAACAAAGAAGAGATATATTAATTTCTTTTTAGAACGGCAAATGTTAGTAGTTAGAGATACATTTAAGTGGCAGAATGTCTTCTTCGAACTCTCGTCTAGTTATGTTAAACTCCTTATCCGTTTCGCTTGAGAGGGTCCTTGAACCCAAGACCTCCAAGAAACCTCCCTCAAAAAAACCATTTAATGGAACCTTGGTAGCCAATCGAGCTATGCCAGTTGGTTAAGAGATATATTCATTTGATGTGTCATTTAGTGATAAACTATCAAACACAACCATATGATAAGTAATAATATATATTACCATAGAGTCACTTACAACACAATTTTTCCAATGTTCTCATTGACTACAAAAGTATGTAATAATCACATAGAAATATGGAAACCAAAGGTCAACATAAAAGCATCATTCGTTACATTACATTAATTAGTAAACAAAAGTAAAGGAAGATGAGACTATTAATGGGAATTTTCATAAGCTACCTGCAAAAGACGACATACATAACATTTCCATAAGCTACTGCAAAAGATGGCATACATAACATTCACGAGTCTTTTGAGCCTTTCATCTTTTTAGTTGGACTTCCTTCCATCATTTCATCACCAATCTCTTTCTTTATAGCAAGAAGGGTCACGGTTTTCTAGGTATCGAGATCTTTCACAAATTTTGATTCTATTTTATAGCTGATTTCTTCCAAAGCGGTTTTGTAGATGGGGGGAAGAGTTGTTTCTCTTTGTCGGTAGCTGGTTTTGCAACGGTTTCTTTTTCTCGAAGGCTGGTCTTGGGTCGATTAGCAACACTTGAAGTGGACTCAGACACTTATTTTCTGGTTCACGATTTTCTGGTTGTAAGCGGATGAGAATGGATGCAGGTCGTTCATCTAATCTATAAGCTTTGATGACACTAACCTTCATTTCAGTCTGGCCACGAAAGTTTGTCTCATAAGAGCGAATAAACGCAACAATTGTATGTTTCTGGACTGACGCAACAATATCGTCATGAAGATTAATATCCTACCAAATATAACATTGGTAATACGTATTAGTGAGAATCTGTCAATTAGTCAGTGGTAAAACATTTGGATTTTTAGCTTGTAACAATCATAATACTTTACGCTGGTAATGTATTAATGTGAATTAGCCGAGCAGTGGTAAAAATATTCGGGTAATAAACTGTGTGAACCTTTCTCTCTTGTTATTATATCGTCAAAGCAAATGACACATGATGCAACAATAATGAGACCTCCTTAGTTACATGGGTTGGAATATTAACTTTAGATGGTGAGAAAGCTAAATGTAACACCCCATTTTGATAATGGAATGTCACGCGTAATTATGGCGTGTCATCAAAGCATACAAGGATAAATGTATAAAACATTACATGACCATAGGGATAACCGGAATCAAACATCGGTTCCCAAACATAAGCCCAAAACATAATAAAGCAAAAGAAATGAATGAAAGACTAAACAAGCATAAGTAAATGAAGGCAAAAAGGAAAAGAAGTCTCTAGCAGCTTCCATCCTATGCACGTCCCCCAAATGCTCGAGTCTTTCCTAGAGTACCTGCCGTTTTGGGACATGGAAAGGAAAGTAATGGCTGAGCAATACGCTCAGTGCACGGATATAGACATAGTATGAATGACTAAGCATAATAAAGACTTAATAGTAGCAGAAATGTATAAGTCCCGGAAAATCTGGAACATGTTCATAAAACTGGTTTTATAGTTTGAAAAGCCTTATGTTTATCTTATGAAAACTGTTTAACATATTTTACCATTAGCCAATATAGGTCATGAAAATCCACCGTGCATGAATACTTGGAGGGGTGACCTCATCAAGAAAATTAGAGGGGCTGCCTCTAATTTAATATACTGGTTTTGGGTAGGAGGGATCAGCTCCTTGTGAAGGATGCAAGGCACACACCACATTCACCATGAAATCCTGACTGAAACATGTAACTAGGATGCACCCATACGCCCCACATGATAAATATAATATAAATGGCCAAAAGCTGAAGGGACGCCACGAGCAATCACTCCGCCGTGGTGAAGTCATAACATCAGTGCCTCTAATGTTATGGTTATGGTACCTCCATAACTAGGTGAAACTGGTCATGCATGTATATGGCTATAGGTATTCTAAATTAAACATAAGAAATTCAAACACATACTTATACTACGGGAAAACATTTGGCTGCATACGGGGAATCATAATAAGGAAAGAATGTCCATACTGAAAGGACGGGAATCCGTACCTTATGTCCAGTGAACGAAGAAGATGAACTGAGAGGAATCCTACTTCCGTATCACTAATGCTACATAAATACATACATGAATAAGTATCTGCTTACTAATACATAACTGGTTTTATGTCATGTCTTAGCTTATTTTATATGTTCTTATCATGTTTTACTGTTTTAAGCCCTAAACTGTGTTTATCTTATATTCTGTTTACCCTGATTACGTATTTCTGGTATTTCATGTATTATTATACTTACTGTGTAATAATAAGTAACTTTCCAAAAATAGCATGTTTCCTAAAATAGAAAGTTTCCAAAAATAGAAAGTTTCCAAAAATAGAAAGTTACCAAAAATAGAAAGTTTCCAAAAATAGAAAGTTTCCAAAAATAGAAAGTTTCCAAAAATAGAATTACTGCTTAAAATATATAAGTTTCTAAAAATAGAAAGTTTCCTAAGTCAAGTTAATTAATTAATTATAACCATGGTTTTTAAATAATTAATTAATTTATAAGTCTAAAATATAAAAATACTTAGGTTAATAATTTCATGATTTTAATAATTAAAATAACCTAAGTCATGTTATTAAATTAATCATGTCATGTTATTAATTTAATTTTAACATAAGATTCATAAAAAAATAAAAATATAAACATACACCGTGAACCGGATCTTGACTAAGAACCATGAACCGGACATGAAATCTGTAGAAACTAGAAGGGGGGGTTGAATAGTTTCTCTTCGATTGGTGACCAAATTAAAATTACTTTCAATTTGGTTTGTATCAAAACTATCTTTTGTTTAAAGCTAAGTTGCATAATGATTAGGTTCAATTCAAATGCACTAGCAAAGATAATAGGTAAGTGTAATGATAATGAGATAAGTAAAGAGTAAGGAAGGAGACAACCTAGTGGGAAGACACCAAGATTTATAGTGGTTCGACAACGAGGCTCTATCCTCGTTTCTACTCCACTCCTCGAGTACACCTACTCGAGATTTCCACTATATCCACAAGCTCCCTTCTTGGCGGAGAAAACCTTACATCGTCGCTTACATTATTTTCTGACACTAAGCTAAATGTCGAGACCTAATCTTTAGCTAGGACCAATCTACACAACGTTGCCTACTTCACAGTTTAATGACACAAGGCTAGATGTCGAGTTCTAATCTTAAGGTAGAACCAATCTTCACGACGTTGCCTACTTCACCATTTTATGAAACAAGGCTAGATGTCGAGTTCTAATCCAAAGCTAGAACCAATCTTCACGACTCTTCACTTTGAAGCTAAGTGAGAACTTCACACAACACAACTACTAATCACTTTCAAGTTTAGTGAGAACTCACAAGACACAACCACATCACTTTATAGTTTAGTGAGAACTCCTAATTAAATCTATTACAACTCAACTAGACTTATCCAAGTACACACATGTAGCTTGGATTTACAGAACACAAATCCAAGCAAACACATATGCAATGGATGTACACAACAAATCCAAGTATCCACAAATAACTTGGATGAACACAACTAGTCCAAGTATTCATAAATACTATGGATTGACCTAAAACAAAAAGGATATCATGATGAATATGACTAGCTCATAGATTCATCTTTATCACAACACTAGTGAGTGAGTGATCTTCTCATTGGACAAGGTAAAGGAGGGGATTAAGAGGATAATCATATGTAAACATCCTTAACACTTTAAGTGATCATTTACTAATGATTATGCTATAGAAAATAGAAAGGGGGCTGAGAAAAACGTCCAAGAGGCTTGCTGGAAAATGAGATTTGACCCACTATTTAAAGGAGACAAAGTATAACGAATCTATAACGGCTACTGTACGCGGTACCTTATCTCGCCCGGCGATTCCATATCACTAAGGAACCGCGTAGGTACTTAAGGTACCGCCACTAGAGTACGCTCCGTTTTTTGTCTTTTAGTGGGGTAGGAATATCTGAGGTATTTAAAGCCTTCAAAGGATATTCTAACAGCATTTGGAATATGCTATTTTCAAATTTTCATTTTCCATTTTAATAAAACATTTTCTAAAAAAGAAAGTTTATAAAAAAGTCTTTTGTCATATTAACAAAAGTGAGTTTTAAGAATAATCATTTTAATGATCACTAAGTATGATTAAGAAAGGTTAGTGATATTGTTGGGTCTACTAGATGTAGATCTTACAGCCTGTCAGGACCGGTGAATGACTTTTGTAATCACAAGTCAAATCACAAGGAGACTCTATACACAATATGAATGTAGAATATAAATATAATTAAGAAGAACAGAATAACTATAAAGACTTGATCCTTTCTAAGGATTTCTAATATTGATAATGACTAGAACTACGTTTGGTGAAGGTGTGTCTAACCCTTCTGCCTAAGGTTCCTTTTATACTACAAGAAAACCCTAATACAGCATTAAAGAAAACGTGTAAAACTGATATGCATATCCTTTCCTAACATATCTCATGCATATCCTAACAGAATATTAAGTAAATAATAAAGTTTGACTTCGACTAGGACCAGGAGCAGGACTTGCTCCTACTACTACTAGGACCAGGAGGAACTACATACCTCCTAGTCTACCTATTACATATAACTATTACAATGGTCCTAACAATCCTCCCCTAAACTTGAATTTGACCTGTTAAGTTCAAGTTTCCTGGAAAACGTGCAAAGGAAGCCGGAGGATTGTATCAGCAAAACAAATAGCAGCATCAACAAGATAAGAATCAGAGGAACAACCGCAACATGAAACACTAGAAGCTTCTTCAAAGCTTGTAACAAATCAGCATCGTGTTGAATCTTTGCAGCAACATGAGCAGATTTGATGAGCCTTTACCAAGTAGCTGCTCGCTCTTGGGCTAGCTAGTCATTCTGGTGGAATAAGCATCACCCTGGGAGACTAGAACCCAGCCCAACTCTTAGAACGTGAATCAATGGTGAGTGGGAGTACCCTGATGATTTTGGGCAAACCATCACAGCCGTCAACGGATTTGATGCGTCTTTACCAGAAGCCGTACCCCTCTGGACTCGCCAACTCTTAGCAATGAAGCATCGGTGAGTTGAACACCCTATAGCTTTAAGAAAGCTATTACAGCTATCAACGGATTTGATAAGATCTTTACCAACAGCCGTACCCCCTTGGATTAGCCACTTTTCAGTCCAAGACTATGGCAAGTGAAAACCATCCAGTTTTGGGTAACCTGGCAACCATCAACGGATTTGAGAATCACACCAGGAGCCGTACCCTCAAGGTGAATCAACTTTTTCTTGTCGATTAGACATGGTAAGTTGAGAACCATTTGTTGTGTGGACCACGTCCAACACCAAGTGAAACCAAGTACCAGGATAAGCGCAAATCAGTAACCAGAAACCACATTGTGAAGCAGCCAAGGGATATTATGTACAAATATAAAATCGAAACTGTGTCTCAAGTATAAGCAGATATTATATAAAAAGTATATATATATATTTTTTTTATCATTAAAGGTGTTTTTTTTTTAACTCTAAAGAATGAAGTTCACCAATCACTGTACATCTTGGTGAAAAGAATAAAAATAAGAACAAATGAACAAAAATACAAAGCATAAACACTTACAACCCAATCACCTTACATACCAGAAGCAGCCTTCTTATCTGCTAGCAACCGTGCCTGAATACCTTCTACCAATGCCGTAGCCATAGATGACTCATTTCCAGAAGGAGCAGTAGAAATTTGCAAGTGACTTGCTAACATTGCCTCCATCAAAGAAATAGTCAAAGGATACTCCACATCCGTCAGCATAAACACCATATGACCAGATTCTAATTCCAACATATGAACTCCACATCCAGCATAAAGCTTCCAGCGCAGAATCTCCCATTGCATTTGATCCTTCCATATGCCCGAAACAGGAGCATTAGGAGGAGCATCCAACATTAGCTTGAGATCAGCCCAGATACGGAGACCAGGCCATGAAGACACAGCCATTGGGTTAAACGGCATACTAGAATCAACAAGTCCATACAACGCCATAAGATCCATACGGTCAGCCCAAGACAACACACCCTGCAAACCCGTTGCCAATCGCACAGACCCATCACTCAAAGTAATCCGATGGGAGACGCCACCAGGAAGTGTTGTAGAACGCTCAACCGTATAACCAGTAATGCTCCCATTGCTCAAGGGTAAGTCAGAATCGCTGTTAGAAGCTACATCAATTAAATTCTCAGGATCACGCTTCTCAAAAGGAACTGTCTTACCACGGCGAATACGACGAGCCTGTTTCTGGCGAAGAGAGCGTCTCGGTGTGGGATCAGTAGGTGTGGACCCAATCTTTACCTTAACCTCAGCAGCAGCAGGGGAAGCAGTAGAAGTAGACACATGAATGTGTCCACCCATTGGACCACTAGGAGCTGCATCAGAAGTAGGAGTAGGTTGTGTTCCAGGAACTGGTGGTGATGGAGAGGGCACAACAGATGTAGTAGAAGTAGGGATGGTGGTATCAACAAAGGTGCTTGCAGGAACATGTGTGGTGGTGTTAGTAACTGGTGTGGTGGTAGAAGCATGAGTGGTGGTGGTAGTAGCAAAGATTGTAGTAGCAGGACCAGCAGCAGAACCCATAGGAGCAACCAAAGGTGTAGTAGAAGGAACAACGGAAGTATCAACAAAACCAGCAGAAACAGGAGTGGGTGCAGACGAAGGACCAGTAGAATCAGCATGCATAGAAGAAGTCACACCACGAGGATGGTAAATAAATCTTTCCGGAATAGGTTGACTCTGACGCTTAATCATCTTTTCATAAAGGGCCTTTAGCTCATCAAAAGTCAAAGCCCGCACCCGAGCCCAAGTCTATGGAGCATTAAAATGAGCAGCAGATTGATATTTCACATAACGTTGCATCTGCTGGCGCTCCTCAGCCCGAGATAAAGGTCTGTTCCTTCTCTGTTTCTTAAGTTTTGCAGCAAGAGCCAACTGATGCTTACGCATCAATACCATAGCCTTCGGTATACAATTGTGTTCATCAACATCATCACCCAAAAGATCTTTAAACCGAGCATAATCCCGAGTGAGAACAGTCAGTACTTGCATCCATTCACTATCACTCCAATGCATGGCATCATGCTGAATTTGTGCACGCCTGCGCTCTCGAAGCTCTTCCTCAGCAGCCCTATCAGCTTTATCAATCTCAGCTTGAACCCGACGAGCAGCCTCCTCACCAAGTCTTTCTTCTTCAATCTGGCGACGGGTACGCTTGCGAGATGGGGAAGGAGCATCAGTCATTGGGGCCTTGCCCTTCAAATCAGGAGAGGGACCAACATGAGGACCATCAACAGGATCAGAATCACCACCCATAGAAGGGGGAATAGCACCAGGAGAAGGAACATTGGAGGACGTTGGAGGAACCGGCAAATCATCATAAACTTTATCAGCAAAGGCAGCCTTTGCCAACAATGTCAAGCCATCCTCAACATTCTCCGCACACTCATCCTCAAAATCTGAATGGACCACATGTTTCTTGCGATGACGTTGTTGAGTTTCCAACGCCTTGATGCGATCAGCCAGAGGAAGAACAAACTCCCTTGTAAGCTTCCGATGTTGGTTTAAATCAGCTTCCAAACAAACCATCCGCTCATGGTACCTGCGCATAAGATCAAGCAAAGATATCAGTGTAGTAGGCTCCTCCGCCTGCCCACCAAGAGAACTTGGAACAGGGAAAGCATCATCGGAGCCCGAAGGAACATGTGGGTCAACCTGTGGAGTACGAGCATCAAACGGGATATCAGTCGAGTGTGGGGCAGGACTAGGAGGTGGAGTCTCCACAAATAGAGACCTTTGTGGGACTGAGGAAGGACCAGCCTTGGTAGGAGATGGTTTTTCAACCACCACCTCCTCAACTAGCTCCTCCTCTACCACAGGAGTGGCACCAACAGTAGGAGCCTCCTCCTCCATTGGGTCATCATCAATCACCACAAACTCAGGAGCCTCCTCCTCCTCACCCACAGGACCCTGAGCCAATCCCAACATGACTTCAGTCAGGGGCCTCCAGTCCCCAGTAAACCCATTCATCATATTGTAATATACTTTAGCTGTAAGTTTAGACGGCACATGCTCAGTCCTATCACGAGGAATACAAACAAGGATTTGCTGAAGAAACCTAGGGTACATAAGAAACTTCTTTCTCGAACCAGCAATAGACAAATTACTAACCATCCCCTCAAATAGATAATGAGAAAAATTAAACACTCTACCCTGGGCTAAGCAAATAAGACCAGTAGCCAAAGGAGTAGGGAAAGCATCCCAACTCCCAGACTTGGGACTCATACAATGGATTAAAAAGTGAACCAGAAGCTTCCATTGAGGGGAAAACCTATTTTTCTGGAAGTTAAACTTCCCCCCATGTTCATAACCTATAGCAGCCATCCCCTCCAATACTTCTGAATTGGGGATTGATTCAACACCCCCCTCATCCTGAAGATGAAGAGAAGAGCGAATAGAAGCCTCATTCACCACATATGCTCGTCCATCTATGGTAGCATGGAGTGCACGTGGACGTCCAGCCACATTCACAAGTTGAGCAGACGCCCAAAATTGACGTATCACACTATCATATATTGTGGGACAGACAGTAAATGCAAACCTTAAGTTAGAAGCTTCAATGAAATCCAAGATGTCAGCAAAATGTTCATGATTTGGACCATCACCCAGATAAGCAACACGATTGTGAGCAGGTTGGTAAGCAAGAGCAGCCATGGATCGTGATGAATGGATGGAAGAAGGATTGAGATTAGGGTGTAAAGAGTAGAAGCGGTTTTGTGTGTGTGTTAATTGTAATGAGTGAGTCAAGGGTGTATGTTGACCATATATAAAGAAAGTGGTAACTGTTCATTGACCCCTATTAATGGGGGGTTGCCCTTTCAAATTAAACCATAATTGCATAGTAACCACTTGCCCTTTTTAACATAATAACCAACTCCCAATTAACATGCTGAATTCAAACTTGTAAATACCAGGAATGGGAGCGTTGACCAAAAGTCAAAGCACACAATGGTCAGACCAGGAGCAAAACGTGATTAACAAAGGACAAAAAGAATGAACAGTATGCCAGACCAGTACTAGGAGCCAAACGCCACTTGACATGGAAGGATTATAAACCACCAGAAGCCAACCAATTATAACTAGAAGCTGACCAAAGAGGACCAGAAGCCAGTCATGTAAGGCCATATCCACCAGAAGAGAGCAAAAATCCTCCATCATAGGCACCACACACCTTCAGAACCAAGAAAATATGTTGTTAAATACTATCAATACGTTAGTCTGACCTAATATGTACACAAAGCCTCCCCTTAGGCTTTGCCTCCCATCAATCCTAGACCTCAAGGATTGACCATCCCAATATGAACCACCAAGTGGTTAAACCGAGGACCATCAAAAGCTTTAGTCAGCAAATCAGCAACATTATCATCCGTATGAACTTTAAGAACCTGTATCAGCTTCTTATCATTGGCATCCCGTATAAAATGATGCCGAATCTCAATATGCTTCGTCCGCTGATGAAAAACAGGATTCTTCACAATGCAAATAGTGCTTTGATTGTCAATAAAAATTTTGGTATTCATAAAATTGAAACCATAATCCAACAACTGATTTTGGATCCACAAAACTTGTCCACAACAACTAGCAGCCGCAACGTATTCAGCTTCTGTGGAAGAAGTAGCGACGATTGTCTGTTTCTTGCATTGCCATGAAATAAGTCGACGACCCAAAAATTGACAACCACCAGTAGTAGACTTCCTATCATTATTAGCACCAGCATAGTCACTATCACTATAGGCTTCTAGAACAAAAGGAGATTCTCTAGGATACCATAAACCCAATTTAGGTTGAGCCTTGATATACTTGAAAATCTTCTTCACGGCATTTAAGTTCGAAACCGTTGGAGTCACCTGGTGTCTAGAACAAGCACTTACTGCAAACATAATGTCTGGACGTGATGCAGTCAAATACATGAGAGAGCCAATCATAGACCTATACATGTGAACATTTACCGGGGGGTCTGGCTCATTCTTAAGTTTGAGTTTAGCAACTTCATAAGGAGTTGCTGCTGGTCTAAGAGGATCCATGTCAAACTTCTGTAGAATCTCATGGACATATTTATCTTGACTGATGAAAATCCCATCTGATTGTTGCTTGACCTGAAGACCAAGGAAGAATGACAGTTCCCCCATTGCACTCATCTGAAATTCGCCTTTCATCAAGTGTTCAAACTCATCACACCACTCCTTCCTTGTAGAACCAAAGATAATGTCGTCCACATAAACCTGAACAAGGATAATATCCTCGGAATTCTGCCGAATAAATAGTGTTTTGTCAATAGTACCTCTTCTATAGCCATTCTTTAACAAGAAAGTTGAAAGACGCTCATACCAAGATCTAGGAGCCTGATGTAACCCATAAAGAGCCTTGACCACCTTGTAGACTTTCTTGGGATGAAGTGGATCTACAAACCCCTTAGGTTGAGTAACATACACTTCCTCGTCAATTTTGCCATAGAGAAATGCACTCTTGACATCCATCTGGAACACCGTAAAGCCAACATAAGAAGCAAAGGCCAAGAACAGACGAATGGCCTCGATCCGTGCAACCGGTGCAAAGACTTCAGTATAGTCAATGCCCTCAATTTGAGTGTGTCCTTGTGCGACAAGCCTAGCTTTATTCCTTACGACAATTCCCGTGCATCTTTCTTGTTCTTGAGAATCCATTTGGTATTGATAGCTGTCTTTCCATCTGGTAAGTCAACCAGAACCCAAACATTCTGAAACAAGAATTGCTGCATTTCCTCCTGCATAGCCTCCACCCAACTTTGATCCTCAAGGGCATGAGAAACAGACCTAGGTTCCACCTGTGAAAGAAAACAAGCAAACAAACAGTGCTGAAAGTCCGTATGATTATTACGCTTTTGATCCTCAATATAGCCCACAAGAGCATGATGATCAGACGAGGCCTTCTGCTGCATTCTGCGTGTCTTGACAGTATAACCAGGATCTCCAATAATTTGCGTGGTAGGATGATCTTTATGTGATTGCAAAACTGGATTAGAAGAAACTTCCACTTCTGGTGCCAAGTTATTGAGATCACCAACAAAGTCAACATCATATGAAGCATTTTGGAAAATCCCATCAACCGGTTGTTTATGAATATCATCCAGCTTGGTAGAAGACTTCTTTTCATGGTTCCCCAAATCAGAAGGACTGGAGAAACGTGTATTGGAAGCAGACTCACTAGCCGGAGCAACTTTGGCAGTAGGCTCAACCAAGGGAAATTCAAAGCTACCCTGAGCAGCTGCTTTAGTAGCTTCTTGTTGTTGTTTGAGAAGAGTGTCAAGAGCTGCCTGGGAATCCTGTACATCCAATGGAGTTGCATCACTAGGAGGAGTAGGAGAAACCGTGGTGGAATAGGATGGAACCACAAAAATGTCATCCTCATCATCTGAATCAGTAAGACTAGAAGGAACACCAGTACTAGAAGTTGCAAACACTTGTGGTCCTGCATCATGGTTAGTTTTGAAACGAAAATATCCTAACGAATCACTAAGATAATCAAGATCAAAATACCATTCTGGACCTTTGCCTTGGATGTTTGACTTCTCTTCAAAATACCTGAGATTAATAGTTTCAATGATCCGTTTGGCTTGAAGATTGTAGACACGATACGCCCGAGAATGAGCTGAATAGCCCACAATGTATCCTTCATCTGCCTTGCCATCAAACTTCCCCAAATAGTCACTAGTATTCAGAATGGTGACTGGACACCCAAAAGGCTTCAAATGAGCAATATTTGGAACTTTGCCCGTAAGCAGCTCATAAGGAGTCTTCTTGTGAGGATTGGTAATAGAAACCCGATTCAAAACATAACTTGCAGTATTAACAGCTTCTGTCCAGAACATGGTTGGAAGCTTGGAATCGGCAAGCATAGTTCTTGCTGCTTCTATTAGTGTCCTGTTCTTTCTTTCTGCCACACCATTCTGTTGAGGAGTCCTAGCAGCACTATAATCTCTTTTGATGCCCTTAGCATTGCACAGTGCGATGAGGTCTTTATTTTTAAACGCGGTTCCATTGTCGCAACGAATACCTTTAACTTTCTTGGACAACTGATTCTCTATCAAGGTAAGAAAATCTCTAAGAATTGAGTAGGTCTCACTTTTGGCAGCCATGAAGAACACCCATGTAAACCTGCTATAACCATCAGTTACCACCAAACAGAATTGCTTGTGGTCAATGCTCCTGATGGAGGTAGGACCAAACAAGTCCATGTGTAGAAGCTGCAATGGTTCAGTAATAAGACTTAGAGCAGTAATGGCCTTGAAGGAAGCTTTGTGCTGTTTGCCTTTGCTGCAGGCAATACAATTTATATCATTTCGAAACGTCTTGGGAGGTAAACCAGAGACTAGATTCAGGTTTGCAAGTTTGTGAATGGTCTTGAAGTTCACATGCCCCATCCTTCGGTGCCATTTAGTGGCTTCATCTTCTGAGGCTTTTGCAACCAGACATGCTAGTTGACCAGTAGGGTTGACTTCATTCAACTTGATGCTATAGAGATTGTGTCTTCTAGGGATTCTGAGTAAAACTTGTGAGTCATCCGGAAGCTGAAAATCTTTGGAAAGCACAAGTGCATCAGTATCGGTGAAGAGTACAAACTGCTTCTTGTCACAAATCTGAGAGACCGATATCAAGTTGAAGTGTTGAAGTGCTTCCACATAGTAGACCTGCTCAAAATTTAGATTTGGAGTCTTTATCGTTCCTTTGCCTGTGATTCTGCCTTCACCCCCACCAAAATAGACCTTGCCTCCATGAAATGGTACAAAGTTAGAGAGAAGACTTTTATTTCCAGTCATGGTCCTGGAGCAACCACTATCAACAATGCCTAGACTAGGATCCTGGTATGGAGTAACCTACAACAACAAGATAATAAAAATGCAAACGTTAGTGTCTTAAGGGGACCCAAACCTTTTCAGGTTTGAGCCTGCCTTGTGGATCATTAGAAGAATGCCAAGAAGATTGATGAGATCCACCGTTGTTCCTTGGTTGACTATGCATCATATGGGTATTATTATTTGACCAAGAACAACCTGCTGAGGGCTTAACAGCAGTTCCCAAATTTCCCAAACCAAAATACGTGTGGTCTAAATTATATGGATAGATTGGATTAAAATTTTGAAAATAATTACTGGTAGTTTGGAATCCATGATCTCTCCAATAATCAGACGTGAAAGGAGAGGATACTCTAGAAGTATTAAACGTTGGAGCACTAGGATTAAGTCTTCTAGAAGCATATGTAGCAGCTCCTGGTGGACCAGGAGCAGGAAAAGCATGATTAACAGATGCACGTGTGTCATAATAATCACAATCTTTAATTAAATGAAAGGCACTGCCACAAACAAAACATGTTTTGAAAGACCTTTTATTAGAATGAGATTGTTTCATACTGCCTACTTTATTACACACATTTCTAGGAAAAACATTCTTCTTAGGACTCAATAAACAAGGACCAGACACACTTGACTTGACAGCAACTTTTTATTCACACTCCCTAGCACCAGTAGCAGCATGTTCATTCGACTTGGAACTTGTAGGTCTTGACTCGTCACTTGAACCATTAGATGCAGAGTCACCGGCTTTGTCACTGAAAGTACATGAGACAAAGTCATTAGTATTAGTAGAACTTGTTGGGGACTCAAGCATTTGTGATCCATCCGAGTCATTATGCCATGAAGTGGGTATAAAAGTTCCAGTAAGAGGAGGAGGGACAACATGCATTGCTACTGCTGGTTTAAACCTATTGTAGCTAGGTTTGCCCTCATCCTCTTTGTCGGCATCAAAGACACTTGAGAAAGATAAATCAAATACATCTTCTGAATCAATATATTTTTCAAATCCTAAGCCTCTTTTAGTTCTGCCAGACATGCTACTATCAATTAATTTTGAAAGATTTTTAGGTGCCTTTTGCCATTTGTCAAATCTTAGCATTGTAGCATCTAATTTAGCTTGCATCTCCTCTTTTTCTTTGATACTAGCATCTCTTTCAGTTTCTGTATATTTAAGCATATTTGTAGTGTTTTCTAAATCAATGCTTAGTATCCTGATTTTATCCTCATACGCACGTTGTGTATCTTGTAACCACCTCTTTTGTTGTTCCAATGTGTTTAATGAAGCCTTATAGGCTTGAACCTCTAAAAAATACTTATCATTTTGATCATTTACTTCATTAAATTGGGACAACAATTCTGAGTATTTATCATGACAACCAAGAGGACAATGTTGTACCTGAGGTGAGATGCCCATAAGAGCAAACTCGTCTGCTTCTTCTGCATCAGAGAGATTCCCAGCAATCATTGCAAGCACGTCAATCGAGGATTCAGCTGATTCCAGTGTAGAAGCCTGATGATCATTCTAGTTGACCATAGAGTCAACAGATACCAATGCCTTCCTGTCATCTTTTACCTCCTGAACCTTGAAAGCGGAGTACCTGCTCTTCTCCTGATCATTCTTACTAGGGCACTCCCTTGCAAAGTGACCCTGTTGCTGGCAGTTATAGCATCGTACCTTGCTTCTATCGAATCTTGCTGGCTCCCGAGGGTTGTAATTAAATTTCCTTCCTGTTTCTTCTCAAACTTGTGAACCCTAAGAGTAAGCATGGCCATCTGACATTTAAGATCCATCTCATCCAGGTCAAGTTTATCGACCTGTTTGAAGTCATCAAAAGCAAGTTGTTGTTCAGCATTAACATCAGCCACAAAAGAATGAAGAACAGCTTCTACCATACTACCAGACTTGGTAGTAGGATCAGGACCAGAAGTATGCTGAACAGTATGCTGAGAGGAGACAGTATTGCTAGGGCTACTTGCATATGACATGGGACTAGATGCCATAGAACTCACAAAGGCTGAATTAGCAGGAGTGGGAAAAGAGTCACTTGAAAATCCTCTTACATGAGGTTCGAAAGTTCTGAGCCTATGAAACAGATCATCAAAAGTGAGATAATCAAGCCCACCTTTGGCTTTGAGAGATATCACCACCTGATTCCATGAGTAGGGTAAGGCTTTAAGAAACCTTGCATTAATGTCACCATCATTAGGCTTTGACCGAAGTTGATTCAGCTGGCTCAATATCTTCTGGAACCTATCATACCCTTGATTTAGACCTTCAGTTTCTGAGATTTTGAATTCAGTTAATTCATCTCTCAGCATGGACCTTCGCATTTTCTTTGACTCCTCATTCCCATCGAACCTTGCTTTTATTCCATTCCAGATCTCTCTGGCATCATCCAAATGGTAGAAGTCACCCATGTGATCTTCAGGAAGAGATTGAAGCAAAATCATTTTTGCTTTTACCTCCTTCTGAATAGCTATGATTTCCTCATGAGATTTAGGGTTAAGAAGAGTAATATTACCGTTCTTGTCTCGTCCAGTGAGTTTCCTGCTGTTCCCCTTCAGAATGATCTTCCAAAGATCTTGATCAGTGTTGGTGATCCACCATTCCATCTTCATTGCCCAGTTATCATATTCACCCTTCTTCAGAAGAGGGAATTTACCATTCGTGTTAGAGACTGTTGCCAGGATCTGCTGAGGTTGCACAATTTTAGGAGTGCTGTCTTCTCCTGTTTGAGTAGAAGTTGAGGCAGACATGATAAACAAAATGTCAGAAATAAGAAAACTTGATTCTTCTTGTATAGAGACCCTCCCAGGCTCTGATACCACTTGTTGGGTCTACTAGATGTAGATCTTGCAGCCTGTCAGGACCCGTGAATGACTTCTGTAATCACAAGTCAAATCACAAGGAGACTCTATACACAATATGAATGTAGAATATAAATATAATTAAGAAGAACAGAATAACTATAAAGACTTGATCCTTTCTAAGGATTTCTAATATTGATAATGACTAGAACTACGTTTGGTGAAGGTGTGTCTAACCCTTCTGCCTAAGGTTCCTTTTATACTACAAGGAAACCCTAATACAACATTAAAGAAAACGTGTAAAACTGATATGCATATCCTTTCCTAACATATCTCATGCATATCCTAACAGAATATTAAGTAAATAATAAAGTTTGACTTCGACTAGGACCAGGAGCAGGACTTGCTCCTACTACTACTAGGACCAGGAGGAACTACATACCTCCTAGTCTACCTATTACATATAACTATTACAATGGTCCTAACAGATATGATTATTACCTTGATGATAATGTTAGTTAAATAGTTCATTTTGTGTTTTACACTAAATGTGTTGTATGGTTTGTTGTGATCAAAACTAAGAAAGATTAGTTAACACTAATAATGTTTTTAGGCATTACTTGCATTAACAATCTCCCCTTTTTTGATTACGACAAACTATAAACTCATTTGCATAGAAACACAAAATATTGTATTATTAACGAGTTTATCACTATCATTTCTCCCCCTTTGTCGTAGCAAAAAGGTTAGCAAAAGTCTTTGAAGAACATCAAACTTTGCTAGTAGCTCCCCCTTGGTGGTTGCTCCCCCTTGCTTGGGGCACCAAGTATATGAGCTAAGGTGACATGCTACACAAAGGTTAGTAGAAAGGAAATAAATACCAATGTATATATGATCACTACCTACTAAGTAACTTGAGAAGAAGAGAGAGAAGAAATCTCAAATTAGAAGCAAGTATTTTGCTAAGTTTGTCCAAAGAGGTAATTGACAAAATCAAACTTCAATCCAATGAAGATGATAAGCTTGTCAATGGGTTAAAGTTTAGAATTGATGGAATCACCCATAAGCAATTGTAAAGATTAACCATGATCAACTCAAAATAGAACTAAAGAAATAACACATAAACAACACAAATGTTACATAAAAGAAAAGACACAACAAAGTAGATAGTCATACACACAATATGAGTATCTAAAGCAAGAAAAATATGGAAAATAAACCACTAAACATAAGCTTATTCTAATAGTGATAATTTTCCAAGATTGCTTAAAAAAAATAAAAGACTCTAAGAAGACGACGATGCATCATTCGAAGTTTTGTCCACCGGAACGAAAACTTGAATAGGAGGTCGAGTGAGGAGGAATTCAAGAAAATTTAACTTCTCATACACATGAGCAAGTTCAATTTGTTGAAATCGACAACAAGCACACGAGGATCCATGATGCAACACAAAATCGGTTGATGGGGGTATGGCATCAAACCTAGGGTTTGGTGGTGGTGGGGTAATGGGTTTGGGAATGTTTTCACAATGCCTTGTGAGGTTTGGGAAGGTTGAAAGGTCATTGAGTTGAGGGGTATTGAAGGATTGTGGTGGTGGGGGAACATTTTCTTTTCTTCCAGTGATGGGGTTAATGGTATAAGTCTCATTCCAATACTTGATTGGAGAGAAGGTAGGGTTTTTGGGTGGTTTGGAGGAAGATGGTTCATTCTTCTTAACCCAAATAGGTCGAACCGAGATTTTCAGTTTCTTTGAAAGCTTGGATGAGGAAGCTTTGGGTGAGTGGGGTTGTGACAAAGAAATGTCAAGGTTAGGAATGTAGGAGTTAGGCATTGTGAGAGTGTGAGAATGAAATCTCAAGGTTGTGTGAGAATAAAATCTCAAGGTTGTGTGAGAATGAATTCTCAAGGTTGGGAAGGTGTGAGAATGAAATCTCAAGGTTGTAGTATAAGTAAAATATAATCAAGGTAAGAATTTGAATACAAAATGTGGAGTGTCAGGGAATGTTTAGTCAATTTGAGTAAACAAGGAATCTTGACAGGGTATAGGGTTTTAAAAGTTTTGACCAAAAAATCGTCAAAAGACAGTTACTGTCCGCGGTACCTTATAGGGACCGGCGGTTCCATATCGCTAGGGAACTGCGGGACTTTAAGGAACCGCGTCCAGTGGACTTGAAACCATGTTTTTCCAGGGTTTCGGGAAAAACTAAGACTTTTTCAAAAAGTAGCAAATCTTGGAATTTTACCTCTATTAGCACTAAATTATGCTAGGGTTGCATAAAGCAACACATTCACAAAGAATGTCTTGACAAAGGGTGACAAAATATTTGAATATCATTTTGAACCAATTTTAGTCAAGTTTTTAGAGGTTGTGATAGATTTAGGTTGAATTTTAATTTCAAATTAAAGTTGATTAATGTGCACATAAGAATAGGAACACATAAAGCTAAATCCATAGAACAACTTCATGAAACACTCATGAAGGAAGCAAGTACAATGACAAATAAAACTAACTAATACATAGCTAGCTTAATATTAAATCTAGATGAGTAGTCTTCTTTGGCTTGGTTTTGTTGAAAACCATTTATTTAGAAAACTTCATCATTCATCTCCTAGGAGGAGGCATGGAGAACAAGGCAAGCAAGAACTCTTGAAACCTCCTATGTAGTCCAAACATATCCATCCTAAGGTTATGGATGATGTAGTGGTTGTAAAGACAACATGGACAACTAGGACCATGTGTTTGTTGAAACCCATAGTATGGATCACCCAAAAGGAGGGAAAATGGAACACCTAAAATTGGAATGTTTGAGTTGGGTGGAGGTGGAGGAGGCATGTTCTCCAAGGGTGATGTGGGTGAGAGTGGAGGCATGTTCCCTAAAGGGGAAATGGGTGAGTGTGGAGGTTTATTCTCCAAGGTTGGTGAAATGGGTGAATATGGAGGGGTAAATGGTGAAGTCACCAAAGTGTCATCAAAGTCATTCACAAAGGGAATGCTTTGGATTGGTTGGGGTTGTGTGGTCACATCCAAGGGTGCACTTGGAGTGAAGGGTGAAGAGAGCTCATTCATTCTTGAGTTGAATGAAGAGGAGGTAGAACCAATGGAGTGGTTAGTACCATGGGTGGATGATGTCTTGCATGGTGCAAAGGGTGGTGAAGGTGATGAAGAAATGAAGATAGGAACCATGTCATTCTTAGGTGTGTGGAGGGGTGAGGAGTTAGGCTTGGCTACCTTAATCCTTATTTTGAGTGTTTTCCTTGGGGTGGAGATCTTGGAAGTGTTTGAGGTTTTGGTACACACCATGGTTGACAAGGGTGGTTTAAGGGTTAGGGAAGGATGTTTTGATGTGTGAAGAACATGACTAACAAGGTGGGTTTAAATGGGTGAGGGGATGATCTAAACTAGTAACGGGTTAAAATCATTTTAGGTGAATAATGAATTTAGGTAACCTAGTTTAGGAAATATGTAGGTTATTACATAAAATCATGCAGTGTTTACACAAATTTGAGAAAATAGTGTAAAGCAAAAGATGCTGTCGTGCACAGTCGCCGACGGTTCCTTATCTAGGACCGGCGGTTCCTTATCGATAAGGATCCGCGGGTCGATATGGAACCGCGACCAGTGGCCTTTCAAAAATTTCACCTCCTAGTTTTTGATAAACCCAGATTTTTACCAAAAGATTCACAAGCCAAAGTTAACTACAGATCATAATCTAATAAGCTAACTATCATAAGGCATGCACAAAGCTATGTAAATCACAAACATGATGGCATAAACAATAATTAGGATCAAAATAAATAAAAATCCAAACATGTAGCATAAGTTAATACACATCCAAGATAATAAAAAAGATTGTTCAACATTACATGTTTACCAACATGTATTCTTTGAAAAAACTTCAAAGCTTTCACCTTCTCTTTTTGCCCAATCCCTTGATCATATTCCCCAAGAACTTGAAACCCTTTCTTGATTCAACCCGGTGTTCGTGCAATTCCCCTCGAGTTCTAAGATTTTCGTAGTAAAGATGCTCCATATTGAGATCTTCCGGTACTTCACTATAATGATGAGGCGGAGGAGCTAAGTCTTCAAATTCATCCTCGAATGGGTTTGAGGATGGGTGGGAATTACTCGAAGAGTTGAAGTGAGAACTAGTACCGACGCCATCACCATCACTTGTTGGCATTCAGGTGTCCTCATCATCCATCTCTTGATGATCGGATTTTCGTGAACCTCGGTCACTTCTAGTCTTTCTTGCATATGCCTCTTGAGTAGGCAACATAACCCGATGAACCGGGTAGATGCGAGAAAGATCGAGGTGGGGAAAATCATGAGCAACCCTTTTGAAAAGGCGAGTAAGAAGCATAGCATAGGGAAGGTTTGTTTTGGGCTTTGAAAGGGCATAATTGATTCGTCGAGCGATATAGAATGCCAAATTGTATTTGGTGGATGTAAAGATGCAACTCAACATATGCACCATACAAGCCGGGATATGATCTCGGTTTCCACCAAGACAAAAGACATTCTCCCTAAGGATATTTGCCCATTGGACCATAAAATCCTTAAAGTCACTAGAGAGCACTTCATATCGATTCACATTTCGTACATTTGAATGAAGGCTTCTCACAACGTTTCCATCACGCTCTTTCGAAATGATGTCAAGAATGAACTCTAGATCAATTTCGGTGAGGTCATTTGGAGGTTTATCGTAGGATTCCAATAGAGCATCAAGTCTCCATTTATCCGTAAAACGACAAGTGCCTTCATATGGCACACCGAGAATTTCACCAAAGTTTTCGAGGGAGTATTGAATCAATTGATCGTTCAACACGAAACGAATGAAAATTTCTCCATTGTATTCAAGCATGGAGTAGGTGCTAAAGAATTCATGAAGGAATAAGGGGTAAATGTCTTCCTCTATGTTGAGCAAGCAATCAAACCCCGAAAGCTCAAACATAGATTGGATATAGTCATAACCCGTTATTTCCTTGTCAACGACTCTACCCTCATGGAAACAACGAGTAGAAAGGGATGGAAAAGTGTTTTGAAGTTGGGGGGAAGCATAGGTTTGGGAAAGGTTTGGCATGTATTGTCTAGTGTATTGATGATCCTTTTGAAATTGAGAAGGCATGATTAGTACCTAAATAAACATAAGACAATAATTTTCCAATCACTCATATGAAAAATAAAATCAAAGATAAAAAATATGAGGATGTGTTATATCAATTTCTTGACTAACAAAGGATTGAATCCATATCATTCTCATGTTCACAATGTAGCTATTCCATTATTTACCAAGAACATATGAACTATGTTGGATCAACAATGGACTAGAACATTGGTTTTTCAAAACAAAGTTTTTAGGTAAGCATTAACAATGTCATTACCTATTTGTTCATGGGTTCATCTCAAATCCATCTTTTAACCAAAATCATTTAGCCTAAATTCGGATTTGTTCTACAAGTGGGTCTTAGTGAAATCTTAATGAATATGAACCTAAGGAATCATAGTAAAATAACCATGTCAACCCACATTCCTATTAAGGTTTTAATTCAATTTCAATTTTAAAAATCCCCAATTATGAAAGGATGAACCCTAGAACAAAATAGATGAAATTAAAAGAAAATACTTACAATTAATTGATGTTAGATGAAGGATGAGAGAAACCCACAAATTGGAATCAATTAATTTGAGTGATTGAAGGTTTTGGAAGCTTCAACAATGGTGGAAAAAAGGGTAAACCATTGGCTGTGTGTTTTTGGGAGAGAGAGGGTTTGGTTTGAAAAAGAATAAAATAATCAAACTGGCGCTCTGACAAAAGTTACTGCCCGCGGTACCTTATCGATAAGGAACCGCGGGTTTGAGCCGCCTAAATAAAGAACCGCCTACAGAGGCTGGTTTTTATCAATGAAAAACGCCAAATTTTAAAAACCAAGTTTTTATAAAATACTTAAAATTATATCATGAGCCTTTTAGAATATCATTGGATCATCATAACACTAACCAATATGCCTTAACGAAGGATTACGAGTTAAATCGGGATCGAAAAGAACTGAAACGGACAAACGACTACTCGTAGCAAAACGGCAAAGTGGAGAGAAGTCAAGGGAAGTGAATCAAGACTAGGACCAATGCTCAAGGGATTAATGACAATCTTCAAATAGTGGTAACAAAGAGCTTGTGTCATATATAGTGGTTTAAGACGTGCCTTTCTGGCGAAACGTTAAACGACTTTGGTAATGAATAAACACAAAGCAATTATTCAAGTATAGATTAAGATCACTTTCAATAATAGTCTTAGTCTAAACCAAAATATGAGTAAGGTATTAATTCACTTTCTCTCCCACAAAGGGCCTACTAACCGTATGGGTGCAAACCATGGAAATCATGCTTGATACTTTAAGCTACTACTAACTCACTCTACATCACCATAGTGAGTCAAGTATCCAAACAATGAAGGTTTGAGAGGATAAAAGGAAAGAATCACAAACCAAACAAATGTCAAGGCAAGGATGCCAAGAGAAAGCACATAGTCAAGTAAAGATCAAAAGAATGATCAAAGGGCGTGTGGAAGAACGAAAGCGTACCTTGGCCACAAAGAGCAATCCATCAAGAAATCAATGCTATGCCCAACAATGACTATGATGAGTACTAAGTCTTCAAGGACTAGTATCATTCCCAATCATCTTGGTATCATCATTCAAAGATGTTAAAGATCAATGAAGATGAGTCTTCTACAAGTGCAAGTAACTCAATCCACAATCAATTAAGTGATTGATCTTCATGAGTACCTACATAAAGCAAGATGCAAACTAGTGGATACATTTCAAGCGTATATCTAAAATGCATAAAGACTACTAATCTTAAGTGGGATGCAATATTATCAATTAAAGGACCTATTTTTCAAGAACAAAATATTTTTTGACCAAAGAGAAACTTTAGTACAACTTGACCTTCTAATTTGAGGAGACAATGGATCGATCCAAGTTTCAAAGTACAATATACTGCAAAGATCTTGAGTGACCATCGCTCTGATACCAATTGTAGAAACTAGAAGGGGGGGGGGGGGGTTGAATAGTTTCTCTTCGATTGGTGACCAAATTAAAATTACTTTCAATTTGGTTTGTATCAAAACTATCTTTTGTTTAAAGCTAAGTTGCATAATGATTAGGTTCAATTCAAATGCACTAGCAAAGATAATAGGTAAATGTAATGATAATGAAATAAGTAAAGAGTAAGGAAGGAGACAACCTAGTGGGAAGAAACCAAGATTTATAGTGGTTCGACAACGAGGCTCTTTCCTCGTTTCTACTCCACTCCTCGAGTACACCTACTCGAGATTTCCACTATATCCACAAGCTCCCTTCTTGGTGGAGAAAACCTTACATCGTCGCTTACATTATTTTCCGACACTAAGCTAAATGTCGAGACCTAATCTTTAGCTAGGACCAATCTACACAACGTTGCCTACTTCACAGTTTAACGACACAAGGCTAGATGTCGAGTTCTAATCTTAAGGTAGAACCAACCTTCACGACGTAGCCTACTTCACCATTTTACGACACAAGGCTAGATGTCGAGTTCTAATCCAAAGCTAGAACCAATCTTCACGACTCTTCACTTTGAAGCTAAGTGAGAACTTCACACAACACAACTACTAATCACTTTCAAGTTTAGTGAGAACTCACAAGACACAACCACATCACTTTATAGTTTAGTGAGAACTCCTAATTAAATCTATTACAACTCAACTAGACTTATCCAAGTACACACATGTAGCTTGGATTTACACAACACAAATCCAAGCAAACACATATGTAATGGATGTACACAACAAATCCAAGTATCCACAAATAACTTGGATGAACACAACTAGTCCAAGTATTCATAAAACTATGGATTGACCTAAAATAAAAAGGGTATCATGATGAATATGACTAGCTCATAGATTCATCTTTATCACAACACTAGTGAGTGAGTGCTCTTCTCATTGGACAAGGTAAAGGAGGGGATCAAGAGGATAATCATATGTAAACATCCTTAACACTTTAAGTGATCATTTACTAATGATTATGCTATAGAAAATAGAAAGGGGGCTGAGAAAAACGTCCAAGAGGCTTGCTGGAAAATGAGATTTGACCCACTATTTAAAGGAGACAAAGTATAACGGATCTATAACGGCTACTGTGCGCGGTACCTTATCTCGCCCGACGGTTCCATATCGCTAAGGAACCGCGTAGGTACTTAAGGTACCGCCACTAGAGTACGCTCTGTTTTTTGTCTTTTAGTGGGGTAGGAATATCTGAGGTATTTAAATCCTTCAAAGGATATTCTAACAGCATTTGGAATATGCTATTTTCAAATTTTCATTTTCCATTTTAATAAAACATTTTCTAAAAAAGAAAGTTTATTAAAAAGTCTTTTGTCATATTAACAAAAATGAGTTTTAAGAATAATCATTTTGATGATCACTAAGTATGATTAAGAAAGGTTAGTGGTATGATTATTACCTTGATGATAATGTTGGTTAAATAATTCATTTTGTGTTTTACACTAAATGTGTTGTATGGTTTGTTGTGATCAAAACTAAGAAAGATTAGTTAACACTAATAATGTTTTTAGGCATTACTTGCCTTAACAAAATCGACACCATACCCCGAACCAACTCGGGGTTAACCTTGTATTGATGCTGCCGTGGGACCCACACCAACCAACCGGGACCATATGGTCTCGGTGGTGGTCAAATGGCCAAACCGAGACCCTCTCAGGTTCGGTGTAGGCTGCGGCCAAGAACAAAACACCCCTAAACATCCTTTTTGATTTTATTCCAACCCAAATTCATGTTAGATCTATGATTTAATTAGGTTTTATAAAAAAACATAACATGTTCTTAATTAATTAAAAGATTAAATCAAAAGAAAAAGGTTTAATGAATTACCAAGTGCGTGGATCTAATTCACGATGAACAAACACGAACACCAACAACAATTCCAAGATCAAAGATCAACAAACACCCCTTTGGTGTTGTTTGAGGGTGGCGGCCAAAAGAGAAAAAGAAGGAGGAGGAGGATTTTAGGTTTCTGTAAAATTCTTCTGTAAAGTTAAATGAGTAGTGTTATTTTCCTTAACCCCCTTTAGTAAAAATTGAAATGGGCTTGGCCCATTTCTTCCTTGTAGCCGCGGGTAGGGGCCCCCACATGGGGTACCCGTACCGTTTTCCGTGTCTCGATGTTTAGTTATACGTTCGTGATTATTTATGTTCGCGTTTAATGTGTTCTCGTTAAATAATTACCGTGACCTAATATATTTATTTACGCTCGTAAAAAATATATATACATAATTAATAATAGTTCGTGATTTAATTACGTTCATGATTTCATGATCACATGTTCGTGATTAATTATTGTTTAAATAATTATTGCGTGTTCGTGCGTAATAAATACTTATCGTGTTCTAACACGTACGTAATACGTAAAATCCTAACACGTAAACGTAATCGTACTATAAAAGGAAAGTTTTAATCTAGTACGTACGATCTTAAGGGTACTATTAATGGTAAAATCATGCGGGTTTTACAACTCTTCCCCCCTAAAAAGAATAATTCGTCCCCGAATTATATATAAAGTAAATTGGAAAAGAAGAACATACCAAACCGAGAGGGTATGTAAGGTAAATGAACGTCATGGTAGAAGGAACTTGGAACGTGACATGTCTTGAAAGGACATGGAACGTGACTCTACTGAAAGGACATATCTAATTGATAAGAGAAAAATGGATAAGAAGTCCGGATGGACTTGTCCGTTTCTGATAGGTGTGTAAACACCCATCCTTTTACCACCTAATTCTGGCTAAAACGAGACCAAAACACGTATTTAATATCATTTGTTTGGAATTATGCGTGGTTTTTGTGTTTATTGTGTTTTCAGAGCCAACCGGATGAATATGAAAGAAAACATGGGATTGCACGGGTTTTACCGAAGAAAAGGACTCAAGATAAAGTCTACTGTCCAAGAGATGCAAAAGATTTGATGTCACTGGGCCTATTCGAAAATTTATCGAAGAAAAGGACCAAAGATGGAATATTTTCATAAGTCGAAGAAACTCAAGTCTATTAAACGAAGAAATTAAAAGACGAGTTAAATTTAATCGACGACAAATCACGAATCAGAATCGAAAACGTCAACTTTTCTGAAAAGACGAGAAGACAAGAAGAACGGGAGAAAGCCCACTCACCAACCAAAGGACAAGGCTATATAAAGCCCATCCCCTCACACTTTCCTTCCAGTTAGTTTTTTTAGTTTTTCTCTTCCTTCTGTTTCTCTTTTTAGTTCGTCCCATCACCAACACCACTAGGGTGTTTGGTGATCTTGATCTTTGTTTATTTTAATCTTGTAATTTTAATCTTTGTTTGATCTTGTTAAAACATCAATCATTCAATACAATTTCTTGTTAATCTTTCCATTTCATCTTGTTCATCATCATCTTTCTCTTCAAGTTCTTAAGTTTTTATTTTATTTGATTTGATCTTCAAAAGTTGTTGGGTTTTGTGTTTTTGTTGATGGGATTTGTAGTTTATGGTTAGTAGATGCTTAGTAATTAGTTTATCTAAGTTTTTGGTGAAAAACTTGGTGATTTTTGGATCAAAATCGATTTCCTTGTTCTTCGGGTAGAGTTACTGTATTCTTGTTTCCCAGACTTCTGGATGAACAGTAAGTTCCGGATGAACACCAAATTTCCGAATAAAGCTGTTTTCCAAAAGTTCCGAATGAGTTTAAACTTCCGGATGAATGAATGTTTCGTATGAGTTTAAGAAGTTCCGGATGAATTTGTTTTCCAAAAGTTCCGAATGAGTTTTTCTTAAAAAGTTCCGAATGAGTCTAAAAGTTCCGGATGAGTAAATCTTCCGAATGAACCTAAATCTTCCGAATGAATTAAAAAGTTCCGGATGAATGTTTATTTTCCAAAGTTCCGAATGAAGGTTTCCTTTCCAAAAAGTTCCGAATCAGTCCTAAGTTCCGAATGAAGCAAAACTTCCGGATGAGCAGCTAGATCTTCCGAATGAGTTTATGTTAAGAAAAGTTCCGGATGAAACCAATCTTCCGAGTGAAAAGTTCCGGATGAGCAAAGTTCCGAATCAAGGGTATTCTTCCGAATCAGTCATCTTTTGAGTATTATTAATTGTTACTGTTTCTGTTCCTCCATTTTTATTTCATATTTTACTTTCAATTTTAATTGTAATTTTAATTCAAGTCTTTATAAATTGTCATTAAAGTAACTGTTTTTGATTTAAATTTTCATTTTAGTACATTTAAACTTTTTATTAGATTAGAAAACCAAACCCTTTTATTTAGCAACCAAGAACAATCATTCCACTTAAGGCTGAGATCAATTCGAGAGGACTGTGAGAGACAATAAATTGAACCCTTAGAAAATCTCTTGTATCAAATGGCGCCGCTGCCGGCTCTTCTCGTTAAGATCAAAAGTTTTTTGTGAGAACTTGGATTTTGGGATCCGTTCCCCGTGAACGTTACTTTTTCATAAAATTTTTCAAAAAATCCTAAAAAATATAAAATTTTCAAAAATACAAAAAAATTAAAAAACATAAAAACCAAAAATATTTGTGCTTTGTTTTTCTTTGTTCGTTCTTTTGCAGGTGTATGCGCACTCGATCCACGTCTTATCAAGAGCCCGAGCCTCTCGATAACTTAGACATGGCCGGTGTACAAAACAATAACAACATACCACCTCCAAACAACAATAATAACAACAACAACCCAACTTTCAACAACATGAACAATAATAACAACAATGAGCCCCTTCCGGATAATCGCCCGATGATTGAACTGCTGCAAGATCATGTAGATGGCAACACTGATCCAATTGTTATACCACCAATTTCCGCCAACAATTTCGAGCTCAAGTCAGGCTTTATCCAGATGGTCTCCGCTCAACCATTCTTGGGACGTACCATTGATGATCCACACGACCATATCAAGAGATTCTTGCAACTAACCAACACGGTCAAATTCAATGGTGTTCCACAAGAGGTTATAAGGTTACAACTTTTTCCCTTTTCTTTAGAGGGACAAGCCCGACATTGGCTTGCTAAGGAACCGCCACAGAGTATTCTCTCGTGGACGGATTTGGAAACAAAGTTTATCAATTACTTTTTCCCACCCTCTCGTACTACCGCACTGCGGAATGAAATCATAAATTTTGAACAAAAGTACGATGAGTCGTTCAGTGAATCTTGGGATCGTTTTAAAGATCTTTTAATAAAATGCCCACAACATGGTTTTACCAAAGTACATCAAATCAATAATTTTTACAATGGTTTAAGCATGAGTGACCAAGATTCACTGAACAGTGCTTCGGGGGGTAATCTTTTGGCTAAGACTTCCAATGCTGCTTGGGACATCATTGAGAATAAATCTCGTGTGCAAACCAAGAGTGTTCGGACCAATGTCGCTAGTGCTAGCACAAGTGACAGCGACAAGCGATTGGACAAAATCACTACGCTTCTTGAATCACTTGTCACCCACACCGCTAACAACAACAACAACAACGCTAAAAACGCTCAAGTTAACGCTGTCAGCCAACCTTGTGAGATATGCGGTGGTCCTCACTCTTACACCACTTGTACCGCCACCCAAGATTACCCTGCAGAGAATGTGAATGCAGCATATGGCACCTATCCTCAACCCGCCTATCAAGCTAGACCTCAAGGTGACCGTAATTTGCTTAGCTACCGTTCTAACAATTATCTTCCCCACCTGGTTTTCCTCCTACCAACCCAAACCAACAACCAAACCTCAATCGCCCTCCTCAAAAACAACAACAACCTCGACAACCATACATACCACCTCACAAGCAGCAACAACCACCTCAACGTAACAACCAAGTTTACCAACAACCTGCTTATCAACCACCCGCATACAATGCTCCTCCCAACCAATCCACCGCTCTACACCAAGAAGTGCAGACCTACATGAGGACAAACGATGTGATCGTGGAAAATCTTCAGCGTGAAGTGATCAATTTGAAAGCAGACTTGGTCAAGCAAGGGAACGATTTGAGAGCCGACATGAGAAACACGTTGGATAGTCAAACTAATGATCTGAGGAACATGATGGCTAGTTTCTTCCAAGGTAATCAACCCTCTTCTTCGGGTGCTCTTCCGAGTAACACCGTTGCGAATCCAAGAGGGGAGATGAAAGCAATCACCACTCGAAGTGGCAAAGGTACCAAGGAACCCGAGCTTCCTATACCTCCACCGGTGGTTGTGACTAAGGAGAACGAGTCACCTGCTCCTATTCCTCATCCTTCTCCTTCCCCAATCTCTCCACCTCTTCCTTCTACCCCTCCTCCACCCAAGGATGTGAGTGATCCTATTCTTCCAAAGCCTTCCTCTTCTTCCAATATACCTTATCCATCTAGGTTGAGGAAAGAGAAGCAAAAGAGCAAGGACGATATTCAGGTGTCAAACTTTCTTAAGATGTTTAAACAACTGAATTTCAATATCTCCTTCGCTGAGGCTCCCGCTCACATGCCTAAATATGCGAAAATGTTTAAAGATCTTCTGAGCGACAAGGAAAAGCTCCTCGATATTGCCAACACCTAACTTAATGAGAACTGCTATGCAGTGCTCTTAAGGAAATTGCCAACCAAGCTTGGTGATCCGGGTTGTTTCCTTATCCCTTGCAATTTCCCGGGAGTAGAGAATTGCATGGCCCTAGCCGATCTAGGTGCCAGTATTAATCTTATGCCTCTATGCGTTTGGAAGCAATTATCTCTCCCAGAGCTAGTCCCCACCAAAATGACTTTGGAATTAGCTAACCGTACGGTTTCTTATCCAGTGGGGATAGCCGAAGACGTCATTGTAGGAGTCGACAAATTCACCTTTCCTGCTGATTTTGTTGTCGTCGACTACGAGATGGACCCTCGTGTGCCACTAATTGTTGGTCGTCCATTCTTGAGGACCGGTCGCACTCTGATTGATGTTGAAGCCGGTGAGCTTATCATGAGAGTGGGTGACGATAAAGTAGTCTTCAACATGGGAAAGCTTTCTAAACAGCCTTATTCATACGAGAGTGTTAATTGTATTGACGTTCTTGATGAGGCTTGTGAAGAACACTTCAAAGATGCTTGTAAAAGTATTCCTACCTCTCTTCCCAATGTTGAGACCGTTTCCTCTATCGACTCATCACTATCTCTATTTGGAGAAAGTGATTTCCTTTGGAAAGATTTGGAAGCCACCATGGGAGATGTGAATTTAGACAAAGACGATTCTACCACCAATTGGGATGAAGATCTCCGCCTCATTGAAAATCTTCTCAAAGAAGACAATCCTTCACCTCCATCTCCCACGGTCATTGCTATCGATACTCCGACTTCGAATACGCCTCCCGTCGAAAATTCTCCGGATTTAGAACTTAAGGAGTTGCCGCCCCATCTCGAGTATGTATTCCTTGAAGAAGAGAAGAAGTCGCCAGTCATCATTGCTAAGGACCTAAAGGAAGAAGAAAAATCCCGACTTGTCGCCGTGTTGAAAGATCATAAGAAGGCTATTGCTTGGAAGATTTAGGATATTCGTGGAATTGATCCTCACTTCTGCACACACAAAATTCTCATGGAGGACGACTTTAAGCCCACAATTCAAAACCAACGAAGGGTGAATCCAAAAATCCATGAAGTCATCAAAACAGAGGTTATCAAACTTCTTGATGCGGGTATGATTTACCCTATTTCGGATTCACCATGCGTTAGTCCAATCCATTGTGTGTTCAAGAAGGGCGGAATAACTGTTGTTCCCAATGAACACAACGAGTTGATTTCCACTCGTCTCGTTACTGGGTGGAGAGTTTGTATAGACTACCGCAAACTCAATGATGCCACGAGAAAGGATCATTTCCCTCTACCTTTTATGGACCAAATGCTTGAACGTTTAGCGGGTAATGAATATTACTGCTTTCTTGATGGTTTCTCGGGTTACTTCCAAATACCCATTGATCCCCAAGATCAAGAGAAGACTACATTCACTTGTCCCTATGGCACATTTGCTTACAAAAGAATGCCTTTTGGCTTATGTAATGCGCCCGGGACTTTCCAAAGTGCATGTTAGCTATCTTCCATGACATGGTTGAACAAACTATGGAAGTCTTCATGGATGATTTCTCGGTCTTCGGGGATTCCTTCTCTTCTTGCCTTGCCAATTTGGAACGTATGCTTAAGCGGTGCAAAGACACGCGCCTTGTTCTGAATTGGGAAAAATGCCATTTCATGGTAAAAGAAGGCATCGTGATGGGACACAAAATTTCCAAAGCCGATCTTGAAGTAGATCGTGCTAAAGTCGATGTTATCGCCAAGTTGCCTCCACCTTCAACCGTGAAGGGTGTGAGAAGTTTTCTGGGTCATGCGGGCTTCTACCGTCGATTCATCAAAGATTTTTCTCAAATCGCTCGCCAGATGACCCACCTCTTGGAAAAAGATACTCCTTTTATCTTTTCCAAAGAGTGTCTCGAAGCCTTCAACTCGCTGAAGGATAAGCTAACTAAGGCACCCGTCTTAGTTACCCCTAATTGGGAGCTGCCTTTTGAGTTGATGTGCGATGCTAGTGATTTTGCTATTGGAGCGGTTCTGGGACAACGAGTGAACAAACACTTCCAACCGATCCATTACGCTAGCAAGACAATGACGGGGGCACAATTGCGTTATACGACAACCGAAAAAGAGCTTTTAGCTGTTGTCTATGCTTTTGAAAAATTCCGCCCCTATCTTATCCTTTCTACAACAATTGTGTATACCGATCATTCCGCGCTAAAGTACTTGTTGACAAAGCAAGATTCCAAACCAAGACTTCTTCGCTGGGTTTTGCTGCTACAGGAATTTAAAATCGAGATTCGCGATAAAAAAGGAGCAGAAAACCTAGCCACGGATCATCTCAGCAGACTTGAGGATCCTTACCAAGGGGATCATCCGAACAAAGAAATCAATGATTCTTTTCCCTTGGAGACCTTAATGTCTATAAATTCGAATTCTGATGAAACCCCGTGGTTTGCGGACTTTGCAAACTACTTAGCGGGCGGAATTCTCAAGGAAGGGTTGACGTCCCAACAAAAGATAAAGTTCTTCACCGACATTAAGACTTACTTTTGGGATGACCCTTACCTATTCAAACAATGTGCCGACCTGATTATCCGCCGATGTGTTGACGGACCGGCAGCTTCAGAAATCCTTGATGCTTGCCACAAAGGACCCACTGGTGGTCACTTTGGTCCCAACTACACCGCCAAAAAAGTGTTTAATTCGGGATTTTATTGGCCCTCTATATATCGTGACGCTCACGATATGGTTAAAAGATGTGATGTTTGCCAAAAACAAGGCACGATCACACATAAAGACGAGATGCCTCAGAATTTCATTCAAGAATGTGAAATTTTTGATGTTTGGGGTATCGACTTTATGGGGCCATTCCCTTCTTCTAAAGGAAACAAATACATCCTTGTAGCCGTTGACTACGTTTCAAAGTGGGTCGAAGCCAAAGCTTTACCCATTAATGACGCAAGGGTGGTTTGTAACTTTTTGAAAGCTCTTTTCGCTAGATTCGGTGTGCCTCGCGCCATTATTAGTGATCGTGGGACTCATTTTTGCAATGACCAATTCGCAAGAGTCATGGCTAAGTACGGTTTAAATCATCGTCTTTCCACAGCCTACCACCCACAAACTAATGGCCAGGCTGAAATATCCAACCGAGGACTTAAGCGAATTCTGGAAAGAACCGTGGGAGAGCATCGTGCCTCATGGGCTGATAAACTTGATGATGCTTTGTGGGCTTTCCGTACTGCTTACAAGACCCCGATCGGCTGTACGTCGTATCGTCTTGTGTACGGGAAAGCGTTCCACCTCCCCATTGAGTTGGAGCACAAGGCTTACTGGGCCTTGAAGTGGGCTAATTTTGATATCAACAAAGCCGGTGACCTACACAAGATCCAACTCAATGAGCTCAATGAACTTCGGAATGAGGCTTATGAAAATTCATTGATCTATAAGGAAAGAACTAAGCTCATTCACGACTCCAAGATCAAAAACTGAGAGTTCCATGTTGGAGACAAAGTCTTACTTTTTAACTCTCGGTTGAAAATATTTTCGGGAAAGCTCAAATCTCGTTGGTCCGGCCCATTTACCATTGCCCAAATTTTTCCATATGGTACTCTCGAGCTCGCTCAACCTAATGGACCTAATTTTAAGGTGAATGGCCAACGAGTGAAGTTGTACTTTGGTGAGGACACCTCTCAGGAGGTGATTCCATCCCTCACCATGTTCCCCATGAACTAATTTTGGGTCGAGTCAGGCTCGTGACTCGGTTATCAAAAACAAGCGCTCCTCGGGAGGCAGCCCGAGTATCTATCCTTTTATGTTTTAACCTCCTAAGTGTAGGGGGACTTCTATACGTGTTTGTTTTTGTGTGGTGATGTGATTACAGGGATAAGTGCACTCTTGGAAACTTTGAAGAACCGTGCTCCCGTGTTATCCGAAATCCGGTTCTATCTCTCAACTATCGTGATTCAATTTTCTTCATACTCACATTTGAAATTGATCACTTTAGTCGTCTCTTCCTTAACTTGAGTTAACCAACGTGCACAATGTCATAAGTGTAGGGGAGACTTTTCCCACATGCTTAAACATTGAGGACAATGTTTATCTTAAGTGTAGGGGGGACTTCTATCGAAGTTTTAAGTGGACTTTTCCATGAAAATGCCTTCATTTAACCTGAAAATCCTATTTTTCAATATTTTTCAAATTCTTTTATTAACTTTGGCCATTTAGTTGTAATTTTTAAATTTTTATCTTTGCCTTTATATGTATATATCCCGCAATAAAGTAAATTTTTTTAATAAAGTGGTGTAGCTAGTTTAGAAGTCTTCGACATATTAGGCCCGTTGCGTTTATTTTGACTCAACCCGAATAAACTTATCCAAGTTTATTCTAGCTAGTATCCTTAACCATGTAGACCTTAATTGGTTTATTAGGCTAAGTATCCACGAGTCTCATTACTTGAGATTTTAAATTGTGGAGGACGAGAAATGATAGAGTCAATTATAAGTCGGTATTCTTGCACAAGCTCACTTGGTGTAATTATTCGCCTATTCTCCCATCACTTGCTAATAAATTATCTGCAATAAGTAAGGTCGAACGATTTGAAAAGTTACTTAGCTTCTAGCCCAAGATCGTTTAAAAGTTGCTCGGTAATGATAAGAGTTCATAGCCAAGGCATAACTTATGAAGCGGGGCGCGAAGATTGGCGAGTCCGAAAAGGCCCTAACAAGGCATGAGGATTCCATTTTATTGCTAAAGATCCAAGGTGATTGAAAAGCATTATTCCCAAAGTCAATATGAAGGATCAAGACTCACGACGAAAAGCAATCAACTCCCATAAAGATCATGGAGAAGTCTATCCGAAAAGACCCTAACAAGGTATGAGGATAAATAGATCCAAGTCCGAAAAGGAGGCGGATCGTTGTATCTCAAAATCCCAAATAGAGATTGAAGAAATAATCATGAAGTCGTGGTCAACCAAGTTGGAGTACCTATCAAAAGTCTCCAAGTGAAGAAATTCTATGAACGATGAGAAGACCATTATCTCAAGCACGTCTCTCAAGATATGAAGTATGAAGTACATGCCAAATATCGGCCCGAGAAAGGTCTCAATTCGTGAACCGAGTTTTGCCAAGATATGAACTTTTTGATATCCCGAGAAGCAGTTTTAAGAGATTTTGTCCTTTAGCTAACTATTGATCAAATCGTCCTACTTTGCTTTCATCCTAAATAAACTATCGAAATAAGTCCAAAAATGCATCTTCATGATCATTCTAAGACAAAAATAAAATATAAGAGATACACCTAGGAATAAGGGAGTTGAAGCATATAATTAAGCCATGTGTGTAAGTGTTTGAATTGCTAACTTATAATAACAATGATCTCGTTTTAAGCTTAGTTTGGGGAACGTGAAACTTGAGGGTGATAAATCTTCGCAGCACCAAAGCCCTAATGTAAGCCCTTGATCTCTTTACAAGTTATTTCCATGTGGCTATCTTCAAGTGAAAATGGTTTTTCTATCCTTTTGAGTTTTAATTTCTTTTAGTATCTTAATTTTTGTTTAGTAGTATTTGAATAAGGCCAAGGTTGATTAATTATGAGAAAAATGTAAAATTGCTTTATCACTAAGCATTACATGAGGGCATGGCAATGGTTAAGTGTAGGGGATTTGATAGGTGTGTAAATACCCATCCTTTTACCACTTAATTCTGGCTAAAACGAGACCAAAACACGTATTTAATATCATTTGTTTGGAATTATGCGTGGTTTTTGTGTTTATTGTGTTTTCAGAGCCAACCGGATGAATATTAAAGAAAACATGGGATTGCACGGGTTTTACCGAAGAAAAGGACTCAAGATAAAGTCTATTGTCCAAGAGATGCAAAAGATTTGAAGTCACTGGGCCTATTCGAAGATTTATCGAAGAAAAGGACCAAAGATGGAAGATTTTCATAAGTCGAAGAAACTCAAGTCTATTAAACGAAGAAATTAAAAGACGAGTTAAATTTAATCGACGACAAATCCCGAATCAGAATCGAAAACGTCAACTTTTCTGAAAAGACGAGAAGACAAGAAGAACGGGAGAAAGCCCACTCACCAACCAAAGGACAAGGCTATATAAAGCCCATCCCCTCACACTTTCCTTCCAGTTAGTTTTTTTAGTTTTTCTCTTCCTTCTTTTTCTCTTTTTAGTTCGTCCCATCACCAACACCAATAGGGTGTTTGGTGATCTTGATCTTTGTTTATTTTAATCTTGTAATTTTAATCTTTGTTTGATCTTGTTAAAACATCAATTATTCAATACAAGTTCTTGTTAATCTTTCCATTTCATCTTGTTCATCATCATCTTTCTCTTCAAGTTCTTAAGTTTTTATTTTATTTGATTTGATCTTCAAAAGTTGTTGGGTTTTGTGTTTTTGTTGATGGGATTTGTAGTTGATGGTTAGTAGATGCTTAGTAATTAGTTTATCTAAGTTTTTGGTGAAAAACTTGGTGATTTTTGGATCAAAATTGATTTCCTTGTTCTTCGGGTAGAGTTACTGTATTCTTGTTTCCCAGACTTCCGGATGAACAGTAAGTTCCGGATGAACACCAACAGTTCCGAATAAAGCTGTTTTCCAAAAGTTCCGAATGAGTTTAAACTTCCGGATGAATGAAAGTTCCGTATGAGTTTAAGAAGTTCCGGATGAATTTGTTTTCCAAAAGTTCCGAATGAGTTTTTCTTAAAAAGTTCCGAATAAGTCTAAAAGTTCCGGATGAGTAAATCTTCCGAATGAACCTAAATCTTCCGAATGAATTAAAAAGTTCCGGATGAATGTTTATTTTCCAAAGTTCCGAATGAAGGTTTCCTTTCCAAAAAGTTCCGAATCAGTCCTAAGTTCCGAATGAAGCAAAACTTCCGGATGAGCAGCTAGATCTTCCGAATGAGTTTATGTTAAGAAAAGTTCCGGATGAAACCAATCTTCCGAGTGAAAAGTTCCGGATGAGCAAAGTTCCGAATCAAGGGTATTCTTCCGAATCAGTCATCTTTTGAGTATTATTAATTGTTGTTGATCCCAAACTTAGATCGATTTAGCTTTGTGTTATCGAGATTAGATCAAGTATAACACGTAGAGAAACTTTGTGTATTCAACAATCTAAGTATTATGCGGAAACTAATACTCAGAACAAAGAACAAACAGAATATATGAATACCAAACTTTCACTTTAATTAATAATAACAATGAAAGATTACAATGAAAGTGTTATGAGATATGTGGAAGAGGTGTATGTGAGATGTGCCTTATGTCTAACCCTAAGGCCTCCTTTTATAGGTTTAAGGAGCCTTGTACAAAAAGATAAAATCAACTATTTTAGGAAAAGACATAAGATAAACATAACTTATTGACTAAATCTTTTTTTTTAAACATTAAGAATATATTCTGAATTCTTATCTTCATATTTTGTCCACCAGCTTGAAGAATTCATCATTGGCAGATTTAGTCCTTGTCTTTGTCTTTAAGATTCTTCTTGTCAACGCCTTGATAATTCTTATCAGCGTCTCATTTGTCAGCGCCTCGTTTACTCTTGTCAGCGTCCAATTTCCTCTTGTCAGCGTTCAAGTGACTTAGCTAATTTGATTCCCAACAATCCTCCCCTAAACTTGATATCTACTCTAGTAATCAAGTTTCTGAATAAAATAAAACATACAGAGAGGATTCTTACAAATATACTTATCCCTGAATTTGAGTAATAATAAATCTCGAAAAGTCAATCACTCAAATCACTTGTATAGTCAGCCTTCACTTGGTCTTAATCATCTTCAGCACCTGTAGAGTCTTTGGAGCTTTCTTTATTACTTTTTTCACTCAAATTTGATTGCTCCTCCCCTTTTTAAGACTCCTCTCCAAGATCAATATATAAGGACAGAACCAAGAACATCCTCCTTGCATCAGCTTCCAAAATAACAATCCTTGACAATTTGTACCATTTATGTATTATGCTTTTACAAGCTAATACATATTTTCGTCAATTCCATTAATGTCAAAGGTTTCATACTGTCCTCATCCACATTCGGGAAATGAATCCTCAATGTTGATTCATAGGACATGGGGATGGACTTACTGATGATAAGACTGACTTGACCTGCATTAAAGCTAGTGCCAATAGTCTTAGCCATCTCCATAACACTATACACCCTTGTGAAAGTGATCTCTGCTGCTACTAGATGTCAATCACTAGGAAAAACATCTCAATGATCATTAGGCTTCCAGATATCCAAAAATTTGAAAACTGTAAGGGTGATGAAACGTTTTGGGACTATAAAGAAGTATATAAATCACACCAGCTAAGATGTCATAGCATAAAATGGACTTGAGAAAGTAGAAAACTTTAGTTAGAACATAAACAAAGGTAATAATCCTAAGGAAATTAACTAGACTCTAATAAGCAAGAGTGACAAACACTGTTCATGCATACACACATGCAAAAGTATGATAGACACACATGAACTCTAGAGTCCTTTGTTCACAAATGCCCCAAAGAGAAAGTTAATTTATATAAAACCTTTGCAACTCCCCAAGTAACCCAAAAATATATCTACCCCAAGTCACCCATACGACCACACCCATTTCTATGTCAGATGTCTTGGCAGCATGCATGCAAAATAAACTACGTGCATGCTACAGTGCCTCGAGGTTTAGAAATTCCAACAATTCCATAAGAAAAAGTCTTCACTATTTCTAACCCCCACTCACCAGTGGACACAATCTAGAATTGTGCAAGAGTGCTCTAAGAGTACCCAAATACCTAGAGGTTTACCTCCCCTTAACAGAAGCATACAAATCAAACGAAGAAGCAAAATTTTATCTCAAGATAGGAATGTAAACACTCCAACCATCATAAATAAAAGTTTACAATTCTGTATCCATCCAAATGTAGCTCCACTTTCCTGCATAGTTAGACAAAAACCACAAAAACACACACCAACAGAGGCTACCCTTTCCCACAATAATGGGTAGAGATAACATGTCAGTGGATAAAAATAATAACAGTGGAAAGACCAACAATGCATGTTCCTTGAGCATCCACTATCCCAATATCCTTGATCATTAACCTGCTTTTGGATAGGCTGCTCAAAAAGAAAACAAATTAGTTTTCTTTGGAGATCCAAGCCTTATTAGACTTGGATCTGTCTAGTTGTTCAACTAGAGTGGTATTATTCTTTACCATAAACGCCTGTTCATCCCTTTGTGACCTAAGCACCCAATTTGTTCCAATGAGACTAGTAATGACCTTCTCAAGATATTTAAATCTATTGCAAGTCATTGAAATACCATTAAAACTAGAGTTTTGCTCTTGTTTAGGTTTCCAAGTTATGTGGGATGATGCCCTAGACCCTTGACCCTTACTAACCAAGTATCTTTGTTTATATGGTCTAAAATAAGGTCTCATACCAAATTTGGAGCTGTCAGCGTTGCATTTGTTCCTGTCAGCGCTGAATTTATTGCTGTCAGCGCTGAATTTGTTCCTGTTAGCGCTGAATTTTTTCTTGTCAGCGCTGAATTTGTTCTTGTCAGTGACCAAATTAGGGTTTGCTACAGGAACATACTGTCTGTTTGACCAAGTGTTGGTCTTTTGAAAGGGCCTTTGTCCATGGGTATTAGTTGCCTTAGAGAAGAAAGGAGTTGGTCTAGTAGCCCGTGGTCTAGTGTGGACAAAAGGTCTATGATTGACATTGGATGACCTATTGCCAGCGAATGAATTGTGTCCACTGACACAATTATAGGCCAAATGAGAAAAGCTCCCACATGTATAACAAGCCTTTTTAGACACAAACTTAGGTTTAGACTGGTAAAACCCTGTCCCATTAATACTTTCTTGGCTTTTGAGTGACCTAGGTTTCCTATACATTTCAGTATATTTAACACTAGGTTGTTTCTTAATTGGGGAGCCAAGATTAACAGCTTTTCCAGTGATAGGATTGGTCACAGTGATAGGTTTAGATACTACTGGACTCTCAATGGGTGTAGGCACGAATGGACTCTCACTAAGCATCCCACCCTTAACAAACAAAGTGGGGTTAGCCTTCTTCCATTCTTCTAGGTCAGTAACCTTTTGTTGATATTCCACAACTGGGGAAAGAACTCTAGGTGGAGGAATAAATTCCTCTTCTTGGAGTTCTGGAATACCAGTCCAAGAGAGATCCTTTCTATGGACACCATAGAAGTCCCCAGCAGGTGGTGGAACGGCAACATATTCTTTCAACCCAATCCCAGACATATCCTTAGAATCCCTTTGTTTATTAACACATTCTCCTAGGGTTTGTGTAGCCTTATCAAATCTCTGAATTTTAAGACTCACATTGTCTTTATTCTTATTAGCCTCATCTAACTTAGCTATTAAATCAACATTAACCCTATTCACGATATCGTTAATATCATTACTTTGATTTAACTCATGTTTTAAGATATTTATTTTATCTTTTAAATCAAACTCCATTTTCTTATACTCAGAAACAGTCTTTTCAGTTTGAACAAGTGCCACTTGATAATTAGATAACGTGCATCTTACGTCTGAAAGATCTGATTTTAATTTTAAAATCTCTTTATTAAGTTTTTGAGTATTTATCCTACAAGAAGAGTCATCACATACCTCATTATCAGATGACGAAGATGAGTTGGAACTTGAAGTAGACTTCGCCTTTACTGAAAACATCATCAGATTCTTTTTCACCTTCTTCCTTAGCCTAGTTCACCTCACGATATTGGATCTCGTTCTTCAAATCAAAGTTTCTCAACAAGCTTTGATACCACTTGTTGATCCCAAACTTAGATCGATTAGTTTTGTGTATACGAGATTAGATCAAGTAATACACGTAGAGAAACTTTGTGTATTCAACAATCTAAGTATTATGCGGAAACTAATACTCAGAACGAAGAACAAACAGAATATATGAATACCAAACTTTCACTTTAATTAATAATAACAATGAAAGATTACAATGAAAGTGTTATGAGATATTTGGAAGAGATGTGTGAAAAAGATGTATGTGAGATGTGTCTTATGTCTAACCCTAAGGCCTCCTTTTATAGGTTTAAGGAGCCTTGTACAAAAAGATAAAATCAACTATTTTAGGAAAAGACATAAGATAAACATAACTTATTGACTAAATCTTTTTTTTAAACATTAAGAATATATTCTGAATTCTTATCTTCATATTTTGTCCACCAGCTTGAAGAATTCATCATTGGCAGATTTAGTCCTTGTCTTTGTCTTTAAGATTCTTCTTGTCAACGCCTTGATAATTCTTATCAGCGTCTCATTTGTCAGCGCCTCGTTTACTCTTGTCAGCGTCCAATTTCCTCTTGTCAGTGTTCAAGTGACTTAGCTAATTTTATTCCCAACAATTGTTACTGTTTATGTTCCTCCATTTTTATTTCATATTTTACTTTCAATTTTAATTGTAATTTTAATTCAAGTCTTTATAAATTGTCATTAAAGTAACTGTTTTTTTGATTTAAATTTTCATTTTAGTACATTTAAACTTTTTATTAGATTAGAAAACCAAACCCTTTTATTTAGCAACCAAGAACAATCATTCCACTTAAGGCTGAGATCAATTCGAGAGGACTGTGAGAGACAATAAATTGAACCCTTAGAAAATATCTTGTATCAGTTTCCAATTGGCTTCCCTTTTGGAACGGTTTCTTCACAAGATCTTGACACCAATGATAAATCTTGGTCCTCCTGACCTTGACTTGAAATACGAAGAAGTTCTTGGTTATAAACTTAAGGTAGATCCCCTAAATTCGATCGAGGAAAATAAGAGTTAACGTGCAAGGGTAACTGAAACGTTACTATGCAAGACAATCTGACTTAACTAATAATTAGAAACGATGCGCGAGACATAAAGAAACGTAGTACGTGAAAAATTTTGAACGTGATACGTGAAAATTTTTGAATGTAATACGTGGAGATATGGTGAGTGTAGTATGAGTAAACATATCGCGATCCATAACATATCTTGATCATGATATGAGGAACGTGGAATGAACATGACATGTGAAACATATCGTGAACATAGAATATAATGGCGGTAACGCCAAACGCTACAAGGTGAGACATAAAATATGACGAGAAACGTCGATCTGAAGATAGGGAGTTATACTGAACTTGGTTCTGGTCTCTCAAGTTCTTGCAAAACTTCCCAGAATGAGAAAAATGAACGTAAAATCGTAAGCCGAGATGCCATCATGAACGTGAATAGTGTCATGAATGCGAGCTGAAAGCAAATTGTGAAATTAGAACAAGGACGTGAAGTAAATAAGGAGCACAATTATGAATATTTGTCTGACTCGCTAATTGAGGGATTGCCAAGTGATCGGATGAGCCTTGACTGGAACATGTCCGATCAATCTGTTGGTTCTGAAATCCTTACGGATGTAAGGATTCTGCAGACTTGATCAAACAGTTTACAATAAACCAGATAGGATCATGCTTCTTCTGAATTTGCGTTAATCTGGTAACCAAAATCCATGGAGATCTTGTCCCATTTCAATTTACAATTTCAGGTGATGAAAACATCCCAGTCTGTTGGTGTCGTATCTTAGCCTGTTTGTATGACGGTATGAAGATATGAACGTAACTGTATCTTGCTTCATCGAACTTGCTACATAGGAGTTTACGAAACTCTGAGTCTATGAATCCAAACTTCTCTTAGCGTCGGATTTTCTAGAACACCTAATGTAGTGTAGGGTTCTCTCTTTTACGCATAAGCTGAGTCATGGTAAGATTAACCGTAGAAACCCATGTGATTCAGCGTGTCACTATAATCAAATAGAATTGATATTGGAAAAATTTCTAGGGTAAAATTTCTCTTGTCATAGAATTTGTAACATAGTGCAGATATGGTCTTCATTTTCTTCTCTGGGCTTAAAGGAAATCAGGTTATCCTTAATGAAAACACTGATGAATTTGCTATGAGTTCCTGGAAACTCATTCTTATAATGCCGTTGGAGCATTGATGAGACTAATTCAAAATCATAAGTCTAGCATGACCGAGTCGTGTGCGAATAGAAGTCATGGACATGTCCTGCTTTTTCACTCGTCACTATTGGCAGCATGATCATGAGTTCGATCTTGGAAAAGTGATTAACACTATAAGGTCGATTGGACAAGTTGTCAATACGTGGAGGAGAATTACGGTCACGAATGGTGATTTATTTTAAATCGACGGTAGTCGACACATAATCTCATGGTACCATTCTTCTCCTTGTAGGTTCTTCTGGAATGTATAGGAAGATTTTGAAGTAATTAACTGGCTATGCGTAACAGGACTTAAGTAGTCGTGTCTTACTAACAGCTAGAAAATTTTAGCGACCATGGCTAACAACGCACATGCTTGTAAGCATAAATAATTGTACAGATTTTCCTGATGGAAAAATCAAGCTGAATGTATGCAGGAGCCTGAACATTACTGTACATAATTATCAATCTTAGCATGGTGTGCTGTTCATAGTCCATAATTAGGATAAAATTCATCTCGTGTCTGTCCGAGGAAATGCGTTAGCAGCTTGGATCTCATCATTAAGCTGAAGGAAAACCTTCGTATGCGTGGGAATACGAAAGGCGTCCTTCATGGTCATGAATATATGAACCATGGTGAAAGAAATGAAAGTGACATCAGAAACGTGACAGTTTTCATTGATGCGCCGATAATGGTATAGAAATTCTTGTGGCTTGATTAATACATGGCACAACAAAATGGATATACCCTTGGAGGGTACCCTGAATTTCTTAGAAATGTTCCATAGTTGGACGTGAGTCATGTGTCTTGACTCGTTTCTTGGAACTATAAGCATGGCATATGTCTTGACTGGTGTCTTGACATGTGTCTTCAGAAAGTATACGTGAGACATGTGTCTTGACTGATGTCTTGACATGTGCCTTCAGAAAGTATACGTGAGATATGTATCTTGACTAATGTCTTGACATGTGTCTTCAGAAAGTATACGTGAGATATGTGTCTTGACTGATGTCTTGACATGTGTCTCGAGATGTAATTCAATAGAACTACATTATTAGGTTATTATGCCAGACTTGACAGATCGATTGGACTACTGATCCTTTGTATGTCTGATCACGTCCGTGGCCGGAGCCTCGGTTGCGATTTCTAGGATAGTTGTTGTCATAGTAGTGGTTACTATCGTCCTGTCTGTCAGTTCCATAACGGTCATTCTCATGACCGTGATTCATGTAACTATTCAGTTGAGTGGCCGGCTGGTACCGGTTTGCACTCATATGGATGAAAGACAGTCGAATGACGTGTGACATGTAACTAAAATTAGGGACAATGATTGATGGAAATCATCTGATGGTGAAGCATCTTCTCGTCCAATTGCTTTGCTCTAACGCCTTTGTCTTCGTCTTGTATGAGCTCCAGGTTGTGAACAACATCAGCATCTCGTAGCGTCTCCCAACATCAGCAGCATCAACCTTCAGTAACATCTCCAAGCTATGAGCGGCATCGCCAATCTTGTAGAATATCAGCAAGTGAACATACGCGTGAGATGATTTAGAATCGACTAGCGAATAATCGTGATGTATTGCAAGTGAAATACACATGGATTAAGGTACGTGTAATACACATGAAATACGGTACGTGGAGTACACGTGGAATGCACATGAAATGATTGGTATGGGGTCAATCATTTATCATGATTTAAGGAAAGTATATCGGTTAAACGGTTAGGAAAACCATCATGATAACCTGGCAATGCCAGTATATACCTCATTCTGGTTGCATAGAGAAACGCTAAAGTGTGGTTACACAAAATTCAACGATGATTTGCCTAAAGCATGATCAATGAAAACCAACCATGACTATCATGAAAGCAGAATTTAATGAAATCCAACAATGTCTTGCGTGAAAGCATAAATAACAAAAGAGGCGTAAGACGTAATCAACATGAAGACGGAATTATCATGAAGAAACGTGAACAATTCAACATGAAGGAGTGTATAACATAATCAGCATGAACTGAAGTTAACCGTTACAGTATGAAAACATACTTGACATAAAAACATAGTAACTTATGAGGGGACATAAAAAAAGTTTTATGCCAATAAATCATGAGAAAAAATTTTATGCATGAAAAACAATGCATAAATGCGTAATGTAGTTTATAAAAACCTTTATATGTGCGAGGGGACGCCTATGCGTCGGTCCCAAAACAAAAGACATGGCGAGGGGACGCCTATGGGTCGGTCCCAAAGTTAAAAGTTTCGATAAAAGCACATGCGACTAAATAGGGCAAGTCTTGTACCAACCATTACTTAGTCATAATCCCTGCAACAATGATACATAAAACATAAATAAATGAAACTCATCTGTCAAAACTTATCAGAAAAAAAAATTATGTGACTAATTATGAACTACTGGGGTTTAGTCCACATAGCCACAGTTCACGAGGAACATTATGCATTAAACAATGACACATAACTAAATATGAATGACGGTTGTCCATCCATATTAGTAAAACAATATCGATGAAAACATCAAGGTTAAAACCTCAAGGTGCTGAAAACATCATGGTTAAAACAACAATGCGCTAAAAACATCAATACGTGGAATAACAAACGTTGGCTTAGGAAGCTCCTGGTGACTACCCACTAGTCACAGGTCGAGTTTTAGAGCCTACAGGTCGAAACCTGGCTCTGATACCATAATTGTAACACCCCATTTTGATAATGGAATGTCACGCGTAATTATGGCGTGTCATCAAAGCATACAAGGATAAATGTATAAAAAATTACATGACCATAGGGATAACCGGAATCAAACATCGGTTCCCAAACATAAGCCCAAAACATAATAAAGCAAAAGAAATGAATGAAAGACTAAACAAGCATAAGTAAATGAAGGCAAAAAGGAGAAGAAGTCTCTAGCAGCTTCCATCCTATGCACGTCCCCCAAATGCTCGAGTCTTTCCTAGAGTACCTACCGTTTTGGGACATGGAAAGGAAAGTAACGGCTGAGCAAAACGCTCAGTGCACGGATATAGACATAGTATGAATGACTAAGCATAATAAAGACTTAATAGCAGCGGAAATGTATAAGTCCTGGAAAACCTGGAACATGTTCATAAAACTGGTTTTATAGTTTGAAAAGCCTTATGTTTATCTTATGAAAACTGTTTAACATATTTTACCATTAGCCAATATAGGTCATGAAAATCCACCGTGCATGAATACTTGGAGGGGTGACCTCATCAAGCAAATTAGAGGGGCTGCCTCTAATTTAATATACTGGTTTTGGGTAGGAGGGATCAGCTCCTTGTGAAGGATGCAAGGCACACACCACATTCACCATGAAATCCTGACTGAAACATGTAACTAGGATGCATCCATACGCCCCACATGATAAATATAATATAAATGGCCAAAAGCTGAAGGGACGCCACGAGCAATCACTCCGCCATGGTGAAGTCATAACATCAGTGCCTCTAATGTTATGGTTATGGTACCTCCATAACTAGGTGAAACTGGTCATGCATGTATATGGCTATAGGTATTCTAAATTAAACATAAGCAATTCAAACACATACTTATACTACGGGAAAATATTTGGCTGCATACGGGAATCCTAATAAGGAAAGAATGTCCATACTAAAAGGACAGGAATCAGTACCTTATGTCCAGTGAACGAAGAAGATGAACTGAGAGGAATCCTACTTCCGTATCACTAATGCTACATAAATGCATACATGAATAAGTATCTGCTTACTAATACGTAACTGGTTTTATGTCATGTCTTAGCTTATTTTATATATTCTTATCATGTTTTACTGTTTTAAGCCCTAAACTATGTTTATCTTATATTCTGTTTACCCTGATTACGTATTTCTGGTATTTCATGTATTATTATACTTACTGTGTAATAATAAGTAACTTTCCAAAAATAGCAGGTTTCCAAAAATAGAAAGTTTCCAAAAATAGAAAGTTACCAAAAATAGAAAGTTTCCAAAAATAGAAAGTTTCCAAAAATAGAAAGTTTCCAAAAATAGAAAGTTTTAAAAAATAGAATTACTGCTTAAAATGGATAAGTTTCTACAAATAGAAAGTTTCCATAAATAGATTAGCTGCCTGAAATAAATAAGTTTCTAAAAATAGAACGTTTCCATAAATAGATTAGCTGCCTTATTTAAATAAGTTTCAAAAAATAGAAGTTTCCATAATTAGAAATAAGATGGTTAAATAAGCTAAGTATATAAGCCTAAGTGTTTTCATGATTATTTTCTAAGTCATATGATATAATGTATAGTTTATTAATTATTTCATGTAATTAAAATAAACTATAGGTTAAAATATTTAATTAAAGTATATCATGTTTTTAATTAAATAAAGTTAAATACTTAGGTTAAAACATGTATTATTATATTTTAATAATATAACCTAAGTCATGTTAATTAATTAATTATAACCATGGTTTTTAAATAATTAATTAATTTATAAGTCTAAAATATAAAAATACTTAGGTTAATAATTTCATGATTTTAATAATTAAAATAACCTAAGTCATGTTATTAAATTAATCATGTCATGTTATTAATTTAATTTAAACATAAGATTCATAAAAAAATAAAAATCTAAACATACACCGTGAACCGGATCTTGACTAAGAACCATGAACCGGACATGAAATCGACATCATACCCCGAACCAACTCGGGGTTACCCTTTTCTTGATGCTGCCGTGGGACCCACACCAACCAACCGGGACCATATGGTCTCGGTGGTGGTCAAATGGCCAAACCGAGACCCTCTCGGGTTCGGTGTAGGCTGCGGCCAAGAACAAAACACCCCTAAACATCCCTTTTGATTTTATTCCAACCTAAATTCATGTTAAATCTATGATTTAATTAGGTTTTATAAAAAAACATAACATGTTCTTAATTAATTAAAAGATTAAATCAAAAGAAAAAGGTTTAAAGAATTACCGAGTGCGTGGATCTAAGTAACGATGAACAAACACGAACACCAACAAGAATTCCAAGATCAAAGATCAACAAACACCCCTTTGGTGTTGTTTGAGGGTGGCGGCCAAAAGAGAAAAAGAAGGAGGAGGAGGATTTTAGGTTTCTGTTAAATTCTTCTGTAAAGTTAAATGAGTAGTGTTATTTTCCTTAACCCCCTTTAGTAAAAATTGAAATGGGCTTGGCCCATTTCTTCCTTGTAGCCACGGGTAGGGGCCCCCACATGGGGTACCCGTACCGTTTTCCGTGTCTCGATGTTTAGTTATACGTTCGTGATTATTTGTGTTCGCGTTTAATGTGTTCTCGTTAAATAATTACCGTGACCTAATATATTTATTTACGCTCGTAATAAATATATACGTAATTAATAATAGTTCGTGATTTATTACGTTCATGATTTCATGATCGCATGTTCGTGATTAATTATTGTTTAAATAATTATTGCGTGTTCGTGCGTAATAAATACTTATCGTGTTCTAACACGTACGTAATACGTAAAATCCTAACACGTAAACGTAATCGTACTATAAAAGGAATGTTTTAATCTAGTACGTACGATCTTAAGGGTACTATTCCTGGTAAAAGCATGCGGGTTTTACACTAAATTTGGGGTTGTTTGGATTGCTTATGAAATTGCTCGTACCGGTACTTCAATTTTTAAAAAAAGCACATTTTAATTAGCAGATGAAAATATGAAATTACTTTTCCAGAACTCTTGTACGACTATAAACATTGTGATTTGTGATTTTGATAGTCAATTCCAAAAACTCTTGAACTGACATGTTGTATTTTCTCATCTTTGTTTATGTATTTAAATTTATCTATACCAGGCGGGATTAAAACATATGCAATTCTTAGTCTAAGTATTTAATTTAAAAAATAGACCACACAAAGGTAATAATTGTAATTAGAGAAAATGAGTATGAAATCTCTAATTTTATATGCACAAGCAGTATGATTCACATCTTTATCGTGTATAGTAAAACAATTTACATTTGAACTTACGTGTTCATTGGCATCCTTGAGTTCTCCTGCAGTATTTGGCATAGTTTTCTCGACATCAGGTGTGCCTATTGTTTCATACAATGTTGTTGTTCCATCGTCTATCTGGATGGTCATTATGGATCTGCTCAATATATCCACACGTTATCATTAGGTACAAATCCATATGGATTATACATATTTAGAATATTTAATAGATGAGAAGATAAAAGTGGTCCTCACAATACTTCTACTTCAGATTCTTGGTGACGTGATGGACAAGTAACAATTTAAGTAAGATTGACTTCCAATATTTTTACAGTTGGCGCATGTCGTAAACCAGGTGCTTTTTTCTTTCCTGTGAAGGCTTATCTTCCATTTGATCCAACTTACGTTTAACTGTAATGAAAGTAAGATCGTATGGTTTAGTACACACAGGGCTTATGCCTAGGCTTAAAAATATGTAGGCATAGACTCAGTAGCAGCACAAGAAATTATGTTTCTCAATGAAGCGACGACTGTAGCGATCAAAATTATATCTGCATCCTTTGGATAAGGGAGTAAAATGTCACTATTCTTGTAAGTTTTCTTGTTGAATAGCTCATGGAGTTCAGTTTTGTTTGCATTACCTTACATCTGAACGTGCACAAAATAAGTGTTTAAACAAAAGTCGACTCAAACTATTACACATACGTTGTAATATTGATTAAATTACCATTCCTACATTTATAAGTCATGAGTAACAGGCGGGTCGATCATAAATCGGAAACTACCTCTTGTACTCAATGAAAGGCCTGAATAAAGTGTTGAAAATTTAGTGCAATTGTGGGATCGAGTCATACTTGTAAATGGGTTTGGAGGTACGGAGTGTACACCCATTAACTCCCTGACCTCCCTGGACTCAATATAGTGGTTGAAAGTTCATCAGTAGGAAGCTGCTCCTGATTAGGAAGTTGCTCCTGGTAAGGAAGTTGCTCCTGGTTAGGACGTTGCTCTTGGTGATGCACAAAGTCTTTGTAACCTCTTTGACCAATCAATGAGGGTTGAATATTGACTTAATGACCAGGTTTATGGTCATGTAACCACTATGGCTTCATATAGGTAATTATGAGCTTAATTGGCCGATTAATGCTCTTAAATACATTTGACTATGAGTTACATCCTTCTAGGACTAGGATCACTATAAATAGTTATCATATTTGCATGATGAAATACAGAAACAAGAAACACTTACACGCACAGAGTTCTTGATTTGTGCCTAAAACAAGAACTAACTCTTGGTTTTATCCCAAGGAGGTATTCGTGTTAACCCAGGCATAGGGTCGAATAATCTTCTTTGGAAAGTGATTACACGACTTCAAGAGATATCCGGTAACCATTCGTTGGTACGTAGTTATGCTATTGATTATCTTCACCCTGTTGGAACGAAGTAAACCCCAAAAATCAAAGAAGATTATTCTGTGATAATCAATGGCGGTGGCAATGAAGCATATGGTGGCTAACTTCTCCAAACTGGACAAGTTTGAAGGGGTTGATTTTAGGAGATGGCAGAAGAAGATGCACTTTCTTCTTTCTACCATGAACGTGGTGTACGTGCTGACCACTCCCATTCCTGATGGTGGTGATGTTGCTACTTTGGAGGAACTGAGGAAAAGGAGCAAATGGGAGAATGATGATTATGTGTGTCGCAGCATAATTCTCAATGGTATGTCTGATTCTTTATTTGATATTTACCAAAATGTTGAATCTGCTAAAGAACTATGGGATTCCTTGGAAGCCAAATATATGGCTGAGGATGCATCAAGTAAGAAGTTCCTTGTGAGTGATTTCACAAATTACAAAATGACTGATTCAAGACCAGTCATGGAACAATACAATGAACTTCTTGGAATACTTGGCATATTTACACAACATAAAATGAACATGGATGAGACCATTCAGGTCTCGTATGTCATTGACAAACTACCTCCTTCTTGGAAAGATTTCAAGCACACCTTGAAACATAAGAAGGAGGAGTTAACTCTTGTTGAGTTGGGCAGTCATTTGCGCATTAAGGAATCCCTCAGGGTGCATGAAAGTGATAAGCCAAAGAACAACAATGTTGTTGGTTCATCTGTTGTCAATATGGTGGAGCATAACAACTCTACCAGGCACAATGACAACAAGGGCAAACGTAAGCATCAAGATAACACCAAAGCTAATCCTAACAAGAAGTCATCAGTGGCTTGTTGGAAGTGTGGGAAACCTGGACACTTCAAAAGGGATTGCAAAGGTGTTAGCATTGGCAACCAAGCTAATGGATCAGGCACAAAAGGTCAGAATATGTTTAATGAATCTCTCCAGATTTATTATGTTACATATGTATCTGAAGCTTATTTTGTGCAGGATGATGATGTTGCGTGGTGGGTTGACTCTGGAGCAACAGTACATGTGTGTAAAGATAGATGCTGGTTCAAGACTTAGGAGTCAATGAATGATTGATCTATTCTTCACATGGGAAATGAGTCAACAGCCCTAGTGCATGGACGTGGTTGTGTAGATCTTAAATTTAGTTCTGGAAAGATTGTTTCTTTGTTTAATGTTTTGCATGTTCCTAATATTAGGAAGAACTTGGTTTCTAGTAGTGTTTTGAATAATTGTGGTTATAAACAAGTGATTGAATCTAATAAATTTTTTTTATCTAAACATGGTGTGTTTATTGGTTTTGGCTATTTGAGTAATCAAATGTTCAGGTTTAATATTGATTCTAGTATAAATGTTGATTCTGTCCTGATGACTACCACTAAACTGAATTATTCATCACTATGGCGTGCTAGACTAGGCCATGTCCACTATAAGAGGATGTAAGATATGTCTAAGGATGGGTTAATTCCAGCTTTTGACATGGACACTGATAAGTGTCAGAATTGTATGCTGAACAAAATTACTAAGAAACCATTTCACGATGTAAAACGTGAAACTACAATTTTGGAGCTAATCCATAGTGACCTATGTGATTTGCATGCTACTCCCTCATTTGGGAATAAGAAATACTTGGTAACATTTATTGATGATGCTTCTAGGTTTTGCTATGTTTATTTGTTACATACTAAGGATGAAGCATTAGATAAATTTAAAGTATTTAAAACTGAAGTTGAATTACAACAAGGAGTCTAAATCAAAAGATTTAGGAGTGATAGGGGAGGTGAGTACATGGATACTTTGTACTTTGAGTCTGTTGGAATCATCCATGAGACAACTGCTCCCTATACTCCACAACAAAATGGTATATCTGAAAGGAAAAATAGAGTACTAAAAGAGATGGTTAACTCCATATTGTCCTACTCAGGATTGAGTCAAGGGTTTTGGGGATAAGCTATGTTAACAGCTTGCTATTTATTAAATAGGGTTCCTAATAAAAGGAACAGGATTACCCCTTATGAACTCTGGACTAAAAGGAAACCAAACTTGAACTACCTCAAAGTTTGGGGTTGTAGGGCTGTTGTAAGACTCCCTGATCAAAAGGTGAAAACCTTGGGTGAAAGAGGTATTGAATGCATCTTTGTTGGATATGCTGAGCATTCCAAGGCTTATAGGTTCTATGTTATTGAACCTAATGATTTAGTTTCAATAAACTCAATCATTGAATCAAGGGATGCTAACTTTGACGAGACTAGGTTCTCATCAGTCCCTAGGCTAAGCCTTAGGACTCCTACTGGAGCTGAGGACATTGGTGCTTCGGTGGAACCTGAAAGGGTCACTAATAAGGTTGTGGTTCAGCAACCTGAGCCTGAGCTTAGAAGAAGCACAAGGCAAAGGACTCCAAAGAATTTTGGGCCTGAATTTCAACTATACCTAGTTGAAGGAACAAGGGATGAGGTCTCTGACCAGTACTACTATTGCTTTAATGTTGGGGATGATCCCAAAACATTTGATGAAGCAATGAAGTCCCAGGATGTTGCTTTATGGAAAGAAGCAATCAATGATGAGATAGATTCCATCATGGGAAACAACACTTGGGTGTTGGTTGATCTACCTCCAGGTTGCAATCCACTTGGATGCAAATGGATCTTTAAAAGAAAGACGAAGGTAGATGGAACTATTGAAAAGTTCAAGGCAAGGTTAGTCATTCAAGGCTTTAGACAAAAGTCAGGAATATATTACTTTGATACTTATGCTCCTGTAGCACGCATAAGTACCATAAGAATGTTGATTGCCTTGGCAAGCAGTCACAATCTGATTATTCATCAGATGGATGTGAAGACAGCATTCTTGAATGGTGATTTAGATGAGGAGGTTTATATGAACCAGCCTCAAGGTTTCATCATGCCTGGTCATGAAGGTAAGGTATGTAAACTGATTAAGTCCTTATATGGACTCAAACAAGCACCTAAGCAATGGCATCAAAAGTTTGATGAAGTGGTTTTGTCTAATGGTTATTTACTTAACCAAGCTGACAAATGTGTATATAGAAAATTTGATGAATCTGGTAAAGGAGTCATCATTTGCCTATATGTTGATGACATGTTAATCTTTGGTACTGACCAAGTTCAGGTTGATTTAAACAAAGAGTTTTTGTCATCAAGGTTCTCTATGAAAGACATGGGGAAGGCTGATGTTATCCTTGGCATAAGGATTAAACATGAAAGTGATGGTATTGTAATTTCTCAGTCTCATTATATTGAGAAGGTCCTGAAGAAATTCAATCACTTTGATTATACTCCAGTGAGTACACCTATGGATACAAGTGAGAAACTAATGCCTAACAATGGTCAGGCTGTCTCCCAGCTTGAGTATTCTAGGGTGATTGGTTGCTTGATGTATGCCATGACTAGTACTAGGCCTGATATTGCTTTTGTAGTGGGTAAACTGAGTAGGTACACTAGTAATCCTAGTACTCAGCATTGGCAAGCAATTCAAAGGGTACTAAAGTATTTGAAAGGAACAATAGATTATTGTTTGTCATATACTGGATATTCTTCAGTGTTGGAAGGTTACACTGATGCAAGTTGGATCAGCAATACTAAGGATAATTCATCCACAAGTGGCTGGGTATTCCTTCCTTCTTGGTGGTGGTGCAATTTCTTGGGCATCCAAGAAGCAAACTTGCATTACTGGTTTAACAATGGAATATGAATTTGTGGCTCTAGCAGCTGCTGGTAAAGAGGCTGAATGGTTGAGAAACTTGCTTCTTGAGATTTCATTGTGGGTCAAACCTATGGCACCCATATCTATCCGTTGTGATAGTGCAGCTACATTGGCTAAGGCTTATAGCCAAATGTACAATGGTAAGTCTAGACACTTAGGTGTTAGACATAGCATGATTCGTGAGTTGATCATGAATGGGGTGATATCAATAGAGTTTGTGAGGTCTCAACAAAACTTAGCTGATCACTTGACGAAGGGATTGGCTAGATATGTGGTTATAAAGTCTGCTAAAGGGATGGGTTTAAAGTCCAAACTAGTCACTGAATGCTAGGACACCCAACTCCCTCCTGAGGAAACTTGGGAGCTGAGTTCAATGTGGAAAGCTGAACATTCAGGGGACTGAAGCACATGTATATCATCCCAAGGATGTGCTTGTACCTGCTGAAAGGAGGATGAAGTTATAAACTTCTTAATGGTTAATTTCTTTGAAAAAGTGCTTAAGCAGGAGCATGAACTAAAGAGGAACCACCTATGTAAATGTTGAGGTTTCGCCGCCTCAAGGAGCATGGACTTTGGCTCTTAAAACATTTATGAATTGGATATGGACACATGGCTTGTATGGTGTCAGGAGCGTTGTAAGTGTTTGAAAACTTGTGTGTATTTTATCTTCAGGTATTCAAAGTAGTTGAAGGATTCAATTCTTAGAACACCCTGATTCTCGAATATTTGAAGTGATGTACTAATATGGAAATTAAATCCTCAGGACATTTTCATTTATGCACTAGTTTTGTTAAAGTTGATTTTCATGCAAAAAGGAATTGTACTAAATTGGGGAGGATTGTTGGAAATTTAGTGCAATTGTGGGATCGAGTCATACTTGTAAATGGGTTTGGAGGTACGGAGTGTACACCCATTAAGTCCCTGACCTCCCTGGACTCAATATAGTGGTTGAAAGTTCATCAGTAGGAAGCTGCTCCTGGTTAGGAAGTTGCTCCTGGTTAGGACGTTGCTCCTGGTGATGCACAAAGTCTTTGTAACCTCTTTGACCAATCAATGAGGTTTGAATATTAACTTAATGACCAGGTTTATGGTCATGTAACCACTATGGTTTCATGTAGGTAATTATGAGATTAATTGGCCGATTAATGCTCTTAAATACCTTTGACCATGATTTACATCCTTCTAGGACTAGGATCACTATAAATGGTGATCATATTTGCATGATGAAATACGAAACAAGAAACACTTACACGCACAGAGTTCTTGATTTGTGCCTAAAACAAGAACTAACTCTTGGTTTTATCCCAAGGAGGTATTCGTGTTAACCCACGCATAGGGTCGAATAATCTTCTTTGGAAAGTGATTACACGACTTCAAGAGATATCCGGTAACCATTCGTTGGTACGTAGTTAGGTTGTTGATTATCTTCACCCTGTTGGAACGAAGTAAACCCCAACAATAAGTTCATAGAACTTATATACCTTTGCATTGATTGAAGAAATTACAACTGATACATTTGAGTCTTGATGTACATAAAGTATGCCACTTACAGCTAAAGGTAATCACTTTGAACCTCATGCCAAAGATCATTACCCCTAATCCAGTCAGTCTAGCTAGCATGTTCCCTTCATTCTCATCATAGTGATTCCACAATGATAATATCAACAACTTTTTCCTCCAAAGAAATAGTTGTTAAGTTAGGACAAAATATAGATGTCACATATAAAGGATCAAGTCATCTTACTCTTCATCCATAATGACAATATCTCTTTTTGATCATTGGTGTTCATTGTTCTTCACTTGGAAAGCAATGCAAAACAATACCTTTGACATCTATATTTTGAAATTTAAATCGATAAATAGGTTGTTTAATTGAATGATACATAGATTTTTTTAAGAATAGATTATGAGAACTTTGTGGAGAATCCGAGTCAGCATATTTGTATAGGTCAAAAAATTTTCTTTTTCGGTATGTCACTATTATTGCTTACAGGAGGCGTATGGAACCCGTGGCTCAATTGAGTGTTTATGTTTGTTTCTATGATGTCCAAGTTATTGACATATGAACACTCATTTGCTGATAACACATCATCACGTGGCATTAATGTTTCTTCCAAAATGTAATTATCACGAGAATGATTGGCAGTCTTAGCATATGTAGTGGCGGACGTAAAAATTTGGACAATGGGGGTAATTTTTTTGTTGACAATAGAAAGGCAAAAAAAACACTAAAATTCTAATAAAAAAACGAATATTTTAACTTGAAAATGGAAAAATTTTAGGTTTTAGAGTGTCAAAAGTTGGATTTCAATGTGTGTGTGTGTGTGGGGGGGGGGGGGGGGGGGGGCAATTTACGTTTCGAATATGGGAGATTTAAAAAAATATGTAAAAATCAAAGAAAAAATATACTGTAATCACATCTTTTTGGTCGAGCCATGGGGGCGCCGCCACCCAGACCTAATACATAGGTCCGCCCATGAGCATATGGTATAGTTTGAGGGTTAGAATGTGCAGAACATGCAACAACCTGAATACGGTTGACATCAAAAGCACTAATGTTTGATAATCTATCATTTGAGAGTAGAGGTGCCAATTTCAACCCATTCAATCAAAAGCAAGTCAATTGGGTTGGAATGGGTTGAGAAAAAATGAAGTGATGGGTCAACTGGGTCACCCTTTTTTTATCAAATGAAGTTTGGGTCAAATGGGTTTAAGAATAGGTCAAATGGGTTGAAGAATGGATTAAATGGTTCCTAGTATTGGACTAAAAACCCAATAGTCTAAATAGTTAGATCTTATTACTATGTCAAATTTTCTATCACCCCCAAATTTACCACGCAGCGGAATACCACATTTGGGTGCTAGGCAAAGAATCATCACACAAGCCATATCGAACGACTCAAAAGAGACGTTTCAAATTAAACAAGATTTAAATCATAAAGTTACAACAACAAGTCTAAATGTTTCCTACCCCAAAAGTACAACAGAGTAGTGTTAGGTCCTCATGGATCTCAACCACAAAAACAATTTTGTTCAACAAGACATAATAAAACATAAATTGTTTATAAGTAAAGGAAGGAAATCAAATTTAGACTGCCCAAAAGCCACAACAACAATCCATAGCATGCTCCGCCACACTCAACCTCGATTACTTGAAACACATGCTTAAAAGGGTCAACAAATAATGTTGAGCGAAATCTATAGGTTTATAAATGATAGTTTGAACATAAGTATAAAATCATTCACGATTCAATAGAATGTTGGTCATTAGAAACTATTATTCAGGCATTTCTTGTTATAGCATAAGCTATTTAATTACGTTTAAGGTCATGACACCTACCCCATAAACTAACTACCCGCGCCAATTTTTCGGCGTGATTTAATTAAAGTCATTGCCCTCTTAGGTATTCGTTGCAAATTATACATTTTTCTTAACACAAGTTATCTGTTCGCAGAGGGTACTCAACGTACTAGCTCTCGTCTCGGATATGGTCGTCAACCCAATAGTACTATCAATTGTTCAAGCGGCTATTTCCAATCCACACAAGGATTAGACAATATTTAACGGTTCATGAATTTAGGACTTTTTAGCAACTAGGTACTTAACATATTTTCAGGCATCATTCGGGTCCAAATAATCATTCACGACTCATGTTTCGTTTTATTTAAATAGCATGTATCCCCCTCGCGGGTAAAATCATTTAAAACAATAGAAAGCGAGGCTATAGGCTCACCTTAAGTAGTAGTGGTAGTAATAGTATCAAAGACGACAATCACCGACGATGAGGATGCCCAGGCATATAAAAAACAACACCTAACAAACATAACGTGAAATGAATCAACACATTCGAGTACCAACTTGTACTTAATATAAATAAATAAGTTCACTCAAAACTTCATCAAACTCACGCCAAAAATACACACAAGTGATATTTACTAGACATTCACATTTCTCTATCTTATTAGAACAAACACTCTTAAAATAATTCTGCCGGTACATACTAAATGTACGGACTGAATTCCCATACTTAAACACCACAAATTTTGAGAAACTCGCTGGAGGTATCATTTACATCATGTAAAGCACTCAAAATATTGTTGGGAATAAATTAAGGCCAGATCACTTGAGCGCTGACAAGAACATATCAAGCGTTGTACAAGAACAAAACAAGCGCTGACAGCTCAAGCGTTGACAAGTTAAAGTCAAGCGTTGACACATTGAAGACAAGCACTGATGGAAGATATAATCTACACGTTTATTATATTCTAGAATACTTCTAGTAAGGATAGAAACGACAATGTATTTTCTATATTTATCTTTACCTAGAATAGCTGATACGTAGATTATTGTACAAGGCTTCTTATGTCTATAAAAGAAGGCCTTTAGGTTAAAGTTTCATATAAGTTTCATATAAGTTTTTATTCGTAAACATCTTTTATTGTAAGCAAGTTCGATATTCATAATCAAAGTGAAAGTTTGTTTACATCCTGTGTGTTCTGGTTTAAGTGTTAGATTCCGCATAACACTTAGATTCATAAAGCATATACAAAGGTTTCTCTACGTGTATTACTTGATCTAATCTCGTATACACAAAGCTAATCGATCTAAGTTTGGGATCAACAAGTGGTATCAGAGCTTGTTGAGGAACTTTTGATCTTAAAGAACACCAGAACCCTAAAATCACCAAAACCCTAATTTTCTCAGAAACCCTAACGACATCATGTCTGAAGCAATAACCTCCTCCTCCTCAGCCTTACCAAACATCAAGATTCCCATGCTTGATGCAACCAACTTTGACTTATGGAAGTTCAACTTTGAACAATATCTGGGGATCTATGACTACACACTCTGGGAGATTATTGAATATGGAAACACATTCAATAAGGCTCAAAAGATTCTTGATGCCATTACTCAAAGATCAGCTGTTGTTGGATGTTCTGAAGCTGATAAGAAAGAAAAACCTGGAGACGGTAGAGCTGTGGCTGTGGATGACATTGCAAAGAAAAGGGTTGATATGAAAGCCCTAAATATTCTGAAAGTCTCTTTGGGACAAGAAAACCAGCATAAATATAGAGGCTATGAATCTGCTAAGGATCTTTGGGAAGCTCTTGAAGTTGCATATGGTGGCAATGCAGACACTAAGGAGGAAAAGAAAAAGCAACTTCTGCATGACTATGCTGTCTTCAAAGCTCAATCCAATGAGAAACTGAGTAGTGTGAGAAGCAGATTGCTTGACATTACAAGCAAGTTGTCCTTCATGGGGACACAAGTTGGTGATGTTGACATCAATGCTACCTTTCTTAAAAGTCTTGGTGAGGCATGGAAGATTGAGGCAAGATCTATTCTTGCCAACAATACTTACAAGAGCTCCTCGTTTGATGACATCTACAACAAACTAAGACCGTTGGAAGATGAAACTCTTTTAGAGCATGGAAGCAAATATACCACCAGCAACATGGCCTTCTTTTCTCATAGTGAAGGTCAATTCAATCAGAAGAACTCTTATATGCATCCAGTTACTGGATCATCATATGTCAGCGCTGGAACAAGTCCTGTCAACGTCTCCTATTCAAACACTGACACATTCAAGAATGACTCCCCAAGAGTTAAACCTGCTGGTTTGGATTTGGATACTGTTTGTGCTTACATTGCTTCTTTGCCCAATGGTTCAGTGATTACATATGAGGACCTTGAGCAGATAAGTGATGAGCACTTGGAAGAGATGGACATCAAGTGGAACATGGCTCTTGCTAGTATAAGATCAAATAGGTGGAACAGAAGGTTTAAAAAGAAGATGACCTTCAATGCTAAAGACACAGCTGGATTTGATAAATCCAAAGTTGATTGCTACAACTGTCATCGTATAGGGCACTTCATGAGGGAATGCAGATCTCCTAGAAGATCTGATGCTGGTAAACCCTCAAGTCAGGTTGTTAAAGCTCAGGATTCCAAAGCTATGGTTGCAGTTCAAGGAATTGATGGTACATGATGGGATTGGAGCTATCTGGCTAAGAATGCTGAAGAGGATAAAGCTTTGGTTGCTGATATTGAAGAAGAAGAGCATGTTGAATATGCTCTCATGGCACACTCCTCCTCTTCATCTGATAATGAGGTATATGATGATGCTTTTTGTAGCAAAGGTTGTAGGTTAAACACTGAAAGACTTAACAAAGAGGTGTTAAAACTAAAAGATGATATGAGTACTGAAAGATGTAAATTGTCTAATTACCAACTAGCTCTTATTGAAACTGAGAAAACCGTTTCTGAATACAAGAAAATGGAATTTGACTTAAAAGATAAGATCAATATCTTAAAACATGAGTTAGAGGGTAGTATGGACATTCAAAATATCATGGAAAGGGTTAATGGTGAGTTACAGGCTAAGTTAGATGAGGCAATTAAGAATAAAGATAATGTTGGCCTCAAAGTTTAAAGATTTGATAGAACCACCAAAACCCTAGGAGACTGTGTAGCTAAACAAAGGGATCCTAAGGACATGACTGGGATTGGGATGAATGATTACTCTTTGGTTCCACCACCAGCTGGTGACTTCTATGGTGTCCAACAAAGGGACTTATCTTGGACTGGTTTGCCAGAGCTCCAAGAGGAGGAATTCATTCCTCCACCAAGAGTTGTCACTCCAGTGGAAGAGTATCAACAAAAATTGACTGACCTAAATGAGTGGAAGAAAGCTAACACTACTTTATTTGTTAAGGGTGGTTTGCTATGTGAAAGTCCAAATGAGTCTACACCCATTAAGGTCACTAACCCAATCACTGGTAAAGTTGTTGACCTAGGCTCAAACACCGTTAAAAGACCTAGCATTAAATATGCAGAGATGTATAGGAATACTAGGTCACCCAAGAGTCAAGTTAGCAATCATGGAACATGCTTCTTTCCTTCTAGACCTAAGGTTGTGTCTAGAAAAGCTTGTTACACGTGTGGTAGTTTTTCACACTTGGTATACAAGTGTGTCAACGCTCACAAAGCCAGCGCTGACAGAAACAATTTCAGCGCTGACAGGAATAAAGTCAACGTTGTTAGGAAGTCAAACATTGTCAGACCCAAACCTTGTGTGCGGCAAAGTCCACAAGTGATTAGACCTGCCCCATTCTTTTCTAGAAGGTCTAACACTCATGGACAAAGACCATTTCAAAAGACAAACACCTGGTCAAATAGGCAATGGGTTTCTGTAGAAAACCCTAGGTTCAACGCTGACAAGGGTAATTTCAGCGTTGACAGGACAAATTCTAACGCTGATAGAAACGTGACCATACCTAAATATTTGCAGCCACAAGGTAAGGGGTCTAAAGCTTCTTCAAGCTTAACATGGAGACCCAAGAAAGATCAAAACCCTAATGAGAATGGGATTTCAATGACTTGCAATAGATTTAATTACATATCAAAGGTCATTACAAAACCTATTGGGGTTAACTGGGTATTTCATCCTAAAAAGGATGAGAATGGGGTTGTTGTGAGAACTAAGTCTGTTCTTATTGAACAACCAGATGAGTACAAGTCTTTTGAGACTTGGGTTCCCAAAGAAAACTAATTTGTTTTCTTTATGTACAGGGCATTCAAAGACAGATCAATGATTATGGATATTGGGATAGTGGATGCTCAAGGCACATGACAGGGAAGGAAGACTATCTGACGAATTTCACTCCTATTAAAGATGGTGATAAGGTATACTTTGGAGGTGGATATGGAACTATCACAGGCAAAGGAACCCTTCTCACCAATAATCTGCGTTTTGAGAACGTCTTCCTGGTAAAAGAACTCGATTATAACCTGTTTAGTGTATCACAAGTTTGTGATAACAAAAATAAAGTTCTTTTTACTGATACTGAGTGTTTGGTGTTAAGTAAGGATTTTAAGATCCCTGATGAGAAATATATTGAGTATAGAACACCTAGGCATAAGGACATATATAATGTGAATTTAAATGGGATTAAAATGAATACCAATATGTCTTGTTTTTATGCTAAGGCCTCAGTAGATGAGAGTAATTTGTGGCACAGGAGACTAGGGCACATAAACTTTAAAAATATAAATAGACTTGTGAGACTTGGTTTAGTTGATGGTTTGCCTGAGAAGGCCTTCCATAATGACCACTCTTGTGTTGCATGTCTTAAAGGCAAGCAGCACAAGGTCTCATTCAAGTCCAAACAGGTGCATACTAGTTCCAGACCTCTTCATATGCTTCACATGGACCTCTTTGGTCCAACAAATATAGAAAGTTTGAATGGTAAGTCATATTGCTTTGTTGTCACAGATGACTTTTCTAGATTTACTTGGACATTCTTTCTAGCCATGAAGAGTGACACAGCTGATGTTCTTATTGATTTTATCACTCAGATTGAGAAAAGGTCTGGCAATGAGGTTAAAATGCTTAGGAGTGATAATGGTGGAGAATTTAGGAATAAGAAGCTAGATGATTTCTGTGCCAGGAAAGGAATTACAAGGCAATTTAGTATTTCTAGAACCCCACAACAAAATGGGGTTGCTGAGAGGAAAAATAGAACCCTAATTGAAGCAGCCAGAACAATGTTGGCTGATGCTCACTTTCCTATAGCCTTTTGGGCTGAGGCTGTTAATACAACTTGCTATGTGCAAAATAGAGCATTGGTTAACAAAATTCAGAACAAAACACCTTATGAGTTACTTTGGGGAAGAAAACCTAATATTGGTTTTCTCAGACCTTTTGGTTTTCATGTAGTAGTGTTGGATACTAGTGATGCCTTAGGGAAATTTAGTGCAAAAGGTGATGAGGGCTACTTCATGGGGTATTCAGTGCAGAGTAAGGGTTATTGGGTTTATCTTAAAGAGGACAAACGTATAGTTGAAAGAGTACATGTTAGGTTTTTAGAGAATAAACCTAGTGATCCTGAAAGTGGTCCTAATTGGTTGTTTGATTTGGAACCCTTATCTAGAACTTTAAATTATATGCCTGTCACTAATCCAGACATTGTGAAGGTAACTTCAAATGTTGTGGAGGAACAAGTTGTTAATGTTTCAGGTTCACAGGTTCATGAGAAGGTTGGATCACAAGCAGAAAAGGCATCTCCTACATTAGAATATGTCACAATTCCCATTTGGACAGATGCTTTTGCTGCTGCTGCTGGACAAGATAATGGTGGTTTTCAAGTACCACCAGATACAAACATGCATGGTCCTTCAGGCGCTGACAAAGGTAAATCTAGCACTGACAAGACCAATTCAGATGTTGATGGCTCAGACGTTGACAACAACAGTTCAAGCGTTGTTAGCCCAAGCGCTGACAAACAAGGTTCAGACGTTGACAACACCTTTGCACATCTTTTATCTTCCAGTTTTGAACAAGGTGAACCTTCCAATTCTTATGAAGAAGGTCATCCTTATGTTGATATAAGAGAGTCTGATGAAGAAGATATTGGCAACATGGAGCATGAGGTTGAGGACACCAGACTTTTTGAAGGAGGAGTTCTCACTTATACAATGAAGAATCACCCCCCTTCCCAGATCATTGGTGATATTATGACTCCAGTTCAGACTAGAAGGTCTCATCAAGGTCTTGATGGGTTTATTGTCAATATACACAAGAAGGTTGATACCCCTCTTGTGCAAGCATGTTTGTTTGCATGTTTTCTGTCACAAGAAGAACCCAAGAAAATATTTGATGCTCTCAAAGAACCAAGTTGGGTGGAAGCAATGCAGGATGAGCTTCACCAATTTGCAATTCAGGATGTTTGGGAGCTGGTTGATTGTCCTAGATATGTCAGACCTATAGGGACAAGATGGGTTCTCAGGAACAAAAGAGATGAAAGAGGTATTGTGGTCAGAAACAAGGCAAGGTTAGTGGCTCAAGGTTATACACAAGAGGAGGGGATAGACTATGAGGAGGTCTTTGTACCAGTTGCAAGGATTGAAGCTATTAGGATTTTTCTAGCCTATGCCTCCTGCATGGGCTTCACAGTCTATCAAATGGATGTCAAGAGTGCCTTTCTGTATGGCACCATTGTTGAGGAAGTATATGTAATGCAACCTTCTGGTTTTGAGGATCCAGAGCATCCAGATAAAGTGTATAGAGTCAAAAAGGCTATGTATGGCCTTCATCAGGCCCCTAGAGCATGGTATGGTACTTTGTCTACCTATTTGGTAGACAATGGATTCAAAAGGGGCACCATAGATCAGACACTGTTTACCAAGAAGAAAGGCAAGGATGTGTTGCTTGTGCAGGTCTATGTTGATGATATCATTTTTGGGTCTACTGATCCAAAGATGAGTGAGGATTTATCCAAGCTTATGACAGACAAATTCAAGATGAGTGCTATGGGGGAGATGAACTTCTTTCTTGGTTTACAAGTTCAGCAGAAAGAGGATGGTATCTTCATCTCCCAGGACAAATATGTGGCTGAGATCTTGAAGAAGTTTGGCTTTTCTCCAATGAAAAGAGGGCTACTACTCCTATGGATAGAGAACACCCTTGGGGAAAGATTGGAGATGGGAAAGATGTTGATGTCAGGCATTATAGATCCATGATTGGATCCTTGATGTATCTTACTGCCTCCAGACCTGATATCATGTTTGCTGTGTGTGCTTGTGCACGCCATCAAGTGACTCCCAAAGAATGTCACCTTTATGCTGTGAAGAGGATCTTTAGGTACCTAAGATGCTATCCTAGTCTTGGTTTGTGGTACCCAAAGGATTCACCATTGGAGCTGATTGCATATTCAGATAGTGATTATGGAGGTGATAAATTTGATAGAAAATCCACAACTGGTGGATGTCAGTTTCTTGGGAGCAGGTTGATATCTTGGCAATGTAAGAAACAAACAGTGGTGGCTAACTCTACAACTGAAGTAGAGTATGTGGCTGCAGCTGCATGTTGTGGCCAAGTGTTGTGGATTCAGAACCAGCTGTTGGACTATGGGTATAATTTCATGCATACTAAGATATTTGTTGACAATAATAGTACTTTATGCATCATTAAGAATCCTGTACATCATTCTAAAACTAAACACATAGAAATTAGACACCATTTTATAAGAGATTGCTTTGAGAAAGGTTTAATACAACCAGATAGGGTTGACACTGAGGAAAATGTGTCAGATTTATTAACTAAACCTTTTGATGCTGGGAGATTTCAATACTTGGTAACAAGTATTGGAATGGTAAATCTCACATAATATGTGTTTGGAGTCTTTTTGTAAAAGTATGTACAGGATGATGCATTATTATTGGTCTTATTGATGATTTAGATTTTCCACTATATTTTTCTAACACTGACAAAGGTTGCTTGAACGCTGATAAGTGTTTTTGCAACGTTGTCAACAATATAATTGTCTAACGCTGACAAAGATTCCCTCAACGCTGTCATGTGTTATCGGGGCGTTGTCAGCAACAATGTTAGTTTTGTGGTTTTCAATCTAAATGTGCAGATGGTGTTAGCAGTATACCATTAGATACAGAGTTGCTTATGGATCAATGGAGAAGCATTTGGACAAGTTTTTATTTATGGATGATGGTTGGAATGTTTCATTCCTATCTTGACATAAATTTTTTTATGTTCATGCATGATTTTAGCAAACTTTTTGTATCATAGTTTAAGGGGAGGTTTTAGGAACCTTTAGGATTTTTGGGTATCCATATGAAACTCTTATCACAATTCTAGATTGTGTCCACATGTGAGTATGAGTTAGTTTTACTAAATCATGAGGCACTGTAGCATGCAAAGTTGATATACTGTGCATGCTGCCAAGACATTTTTGGCCTAGAATTGGTTGTGGTCTGTTAGGAGACTTGGGAATGATTTTGATATGGGATTTACCTGGGAGTAACAAGGATTTTATAAGGTAACTTGGTTTTTAAGAGTTTTGGTTAGCAAGGGACACTAGAGGACTGTTATGTCTATCTTGCTTATGCAAGTGTGCATAACTGGACAGTGCTTGCCGCCCTATAATAATTATCAGCTTTTGGTTATCTTCTCTAGGATAAATTACTTGTTAAGGTCATTTTTCACTTTTTAAAATATTTTTATTTTTGGACGCTGACAAGAATTTTCCAAGCGTTGTTGTGACCAAATTGGACGCTGACATGGCTATAGGAAAACGTTGACAAGATTATAGCCGTTGGGCGTTGATAGGTTATTTTTGACCGTTGACACTCAATGGGACCTACCCACTTGTTACTTTTTGACATATTTTCAAGCCGTAATTTTAGGAGTTGTTACTTTCATTTAATGCATGAGATAACTTATAACTTTTTCAATATTTTCATGATTGATTTTTGAAAATCTTTGCCTATTTTTGGGCCAATCACATGCATTCTTTTTCTCCTATAAATTTGGCTCCTATTTTAAACAGGGTATCTATAATTCTTGTCTAACAATTTTCTCTTATCAACTTCATCTTCTTCACTTAAAATTAATAGCTTTCACCAATGGCACCAAAGTTTAAACCAACAGAATTAGAATTGGGGTTCAGATCACAACACAACATGATTGCTTATCTTGAAGCTGATGATGCTCTGTTTCCCCAATACACACAAATGGTGGCGTATTTGAACGCATCCCCATTAAGGTATGCTCTTTCTCATGCACCACTCATTCCAGTCACACACATTAAGCAGTTTTGGAACACTGTCAGTTCCTCAACAGTTAATGGAGTGACCACATTGACTTCTATTGTTCATGGGAGATCTTGGGTGGTTACTGAGGCTTTGGTACGCCAAGCCTTGCATCTTGATGATGCTGATGGTATAGCCACCCTTCCCATAAATGAAATAGAACAAGGGCTTAGGGCTTTGGGATATCCTTTTCCTGATGAAGGTACTCTAAACAAGTATCATAAGCAGGAATTTCCCGCAGCCTGGAAGTACCTCATACATGTCCTCCTTCAATGTTTGAGTCCCAAATGTACTGCACACAATGAGATCAATAGATCCATTGCCAGTGCTATTGTGTGCATTGCAACAGGGCAAAAATATAACTATTCTAAACTGATTTTTGAGGGGATGTGTAAAAACAAGGGGACAAAAATGACTTTACCTTATCCCCGTTTTCTGCAAATGGTTTTTGATGATCAAGGTTACTGCTCAAGGGATCACAATGATTTTTATAAGATCCCTGAGCAAAAGAAAGATATTTTTATGAAGATGGACTCACCACCCCATAGAGACCTACCTTTAACCCAAGCCATGCTTGCTGTTATTGCAGCAGCACAACCCCAACCAGACCCCCTACCTCAAATTGACCCACAACCACAACTTGAACAAATTCCTGAACCTTTACCTTCACCTGAACAAATGCAAATTGACTCAGAATCCTTCAACGCTGACACACTCAATGTTGGCGTTGATGTGCCTATTTCCAACGCTGACACACAACCTTCACAATCCCAAACACCCCTTAACCAACCCACATCTACCCATTCTTCCACACCATCTTCCACACCTCCTGAATATAGGTTGATGAAACGCCAAAGGACTACTGGAGTGTTCTCCTCTGGTGGTCCTAGCCATGAAGCAGAGAGAACCACCACCACAAGTGTGGCTGGTGCCCTGGATGAGGCTGGGACTATTGGTTCTGGCTTAGAAGCTGGTCAAGGCAGTCCCACCATCATTAAGTCCTCATCCTTGCCCAATGAATCTGACTTGGGAGGTCAAATCCCCATTTCAGAAGAGGGCAGACTGGAACCAATGACTCTTATGGAATTGACGGCAGTCTGCATTAGCTTGCAAAAGCAAAATGCAGACTTAGTACAAGTAGTCAGCTCACAAGGCCTTGAACTCAAGCAATTGAGGGAGAGGATTGTTGTTTTGGAAAGTGATCGTGCTAGAAGAGGTATGGAGGAATCTTCCAAAGGGGAGGAAGATCAAATAAATCTGAGTGATAAGGGTAGCCAGGATGGTCAATCAATGGATGTTGCTGAGGCCCTTACATCTTTGAAGAAACAAACAGGTTTTGATACGTCCTTAGTCTCTCCCACCAACTTAAATTTATCATTTACAGCTATGTTGAGAGAGGTTACACAAGGCGCTGAGGGAAGATATTTGAGCGTTGACAAGGAAAATTTGGACGCTGATAGAATTATTTTGGGCGCTGATAGAACAAATTTGGGCGTTGATAGACCTGCACATGAAGGTGATGTATCCCAGTCATCATCTATCATCAAGGAGGTTTCTACTCAGGTATTACCATATACCTTACCAACCATTGCACCATCAGATAAGGGTAAGGGTAAACACATTTCCAGCCTTGAAAATCCGGGTAGATTTGTACCCTTGCATTGTAAAACCATTTTGACTCTCTTAACCAATACCATTTGTAAATCCGACTCCTAAGTTTGAAAATAGACTCTAGACTCAAGGTATAAAGCCAAAGAACATCCCTCAAACATTTTTAAAACTCCACTTATAGTCCCCGAGATTTGACATAATTATCGAATGCAAATTCAGATTGTGTCGATACTCGCCTCCCAGTACACGAAAATTCAAATTAGCGTAACTTCTACCTCGTTTGAGTTAGAAGGTCTATCTTATACCAAATATAAGTTTGAGAGAATCTCTACAACTATATCCTATAGTCTCAACCTTGCCTTAGGCTTAAGAGCACAAAAATCCCCTTAAACAATTTGGTCTAAAGTACTACTTTCAAAACCATACCAAAACATCTTTTTTCAATCATTTTCTCAACATCTAAACCTATTATAACACAAATCAAACATTCTAATCCATTCCTAACATACCTAGTCACTTGTATGAACAATCATTTAGAAAACTCATTTCATAAATCATATTTGTAATATGATTAAAAAAATTTAAAAGGTTGTTAACATCATTACAAACATAAACCCATAAACAAAATAGATCAAAATCAACAATCAAACAAACACCCCCTTTGGCCGTAGCGAATGATGAACCAAAACACCCCAAAAAAATTAACCCAAGCTTGTTTAATTAATTTCCCTTGTTTATAAACACAAAACAAGAACATGCATATAGAAAAATTAGTTCAAAACCCACTTGTTCATAAGAATAAATTATTGGAAAAGTTAAAGTAATGCATGTGTGATTTTAATGGATTAAAACACTCACAAGAAGAATGGAAGATGGGTCTTTGCTTATTTTCTTCCAAAGTCAAGTAAAAAAAATTTGGTGGTGGTGGAGTGGTGTTTGGCCGTCGGTATTCAACAGAGAGGGGGAGAGATTTTTCAAAAATTTTGAAATGGTAAAATGAGTAAGTATGTGTGAAAAATTTAATTTATACCAAGGTGAGGGTAAAAAGTGACAAGTTAACTATCTGTTGGCCTTATTAATAAAACATGTGCTAAAGAGCAGGATTTAGGCTAATACTCGGTTTTTAAAAATTAGCGGGAGTCGGGGTTTGTTCCGGCTACCTAAAAATACTTTTAAAAGGTTCAAACGCGCACAAAATAAAGTGAAATGGTTTTGACTCGACTTAACACGTAAATAAAAATAAAAACTTCGAAAAATTCAAATATCGATCAATCGATAATAAAACGTTAATTTTTGGGCATCCGTCGGTATCGTAGTCGCTATCGGTTCTTCTAATTCGTCAAACGTAAAATACACAACCTCAAACATTGGTTTCAACTCAAACCATCAAACATACTACCAACAAAATTTCTCAAAAATTTCAAAAATATACGTAAATTAAGGTTAAATAGTGACCTCGGGTTCTAGGTATCACCTCCTCCCCTCTTTAAAAGAGCGACGTCTCTGCGTTCGTCTCTTCTTATACTCACATTTTGTACCACTAGAACAAATGAGGAAACTTTTCCTTAAAGAAATCCTAACGTTCCCACGTGAATTCCGGTCCACGCCTAGAATTCCATTGTACCTTCACAATGGGAATTCTACTATGCTTCAATCTCTTAACTTCCCGATCCAGAATCTCCACTGGCTCCTCCACACAATGCAATTTGTCATCAAGCTGAATCTCATCCAAAGGAATCACCAAATACTTATCTACCAAACACTTCTTCAGATTTGACACGTGAAACGTGTTATGAATAGCACTAAGCTCATTCAGCAATCCAACTTGTAAGCAACCGGTCCAATTTGTTTAATGATCTTGAATGGTCCAATATACCTTGGACTCACCTTTCCCCTCTTCCCAAAACGAATCACACCTTTCCATGGCGATACCTTAAGCATAACCATGTCTCCAACCTCGAATTCCAACGGTTTCCTCCTATTATCGGTGTAACTCTTTTGTCAGCTTCTTGCAGCAAGCAATTGGTTCTTGATTTACACAATCTTCTCAGTAGTCTCCGAAATCATCTCAGGTCCAGTCAACTGACTCTCCCCTACTTCACTCAAACGCACTGGAGACCTACATTTCCGTCCATACAACGCTTCAAACGGTGCGGCCTTAATACTCACGGGATAACTGTTGTTATACGAGAATTCCATTAAAGTCAAATGACGTTCCCAACTTCCACCAAAGTCAATCACGCACACCCGAAGCATGTCTTCCAACGTCCGAATAGTCCTCTCACTCTGGCCATCAGTCTCGGGATGATTAGCCGTACTCAAACTCAACTCAGTGCCCAACGCACGCTGGAGAGATCTGTGGATCCCTATTGATCGTTCGACTCAATGGTTAAGAACCATTATATCTAGGTTGATCATCGTTCATATGATAACATAGCGGAAAAGAACAATGATCATAACAAGGTGTTTAGGCACAAGACACATGAATTAAAACAAATGGGTTGCTCATTATATTAATAACAAACAACCACTAGAGGTGTATACATTGAATCCCACATCTAGTGCGACACACACTTTAGGTTTACATTGTGAATGAATGATATGAATAAAACCTAAGACTCTTGTTCCTTTTATAGTGGAAGGAACAGAATCTACAAGAGATAAAATCAAATAAACATCTAAATCTTCTATTTCTATAGATATATACTGAATATATTATTTATAATATATCCAATATATTCCCTAAATAGAATTCTCCATCAGCGTGTAAACATCTGTCAGCGTCTCAACACTTTCCGTTAGCGTCTCAACACTTTCCGTCAGCGTCTCAACTAGCCGTGTCAGCGGCTTTGACAAACGTCTTGATGTTTTCTTCGTTTTGAGTTTCTGCCACATCAACTCATATAATTTTAGACCCAACAATCTTCCCCTAGTTGATGTCGGCAAAACTTGTATATCTCTTGTAAGTTGTACATGATCTTCAAATTGCTTCCCCTCAAGTGTAGCATGCGTATCTTCCCCTTTTTGTCACATCAACAGGGAAGTAAACAATGTATGCAATCTTTGAAGATTCTCCAAAAGTAGCTCTGTGTAATGATCTTGAAGAAAAATAAATAAAGTATTCTTGATGTAGAAGTAAAATAACCCAATCTTATGTTCCATGTCTTGTTTATCCATGTGATGAAGAACTTATACCAGATTGAGAAAGAATATAAGTAGACCTCGATCCCTTGTCAATATTCTCATCCCTTGTGAGACACTGAGCACGATAATGTAACTCCTTCAAGTGTTTATGACAAGTCTTCGTCACCAACCATGTAAAGCACGAACAAGTTATCTTTAAAGTTTGAGTGTCACAGGAAACACCACGACTTTAAGATATGATAGAACACAAACTCGCGAAAATCTTCTTCAATCATCAAACTTACCATAAGAATTCTTCCCCTTAAGCTAACACCTCTTCATGACGAATTTGAATGAAATAACATCTTCATACCATATGTAAAAGTGTTATGCTGAATAACTCTTTTGCAAGGCTATCCCGATTACATAGTTTAAATATCCATCAAATTCTCACGAATAATTGCTAACTCGCTTTATGATCATTAATCCTTTTCAAAATATCCGAGCCATGAATATCAACATGATATTCTAAATTAAAACGGAGATTCCATGTACCTTTGTGTGTATTTTTCTCCTTTTTGTGTGCTCAAAACGTACCAGTTTTCTCAAACAGCAGCAATCAGTGTGTTGTCCAATAACCAATTCTTTCCAATATCTTCATCAGATGCATTGTCCGATATTGGACGACACTTATCAGCGTTGAAATAGCATATATCGGACGACACTGTCAACCTATCAGTGTTGACTTATTCCTGTCAGCGTCAAACATCTTCCTGTCAGCGTCAACATTACTCTTGTCAGCGCCAACCATAAACCTTGTCAGCGTCTCGTCTCTTTCACTTGTCAACGTTGAATTAAATATCAACGTTGAATAAAATAAGTGAAGCAATAAACCACATCCAAATTATGCTTAAACCGTGATCTCTCCATGCCTTTTTGAATGGGTTTTGATCAAGTGACCTCAAGTACACCATAACTAATCGTGTGAATGCATTGTATACAGCTTCACGTCACTAGCTTACTTTGATCAACCAATCAAAACTTTCAGGTCGTGTGAACACAGAATGAACACTCGATCACCATATCTTGATTAGTAACCAATAAGAATTTAATACCCGTGTGAATGCAAAGCTTCTTGATCGTGTGAACACCAGCATGTTTAACCAATCAGAAATCAATCACTGTGTGAACACAAAGCTTAACAACCGTGTGAACACACTCCTTATAAATCTTATGACGGGGACCAGCAAACACAATATTTAACAAAAGTAGAAGGTAACGAGACCTTCACACACACTTTTGTACTTCAATTTGATTCTCCACGTCATGATTTCCTTTTAAAAAGAAACACCAAACGTGATCACTTGCTTTGCACAGCCCTCGATCAAATAGCAGCCAACCAAACATAATCTTGGATCTAGGGTTTATTATAAAACCCTAACAACAATCACAATAACACCAATGGATCTAGGGATTTGACTGAACTGAATTTGATTCTAGGGTTTGGAATAAACCCTAATTCATTATTTTATGTGAACCATAAAACTTCATACCTCCTTTGCAGCCAACTTCGACATAGAATAAATTCTTCATTAGAGATCAAATCGAAAATCCCTTTGGTGAGATTCAAGACACAAGTGCCATGAATCTACAGTTCAAAAATCACGAAGATCCAACGGTTAACGAAGGAGAGATCGTGTTTTGAACATGGCTGTCCACAGAAAACTGCATTCACTCAGCTGCTGACTTCGACGCTTAATAACTTTTTCTTGGGGATAGATCTCGACAATCCCTCCGGTGGATATCTAGATATATGTATGTAGAACACACATATAAAATTTCGTGGCGATCCAACGGTTCAATAAAAAGTTATGCCCTTCTGAATACTGCTGCGCACACAAAAACGTCCAGAAAAACTCCATACGAATTTTTCTTCTTCACCATACACGAACACCTCGTCGGACCTAGATATCAAGAGCCTTAGGCTCTGATACCAATTGTGGATCCCTATTGATCGTTCGACTCAATGGTTAAGAACCATTATATCTAGGTTGATCATCGTTCATATGATAACATAGCGGAAAAGAACAATGATCATAACAAGGTGTTTAGGCACAAGACACATGAATTAAAACAAATGGGTTGCTCATTATATTAATAACAAACAACCACTAGACGTGTATACATTGAATCCCACGTCTAGTGCGACACACACTTTAGGTTTACATTGTGAATGAATGATATGAATAAAACCTAAGACTCTTGTTCCTTTTATAGTGGAAGGAACAGAATCTACAAGAGATAAAATCAAATAAACATCTAAATCTTCTATTTCTATAGATATATACTGAATATATTATTTATAATATATCCAATATATTCCCTAAATAGAATTCTCCATCAGCGTGTAAACATCTGTCAGCGTCTCAACACTTTCCGTCAGCGTCTCAACACTTTCCGTCAGCGTCTCAACTAGCCGTGTCAGCGGCTTTGACAAACGTCTTGATGTTTTCTTCGTTTTGAGTTTCTGCCACATCAACTCATATAATTTTAGACCCAACAAGATCTCCAAAACTCAGAAGTAAATCTGTTGTCGCGATCCGAAATAATCGACAAAGGCACCCAATGTCGACAAACGTTATCCTTCACATACACACTGGTAAGCTTCTCCATACTATCCGTCTTCTTCATAGGCAAAAAGTGAGCAGATATCGTCAATCTATCTACGATTACCCAAATCATATCATAACAACTAGGAGTTCTGGGTCAACCCATTACGAAATCCATAGCGATCTTCTCCCACTTCCATTCCGTAATCTCAGGTTACACCAATAACCCAGACGGTCTTTTGTGTTCAGCCTTAACTTTCGGACAAGTCAAGCACTTACTAACGTACCGAGCAATGTTTGCTTTCATATTCGGCCACCAATACACCTTCTTCATATCATGATACATCTTATCTGATCCAGGATGTATCGAATACTTCGTCTTATTAGACTCTTTCATAACCAATTTTTTCACTCCAGGAGGTGGACATAACGGTAACCAAATTCGATTCTTGAAATACCTCACTCCATCCGACTTCACCACAAAAAGCGGATTCATCATTCTACCCAGATTCTCTGCCTTGACATTCTCTTTCATCAACCAATTCGTTTGAGCCTTCAATGTCATTCCAGTCAAATCGACACTCTCAGTCATTAGCAAAGCTCTAACTCTAAGAGGTTTCTCCCTTTCCTTCCTACTAAGCGCATCAGCTACTACATTCGCCTTACCGGGACGGTAGCGAATCTTTTAGTCATAATCACTCAGTAACTCAACCCATCTCTGTTGCCTCATGTTTAACTCCTTTTGATCCAAGATATGTTGCAAACTCTTGTGTTCCGTGAACACCACACACTTGGTTCCATACAGGTAGTGTCTCCACAACTTTAACGTAAAAACTACGGCACCAAGTTCTAAATCATGCGTAGTGTAGTTCTCCTCATGCTTCATCAGTTGTCTTGACGCGTAAGCAATCACCTTTTCACGTTGCATCAACACAGCTCCATAACCCTTGTGAGACGCATCACCATAAACCATTAAGTCTTCAATTCCTTCCGGCAATGACAAAATCAGAGCAGAACATAACTTATCCTTAAGCGTTTCGAAAGCGGCTTCTTCATCTAGTCCCCACTCAAACACCTGATTCTTCTTAGTAAGCTTGGTCAATGGCTTTGCGGTTAACGAAAATCCTTTGATAAATCTCCGATAGTAACCAGCTAAACCAAGAAATTGTCGAACTTCAGTAGGCGTTGTCGGTACAGACCAATCCTTAATTACCTCAATCTTGCCAGGATCTACACGAACACCTTTGATGTCAATCACATGCCCAATAAATTGCAAATATTCAACCAATATTCACACTTGGAGAATTTTGCGTACAACTTCTCTCTCTTCAACAATTTTAAAATTGTTCTCAAATGCTTCTCATGCTCTTCCTTGCTCTTGGAATAAATAAGGATATCGTCAATGAACACAATGACAAATTTTTCCAAATATGGCTTGCACACACGGTTCATCAAATCCATAAATACAAGAGGCGCATTCGTCAAACCAAACGGCATTACTTGAAACTCAAAATGCCTATACCGAGTATGGAAAGCTGTTATAGGAATATCTTCCTCTCTAACTCGCAGTTGGTGATAACCCGATCTCAAATTGATCTTCGAGTACACACTTGAACCTTGAAAGTGGTCAAATAAGTCATCAATCCTCGGCAATGGATACCGATTCTTGATCGTGAATTTGTTAAGCTCCCTATATTCAATACACATTCTAAACGATCCATCCTTCTTCTTCACAAACAACACAGGCGCTCCGCAAGGCGATGAACTCGGTCTAATTAACCCCTTATCTATCAATTCCTTCAATTGATCGGATAACTCCTTCAATTATGACGGTGCCAATCGATAAGGCACACGAGCAACCTGTAACACCCCATTTGTTAAAATGGAATATCACAGTAATATATTGCGTGTCATCAAAGTATGCAAGGTAAATGTCTAAACATTCATGACCATAAATGGATATACCGGAAACAAAGGTCGGTAGTCCAAGTAACTCAACACAAGCAAATATAAGTACTGTAAAGGAAAATGACTAAACAATGTCTAACATGAAATAAAGTAAGATAAAGTATGATAAATGCATAAGATATAGAAGGCTGGATAGCTTTCCATCCGAATACACATACTCTTGAGATCCTACTTGCGACCTTGGGTACCTGCCGTTTGGGAACATAGAAATGGAAAACGGCTGAGCATAATGCCCACTGCACAGATATACAATAAAGCATGGAGACATAGAGTATGAAAGTATAAAAGAGCATATAAAGCATGAAAGGCAGCGAAAATGAATAAGTCCCGGGAAACCTAGGCGTATAACATGTTTACTGCTTTTAGTTTTGAAAAATAGCTTATGTTTACTTATGAAAATCTGCATTAGTTTAATGTACCAAAAGCCAATAAAGGTCATGAGGTCAACAAAGTGCATGAATACTTGCAGGGATGACCTCGTCATGCAATTAGAGGGGATGCCTCTAATTAATATGGTATTGGGTAGGAGGGATCAGCTCCTTGTGAAGGATGCAAGGCACACACCACATTCACCATGAAATCCTGACTGACACTGTAACTAGGATGCACCCATACGCCCCACATGATAATAAAAGCCAAATAAACTGAAAGGGATGCCACGAGCTATCACTCCGCCGTGGTAAAGTCATAACACTAGTGCCTCTAGTGTTATGGTTATGGTACCTCCATAACTAGGTGAAACTAGCATGCATGTATATGGCTAAGGTAACTAATAAAATATAAGAATTTAAATCTGTAACTACTGGGAAAACAGTTGACTGCATACGGGAAATCCTAATAAAGGAATAGATTGTCCTTACTGAAACGGGAAATCCGTACCTTGTGTCCAGTAGAAGCTAACAGAAATGCTGAAGAACCTACTCTGCCTTGACGGATAATACTACATATGAATAGAGACGTGTATGAGTTGTCTGATTTACATGTGTTTTATTGGTTCTGTGTGTTCTTAGCTTATTATTCATGCTCAGTCATGTTTTAACTGTTTTAGTGTTAACTATAGTTATTATTGTATTCTGTTGTTTATTATTCATGTAATAAGGTATTATAATACTTGTATGTAATACTAAGTAACCTTCTAAAAATAGCAGGTTTTCATAAATAGTAAGTTTCTAAAAATAGAAAGTTTCTAAAAATAGCAAGTTTCTCTAATTAGAAATAAGCTTGATTATTAATGTCAAGTAAATTTTATTTAGTAAAATACAATTCATGGTTCAAGTATCATAGATTACTAAATAATTAGCTTGGTTAATTTAATAAACTATAGTTTATAAGAATTTAATTAAAAATACATGTTTAATTAAATTAAGCTAAGTAAATACTTAGGTTAGTCATGAAATATCAATTTTAATATTTTAACCTAAGTCATGTATTTAATTTAAATAAATAATCTTGGAAAACAATTTAATTAAACTATTAAACTGCTTTTAAAAATTCCTGAGCCCGAACCCGTGTTTAAAAACTACCCCGAGCCCGAAAATGCCTAGCCGACACCACATAGCCGGCGGCTAGTGGTGTCAGTTGGCGGCTGAACAACAACCGCAGCCCCATCAGTGGCTAGACTAGCTAGCCGGTTGCCACTGGTGGCCTTCGGTTCCCACTGCCGAGCCCAGCTTGCCACTGCCGAGCCCGTTTCACCCCGACCTATGCTGGTGCCACATTGTTCTTGTTAAACCGAGCCACACCGACACCCTAGTGGTCTCGGTTAGCCCCGAAACCAAACCAAAACCCACCCCGACTCGAGGTCGGGGCTCCCTTGTCTTGCGTCTGAGCCAAAACCACCCCACACCGAGACCTTAAGGTCTCGGCTGGGCGAAACAAACACGACGGCGGGCTCTCGGTTTAGGTCTCGACCGAACAAAGCAAACACCAAACACCCTTAATTCTTTATTTTTAATTAATCTTAACATGTTTTCATGACTTGTTTTTAAGATTAATTACATGGAATCATAAAAAGGTTAAAAGAATTAAAAGAAAAAGGTTATGATTTTACCGAGTGCGTAGTAGAAAAAGGTTTATGATCACGAACACGTACACACAAAAATCAAAGAGCAAAATCGCCCCGAACACCCCTTGGTGTGATCAACAGCCGACGACAAGAGGGAAAAAGGAGGCAAGGGTTCTTTATTTTTCTTTAACCGAAAATTATGAGAAAACCCTTCCTGTGTTTTTCTTGTTATTAGTTTATTATAGGTCATGGCCAAAAGGCCCATTTCTTTTCTTTGCCCTTAGCCGCGGCCAACATGGGGCCCACGAGGAAACCCATAGTATTTTCTAGTTAAGTAAATACTCGTGTACGTTCGTGTTTTTAGTTGTCGTGAATTCTTATATCGTGAACACGTCACATTTATAATATACGTAAATACATGTTATTTAATGCCGTGACACGTGTAATATATTATAAATGGAAAGTTTAAATTTTATCTTATTTTCGTGTATTTACTGTTCATGTTTACTGCTCATGGTATTTTAATGCGGGTTTTACAACTCTTCCCCACTAAAAGAACAATTCGTCCTCGAATTGGAGAAAACATAAACTGAAAGAAACATACCTGAATCAGAACTGGAAATGAGGGTATGAAGTCCGTATAGACTCCTCCGTCTCCCAAGTGGCTTCCCGCTCAGGATGATCCCTCAAGAGGATTTTGACGAAAGGAATAGTCTTCCTCCGCATGACACGATCCTTTCATTCAAGAACACTCTCGGGTTCTTCGACATATGAAAGATCCTCTCGAATCTGATCAAGCGGACAATGCACAACATGAACAGGATGATACTTGTATCCTCTGAGTAAGGAAACATGGAACACGTCGTGAATGTGTGATAGCTGAGGCGGTAAGGCTAAATGATATGACACTTCACCAACGCGTTCTATGATTTCGAACGGTCTGATGAAGAGAGGACTGAGCTTCCCTCTGATTCCAAAAAGTTTAGCTCCTCGTGCAGGTGATACCTTAAGGAAAACGTGATCACCTACATTGAAAGATACATCTCTACGACGTTTATCAGCATAGCTCTTCTGGCGAGCACGAGCCTCCTAAAGCTTCTCCTTGGCGACATCGACCTTCTCATTGGTTAACTCAATCATCTCTGGACCCTCAGTCAGTCGTTCGCTCACTTGATCCCAGCAGATTAGGGCGCGACACTTCCTACCATACAACATCTCAAACGGTGCATACTCGATGCTAGCGTGCCAACTGTTGTTGTATGCAAACTCCACTAGGTAGATATAATCATCCCAGCTTCCTATCTATTCTAGAGCACACGCCGCAACATGTCCTCCAATGTCTGAATGGTACGCTCTGACTGTCCGTCGGTCTGAGGATGAAAGGCAGTGCTGAGCTTAAGTCTGGTGCCCCAAGCTCTCTGTAGGCTCTACCAAAATCGTGAAATGAAACGGGGATCTCTGTCAGAGATGATTTCTGATGGAGTACCATGCAGTCTGATGATCTCCTTCTGAAAAGTGTCTGTCAATTTGCTGACCGGATGCTCCTTGCGTATTGGCAAAAGATGAGCAGATTTGGTCAATCTATCCACAATAACCCAGATGGCGTCGTGTTTCCTCTGAGTCACCGAAAGACCAGTAAAAAATCCATGGATATTTTTTCCCACTTCCATTCTAGAATATCCAATGGTTGTAGTAACCCACTAGCTCTCTAGTATTCAATCTTAACCTACTGACAGATCATACATTTAGAAACGAAGGTGGCAACATCCTGCTTCATACCACTCCACCAAAAATGTTGCTTGATGTCGTGGTACATCTTGGTGGAACTAGGATGTATGGTAAATAGAGAGCTGTGAGCTTCAGTTAGCACAACTTCCCTAAGTGTAGAGTCATTAGGAAAAACTAGTCTAGTGCCCTGCCATAAGATACCATCATCGTCAACACGAAACTCCGTCAGCTGATCAAGGTTCTGAATAATAGCCCAAATCTCACCATCGTCTTTCTGAGCTTCCTTGATCCTAGAATGTAAGTCTAGTTCCACCTTAAGATTCGCCCAGTAACCATGTTGTCCTCGTACACAAAACTAAATATCGGTCATCTCTAGGTCACGGATGATCTCCTTTGCTATCTAGATGCCATCAATCATACCCGACCTTCTGCTTAGAGCATCTGCCACCACATTCTCCTTACCAGGATGGTACTGAATGTTGGTGTCGTAATCCTTCAGTAGCTCTAACTATATTCTCTGTCTCATGTTTAGTTCCTTTTGGGTGAAGATGTACTTGAGACTCTTGTGATCGGTGAAAATGTCACATGATTCACCATACAAATAATGCCTCCAGATCTTCAATGCAAAAAAAACTGCTGCCAGCTCCAAATCATGAGTAGGATAGTTTTCTTCATAAGGTTTAAGATGTCGTGATGCGTATGCAATAACCTTCCCATGTTGCACGAGAACACAACCTAAACCATTTCCTGAAGCGTCACTATAGATCTGAAGTCCACCTGTACCAGATGGGAGAGTAAGAATCGGTGCAGTCACTAACTTCCGCTTAAGGTCTTCAAAGCTCTTCTCTCGTTCTTCAGTCCAGACGAATTTCTCTCCTTTCCTCATCATCTTAGTCAAAGACAAGGCTAGCCGTGAAAAGTTCTCTACAAACCTGCGGTAGTAGCCAGCTAAACCCCGAAAACTTCTGACCTTTGTTGCAGATGTAGGTCTCGGCCATGTTGTGATAGCTTCAACCTTTACAGGATCCATGGTGATCACCTCTATAGATACAATATGGCCCAGAAATGCCACCTTGCTTAACCAGAACTCACACTTGTAGAACTTGGCATACAACTGCTTCTGACGAAGAATCTGCAAGACTGTATGAAGGTGTTCCTCATGTTCCTCCATGGATTTGGAGAAAATCAGGATGTCATCAATAAAAACGATAACGAACTTGTCTAGAAACTTATGGAAGACACGATTCATCAAATCCATGAAGACTGTTGGAGCATTTGTGAGTCTGAAAGGCATGACTACGAACTCGTAGTGCCCATAACGTGTACGGAAAGCAGTCTTAGAGATGTCCTGATCTTTAACCCGTAACTGATGGTAACCGGACCTTAGATCAATCTTGGAGAAATACTTGGCGCCTTGAAGTTGATCGAAAAGGTCATCAATACGCGGCAAAGGATAACGATTCCTGATCATGATCTTGTTCAATTCACGATAGTCTATACACAAATGCATGATGCCGTCTTTCTTCTTCACGAAAAGTACAGGTGCACCCCATGGCGATGCACTGGGATGGATGAAACCTCGCTCCAGAAGTTCCTGCAGCTGATCTTATAATTCTTTAAGCTTGATGGGAGCTATGCGGTAAGGAACATTGGAAATTGGATCTGCACCTAGAATGAGCTCAATTCCAAACTTGACTTCACGAACAGGTGGTATGCCCGGAAGTTCATCAGGAATACGTCAGGAAATTCTGACACAATAGGTTGATCTTTTATCGATGGAGACTCGGCAGTAATTTCATGAATGTTGGCTATGAAGCCTTGACAGCCGTGTGTTAGTAATGCGAGCACCTCCATAGATGAAATAATTTGTACAGACCTCCCTGGCAGAAAACCATGGTGTATGTACTCTGGAGATTTAACATCACCGAAGATAACCTGATAAGTGTGGCAGTCTATAGTAGCCTGGTGTTTGGATAACCAATCCATGCCTAATATCAAATCAAAATTGCACATGTCCAAAGGAAGTGCGTCAACTCTGCGGATTTTATCATCAAATTCTAGGGGAAGATCTCTGTACACCTGGGTGATTCATACAGAGTCCCTAAGTGGCGTGTAAATGCTTAAGGCATTATCTAATGGAATAAGGAAAATCCTAACACGTGTAGCAAAAGTAGTGGATATGACTTAATGAGTCGCTCCAGTATCAAACAAACCGCATGTTGCCAAACCATTCATAAAGAGATTCCCAGTGATGGTACCTGAAGTCTTGTTCGCCTGATCTCTAGTAGTAGTGAACACGCGACCAGAAGTAGGAGGTGGTTTGGAGTCGGCATGTACAAAGGTGCCTTCTATCTCACTTTGGCGACAATCCTTCTACTGATGGCCTTGTTGGCCACACTTGAAACAACCACCAGTACCTCGGTGGAAAACACCAGAATGTCTGCGCGAACAAGTAGGGCAGATAGGATGCGTGAACCCTCCAACAGGCGTCCTAGCTAGCTGAGAGCCTGTTTCAGGATTTCATGCATGAGACGTGATCATGGAACATAAGCATGATTACATAGAAGGTTAAATAGTTACCAGATGAAGTAGAACGGTTAGGATGTAAACCTCCACGGTCCTGATCCCTGCCGTTGTTATTGTTCCTGAATATTAGTCGCTAGAGTGTCAAAATACCATAACATAAGACAGTTTAACATGAAAGAAGGTAAATGTAAGGACCTGTTGTTGTTCGAGTTATTGGCATTGTTACGGTAATTATCATTACCGCCACGTCTATCTGAACCAGAACGGTCGTTGGTCTGATCGTTTCCCTTTGATGATTGATGCTGAGCGACCGCAGGTTTCCGGTCGCCAGTCTTTTGTCTGAAAAATGAAGTTGGACAGAGGATGATATGAAAATGAAAGTACTGAAAGAGATGAATGGTTTATAATTGGTGATTGAAGATACCTCTTCACTGATCGATCATCACCAAACTCATCTCGTTCTTGAAGCATCTCAAGCTTTCGGGCTGCATCGGCCACCTGTGCCACTATAGTGAACGTAGCAAAAACCAAACTGTTGGCAACCTAAGTGCAAAGAGCCCAGCGAAACTTCTTAGCTTGCTCCTCAGCAGTACCAGCTACTGCCCCCAAGAATCCAGCCAAACGAAGAAACATCTGTAAACAGCAACCTATCGGATATTATGATAATCCCTCTTAAGTCTCTCTTGCTTAGCATACGGGAAGTACTGATTAAGGAAGAGCTCCTTAAATGGTCCCATGTCAGCAGTGCAACCCAATCATCACCATCGTTGGACTGCTTGACTGACTTCCACCACTGCAGCACATCACCTTGAAAATTATAGCAAGCCTGTCTTGCCTTGAAAACGCTATCACAACCCAGCGCATCAAATATCTTCTCAATATCAGAAATCCAAGCTTCAGCTTCAGAGGGGCTATCAGTCTGCTCAAATGAACGGGGTCTCTGTTTGTTGAATCGCTCCAACCAAGTCATAAGGGTAACAGGCGGTGGTGGTGGAGGATTGTTGTGGTTCTAAGGATGAGGGCCAAATTGAACGCCCTTATCTTGGATTTCAGCATGAACCTTGTCCCTAATTTCATTGCAAAGTTGGGGAAGGAGGACTTGCAAAGCTGCATTCACAGATGTAGCTAAATCTTGAGCATTGCGTGTGTTCACCATCTGACAGATTAAAACAAAATGCAACATAAATAATGAGTCTGAATAAATACGACATGAATAGAAATGCATGACCAATGTATAAAACATGGTTTATTTATGATGCATAAAATAGTTTTAAAATGCATGGTAAATTAAATATGATGATATGTCCATGAGTGAACGCCTATGGGTCGGTTCACAAAAACAAAAAGGCAAGTGTGGATGCCTATGTGTCGGTCTACTAAACAATAAAATATTTCGATAAAACACATGCGACTAAATAGGGCCAGTCCTGTACCAACCATTACTTAGTCAAAATTCCTGTGACAATGAGATGAAATGCATGAAATGAATACATGAAATGAAAATGAAATGAATGCATGAAAACCAACTGTCAGTTCTAGGAAGACGCTGGTGATTACCTGTAAGTCACAGGTCATGTTTTATAAAGCTACATGTCGAAACCTTGTCTCTGATACCATAATTGTAACACCCTATTTGTTAAAATGGAATATCACAGTAATATATGGCGTGTCAACAAAGCATGCAAGGTAAATAAATAAACATTCATGACCATAAATAGAAATACCGGAAACAAACATCGGTAGTCCAAGTAACTCAACACAAGCAAATATAAGTACTGTAAAGGTAAAGGACTAAACAATGTCTAACATGAAATAAAAAAAGATAAAGTATGATAAATTCATAAGATATAGAAGGTTGGATAGCTTCCATCCGAATGCACATACTCTTGAGATCCTACTTGCGACCTTGGGTACCTGCCGTTTGGAAACATGGAAATGGAAAACGGCTGAGCATAACGCCCAGTGCAAGGATATACAATAAGCATGGAAACATAGAGTAATGAAAGCATAAAAGAGCATATAAATCATGAAAGGCAGCGGAAATAAATAAGTCCTGGGAAACCTAGGCGTATAACATGTTTACTGCTTTTAGTTCTAAAAACTTAGCTTATGTTTACTTATGAAAATTTGTATTAGTTTAATGTAACAAAAGCCAATATAGGTCATGAGGTCAACAACGTGCATCAATACTTGGAGGGTAGACCTCGTCATGCAATTAGAGGGGATGCCTCTAATTAATATGGTAATGGGTAGGAGGGATCAACTCCTTGTGAAGGATGCAAGGCACACACCACATTCACCATGAAATCCTGACTGCCACTGTAACTAGGATGCACCCATACGCCCCACATGATAATAAATAATAATAAAGGCCAAATAAACTGAAAGGGACGCCACGAGCTATCACTCCGTCGTGGTGAAGTCATAACACTAGTGCCTCTAGTGTTATGGTTATGGTACCTCAATAACTAGGTGAAACTGGCATGCATGTATATGGCTAGGGTAACTGTAGATTTGTAAATCTATGCTTATGTTTTTAGAGAGAGAAAGAGATAGAAAGATGGTGGATTTCACACTTCTAGAAAGAGAAACTAAGAAAGAACTATGTGTAAAATAAGAAAACCACCCCCTCTCCATCTAAGGAGAGGGTTTATATACCCAAGCCCATGTGATGGGCTTGGGTTTACAATAGGCCGCCGGCCCATACAATCCATGGGCTCGGTTTTGGGCTTTGTTTGATAAAAGTAAATAACTAAACTACGAGCTATAACATGGACTATTGTTGGAGTGACCGATCCTTTCTAATACGTAAAACGTATTTCCAGCAATCTCCCCCTAAGGGAGGTCACTCCAAACAAGGGCGTTACCCAAGTTACAATAATAAAATAAACCTAGCATACTATGCTTGTCTTGAGCTCGTAGTCTTCGTCTTTCTTTTTCTTTTTCTGGTGAACATGCTGATGTGATCTTTGATATCAATCTTTGAGCATCAATCTCTTGCCTTGATCTCGTGCATCCATCACTTGTGATCTTTGCCTCTTCGTGACCTCACGTCCCACATACTTATACCTTCGTAATTCTTGAAAGCTTCAGAGTTTGAAACAGCGGAGACTTAACTTTTAGGCTTTCTTGAATTAGATGAGATATTAAGTGCATAAAGTATAAGCATGCGGGGATGACTTCTTCTTGGATTCCGCAACGCCACCGTCTTCAAATGCCGCAACATAAGTAGACACGAACGAAATGGCTTTGAACATTTCATTCTAAATCGGTAGCATTTTACCTCCGGTCGGTGAAGATCGTTGGACGATATTAGATATCGTACCCGTGACGGATAGTTTCAATTAAGTAACTTCCTGACAGGATTTCGCGGGTAAACCCGTTCTCTTTATTCGACCGTCCAAAGCTGACTGCGAACATAAAGAGTGAATCATTTGGATAATAATATCCGCATGATTTGAAGCCGTCAATTCATGTTCCTGGAACAAGTGAAATTCAATTAAGAACCGCACCATCGTTGCTTTCCAGTTGTCACGAGCTTGATTCGTATAGAATCTTGCAAGTTACCTACCAAGTGCTGTTTGAGGTTAACACTAGAAGGATTTCCACTCATCACCGTGAATACAAAGGTATCTCTCTGAGTGTTCTGGCAAGATCACTGAGGTATTGCGTAGAGGCCTGGAACGTGTTTAAATTCAGTTAAGAATTAAACAGCCGTTGCTTTCCAGTTACCACAAGTTTGATTCATAAAGAATCGCACAAGTCACCTACCATGAGCTTTTTGATATTCGCTCAAGAAGGATTTCCATCTTCATTGTAAATACTTTCGTATTACTCGGATGTTCAGGCAAGATCATGAAGATTTTGCGTAGGACTCTTAAGATCTTTCTTACTTTTCACAGTGTATGAAGAAGCAAGGAATTATGAAAGTGTGTCCTAATGAGATATTTAATGATCTCAAATGGCTCTAGACTCGATCGTGCACTTTGGATTTTAGTGATCGGAGGCTGGAGAGGAGTGCCACCTTTTCAATACCAATTTATTCGGAGTGAATAAATCAATAGATAACGTGTTGTCTCCGTGTGATTAAAACAAATACCTTTTGAGAGATATCTGAGTTAGCTGGAATGGGTTGTGCATTGCATCACTGGGTCCATGATGTCTGTCTTCAATATCAAGAATCATTAAAATGATCTCAATAGCATATGTGTTGACTCGGTTTCTGCCTAAGTTGTAAGGAGGGCTTCTTTCTTTACACCCTTTTATCTTTACAATTCTTTTTCATTCTTCAACCCCTTCAATGCTTACCAATACGTCATAACTAGCACCTTGTTGTGATTGTTCCAGTGCTAACTTAAGTACTTGGTCGGCATTCAGCTACGTTCACAATCTTTCTCCAACTTTCCTAAGGACTACTATTTCTAGCTATGGAATGTCCTTGGGAAGATTCCTCCGGTTCTGGAAGAATCATTGGACTTAACCTATCCTACCATCCTTATGTCACCACAATCTTCATCGTCGTGAAATAAATGGGTTTAAGGTAAGTATATGTCACCATGAAAATCCATTTTGATATAGCAAAACCATTTTGCTCCCCCTTAACATATGCTACGATACTCGAAAACATTTCGCACATGTCGGGATGAGCCAGCACATTAAGTCAAACAATTTGTGATAATATCCCATATTAAATCACATTTTCTCCCCCATATTAAAAATATTAACCCAATCGATGTTTTTAATATCAATTGATTTAATGAAGTTTTAACAAAGGTTTTGGGAAAAAAATGCAGGTCCGTTTTATCTTCATGATGCCAAATGTATGAGATATGATATCGATTTGTAACATGATCACATATTCACCATATTAAAAAAGAATTGACAAGGTTGGACCTGATAGATGAGAACATCATATGATGAGATCAAATGGTTCTTGTCAGCATATGTTGGTCGCCTCGTCACGTCTGAAGTCATCTCTTGACACCAAGTGTACGATTGGTATTGTTGTCTTGACACCAGGTAGTGAGCTTGGCACTTTCGGCATCAAAGATTCTGAATACTTGACAATTGCTCCCCCTCAATTGTTGACCCGTGTTCTATTGAAAGAGCTGTAGTCGCCGTTTGAGTAGTCGCATCGTCGAGTATGTAGATACCAAATGTAGATAGCTATGGTTGTAGAGATGATGGCTTCATAAAAACAAGACTTCTCTTGTTTTAACAAATAAATGCACTGAAACGTACATATATTTGTGTTAGACCAAGTTATAAAGTAAACTTGATCCCTTACAAGGTTTTAAAGTAAACCTTGCCCGAGAAAATGAATTCCCGTTGTGAGTCAAAGCTTTCATAAGAAATACTTGACTTTGATATGAAAACCGGGTTGTAGTCTGAAATAACTACAAGCCATTTAGGCATGTTTTATGAAATATTTACAACTTTTGTACGAACTCTATTTATGGCGCCGTGTCGATATTAATCAACATTTCTAAGGCCGTAAATATTATCGTACCAAAAGACATGCCTTAGAAAAAATAAAGTAAAAATATTTTTGGATTTTTCTAGATTTTTCAATTTTTATGGTTTTTATATGGTTTTATATTTTTGTATTTTGCTTTTGTGGATAAAAATATAAACAATATATACAGATGATCAACAAGGATACGGAGAATAGTTTTACCACCACTATTCTTTCGCTTCATCTGCGAGTTCCTTTAGAGTCTTAGGCGAGAAAGTTCTCATTCCTAGCTTATCGGCCAAAAATTCAATTCGAGCGCGATCTAAAGCCTTCGTGAAAATATCCGCCAATTGATACTCAGATCGGCCAAAGTAAAGCTCGATTACTCCATTTTCCACTTGCTCCTTGATGAAGTGGTAGCGAATGTCAATATGCTTCGACCGGGAGAATTGAACGTTGTTGCAGCATAAGGCAATTGCACTCTTGTTGTCGCAGTACATCGGAATTTTGTTGAAACCTAGACCATAGTCGGTTAATTGCGATCTCATCCAAAGAATTTGAGCACAGCAACCGGACATAGCTATGTATTCTGCTTCCGTACTTGAAATTGCAGCGCTTTTCTGCCTTTTCGATGCCCAACTGATTAGTCGATCTCCTAGTAGTTGCAAAGTTCCACTCGTGCTACGCCTTGTATCTTGACAACCCGCGTGATCCGCATCTGCATATGCCATTAGTGCAATAGAAGAGTCCTTCGAATACAAAAGTCCCCGATTAATGGTTCCTTTAAGATATCGAAAGATCCTTTTAACAGTAGCTAAATGTAACTCAGTAGGCCTAGTTTGATACCTGGCACACATACATATAGCAAACTGAAGATCAGGTTGACTGGCTGTGATATACAGAAGAGTACCGATCATTCCACGATAAAGTGTCGGATCAACGGCAACTCCATTTGGATCTGCATCAAGCTTAGATTTCTCCACCATTGGAGTGTCCACGGGGTCGCAAGATTCCATCTTATATTTCTTAAGCGATTCAAGGGCATATTTGGATTGATTAATAAAGATGCCTCTGGGACTCTAAGATATCTGAAGACCTAAGAAGAATGATACCTTGCCCATCATTGACATCTTAAACTTGGAAGACATGAGTGTCCCAAACTCATCCGATAAGGTTTGGGTCGAGGCTGCAAATATAATATCATCAACATATATTTGTACCATAATTATATCTTTACCTCGTTTCTGAATGAACAGCGTAGGATCCACCTTGCCTTTAGCGAAGCCTTGCGTAATGAGGAATTGTGACAAAAGATCATACCATGCGCGAGGAGCTTGCTTCAACCCATAGAGAGCCTTCTTAAGCTTGTACACATGATTTGGATAATTAGGATTCACAAAACCATCCGGCTGTTGAACATAGACCTCTTCCTGGAGTTCACCATTAAGAAATGCCGTCTTCACATCCATCTGATAGACAATCATATTCATATGGGCTGCATAAGCGAGGAATAGTCTAATAGCTTCCAAACGGGCAACAGGTGCAAAGGATTCCATAAAGTCAACGCCCAATAATTGCTTGTATCCACGAGCTACTAGTCGAGCTTTGTTTTTCAATATTCCTCCTAACTCATCGAGTTTCACCTTGTAAACCCATTTCAAAGTGAGTAATTGCACTTGATCCGGGCATGGGACAAGTTCCCAAACATCAAGACATATGAATTCGTTAAGTTCTTCTTGCATAGCTTCTATCCAACAGGATTGAGTAAAAGCTTGTTGCCATGTCTTAGGTTCAACTTCAGTGAGAAAAGCATCAATGTGACAAAACATTGCACTTTCTTGTAACTGACTTCGTGTGGATACCGGACGATTAGGGTCACCAATAATAGAATCTATAGGATGATCCTTTGTCCACTTGCTGTCATGTTCACGAATCCGTGGATTGGAGTAAACTGTAGAAGGAGCTTCCTCTAAGGTGGACGACCCGGCTTGATTAGGGTCGGGAATAGATACACCAAAGAATGGAAGTTCACGCATTTGAGCGAATTCTAAATCGTGATCATCATCATCCTCTTCATTATCAATAGGCATGACGTGGGTAGTTGTTACATGTGTTGGTTGAGAATTACTTGTGGATGGTATATCTTGACCAATTGTAGGTACAGATGTATCTGATTGTGCTTCGGTTGCTGGAGCGACAACTTCGGTTACCGTAGCTATTACCTCAGGTTCTGGAGCAACAATAGTTGGAGGAGTAAAGAATTCATCAAAGAACGGTTGAAACAACGTATCCCATTCCTTCCTAGTAGGTGGTGTTAATGATGATGAAGTAGGGTTGTTTGGGACAAGACCAGAACTAATATTACTGGGTCCCATTTCATGAAGTGAGGGTTCAGAGCTGCTTTGCTCAGAAGCCATTGCTGTCAGCTCATCAAAATCAACATTCATAGTTTCGAGGATCTTGCGAGAGTTACGGTTGTAAATTCGGTATGCCTTCTTTGCGGGTGCGTAACCAATGAAAATACCAATATCAGCCTTTGGTTGAAGTTTTCCCAAATTGTCACCATCATTATTTGGCTAGCAAAGAGAACCAAATACATGAAGATATGATAAATCTGGTACTTTTCCATGGAGAAGCTCATAAGGTGTTTTACCATGGCGTTTACGAATTAGTGACCGGTTTTGGGTGTACACTGCGGTAGATACTGCTTCTGCCCATAAAAACAATGGAGCCTTTGCGTAAATTAACATCGGTCGAGCAGCTTCCATAAGTGTGCGATTTCGCCTTTCAACGACACCGTTTTGCTGTGGAGTGCGAGCAACGGATGTTTCATGAGAAATGCCAACTTCTTCATAATAATCACGCAAAATTTGATTCACAAATTCGGTTCCATTATATGTACGAATGCGTCGAACAGTAGTGTTGAGACGCACTTGAATCATCTTGAGAAATCTGATGATGAATTTAGGTGCCTCATTTTTTGCTTTAAGAAATTTCACCCATGTAAACCGAGAGTAATCATCGACAATGACGAGGGTGTACTTTTTGCCACTAAGACTTTCAACACGCATTGGCCCACACAGATCCATATGCAACAGATAAAGTTTCTCTTGGTTGGTGTCTTCAGTCTTGGGTTTGTAAGACTTCTTAGTGCTTTTCCCCATTGTACACGCGGAACACAAATGATCCTTGTGAAATAATAGTTTAGGAAGACCACGAACAAGTTCGTTTTTCGCCAAGTGATTAATAGCGTCAAAGTTAAGATGAGATAACCGTCGATGCCATAACCATGACTTAGTCTTCGATGCTTTGTGTTAGGACCATTGTAATAGTTATATGTAATAGGTAGACTAGGAGGTATGTAGTTCCTCCTGGTCCTAGTCGTAGTAGGAGCAAGTCCTGCTCCTGGTCCTAGTCGAAGTCAAACTTTATTAGTTATTTAATATTCTGTTAGGATATGCATGAGATATGTTAGGAAAGGATATGCATATTAGTTTTACACGTTTTCATTAATGATGTATTAGGGTTTCCTTGTAGTATAAAAGGAACCTTAGGCAGAAGGGTTATGGACACCTTCAAAAAAACGTAGTTCTAGTCTTTATCAATATTAGAAATCCTTAGAAAGGATCAAGTCTTTATAGTTATTCTGTTTCTCTTGTTTATATTTATATTCTACATTCATATTGTGTATAGAGTCTCTTTGTGATTTGACTTGTGATTACAGAAGTCATTCACCGGTCCTGACAGGCTGCAAGATCTACATCTAGTAGACCCAACAAGTGGTATCAGAGCCTGGGAGGGTCTCTATACAAGCAGAATCAAGTTCTCTTATTACTAACAATCTGTTTATCATGTCTGCCTCAACTTCTACTCAAACAGGAGAAGAAGGCACTCCTAAAATTGTGCAACCTCAGCAGATCCTGGCTACGGTCTCCAACACGAATGGAAAATTCCCTCTTCTGAAGAAAGGTGAATATGCTAACTGGGCAATGAAGATGGAATGGTGGATCACCAACACTGATCAAGATCTTTGGAAGATCATTCTGAATGGAAACAGCAGAAAGCTTACTGGACGAGACAAGAACGGTAATATCACTCTTCTTGACCCTAAAACTCATGAGGAAATCATCGCTATTCAGAAGGAGGTAAAAGCAAAAACAATTTTGCTTCAATCTTATCCTGAAGATCACATGGGTGACTTCTATCATTTGGATGATGCCAGAGAGATCTGGAATGGCATAAAAGCAAGGTTTGGTGGGAATGAGGAGTCAAAGAAAATGCGAAGGTCCATGCTGAGAGATGAATTCACAGAGTTCAAAATCTCAGAAACTGAAGGTCTGAATCAAGGGTATGATAGGTTCCAGAAGATATTGAGCCAGTTGAATCAACTTCGGTCCAAGCCTGATGATGGTGATGTTAATGCAAGGTTTCTTAAAGCCTTACCCTACTCTTGGAACCAGGTGGTAATCTCTCTCAAAGCCAAAGGCGGGCTTGATTATCTCACCTTTGATGATTTGTTTCATAGGCTCAGAACATTCGAGCCTCATGTGAGAGGATATCCGAGTGACTCTTTTCCCACTCCTGCTAATTCAGCCTTTGTGAGCTCTATGGCATCTAGTCCCATGTCATATGCAAGTAGCCCGAGCAATACTGTCTCTCCCCAGCATACTATCCAGCATACTATTCAGCATACTGGTCCCATGTCATATGCATCTAGTCCCATGTCTTCTGCTTCTGATCCTGCTGCCAAGTCTGGTAGTATGGTAGAAGCTGTTCTTCATTCTTTTGTGGCTGATGTTACTACTGAACAACAACTTGCTTTTGATGACTTCAAACAGATCGATAAGCTTGATCTGGATGAGATAGATCTTAAATGGCAGATGGCCATGCTTACTCTTAGGGTTCACAAGTTTGAGAAGAAAGCAGGAAGGAAGTTTAATTACAACCCTCGGGAGCCAGCAAGATTCGATAGAAGCAAGGTACGGTGCTATAACTGCCAGCAACATGGTCACTTTACAAGAGAGTGCCCTAGCAAGAATGATCAGGAGAAGAGCAGGTACTCCGCTTTCAAGGTTCAGGAGGTTAAAGATGACAAGAAGGCATTGGTATCTGTTGACTCTATGGTCAACTGGAATGATCATCAGGCTTCTACTCTGGAATCAGCGGAATCCACGACTGATGTGTTGGCAATGATTGCTGGGAATCTCTCTGATGCAGAAGAAGCAGAAGAGTTTGCTCTTATGGGCATCTCACCTCAGGTACAACATTATCCTCTTGGTTGTCATGATAAATACACAGAACTGTTGTCCCAATTTAATGAAGTAAATGAACAAAATGACAAGTATTATTTAGAGGTACAAGCCTATAAAGCTTCATTAAACACATTGGAACAACAAAAGAAGTGGTTACAAGATACACAACGTGCGTATGAGGATAAATTCAGGATACTAAGCATTGATTTAGAAAACACTACAAATATGCTTAAATATACAGAAACTGAAAGAGATGCTAGTATCAAAGAAAAAGAGGAGATGCAAGCTAAATTAGATGCTACAATGTTAAGATTTGACAAATGGCAAAAGGCACCTAAAAATCTTTCAAAATTAATTAATAGTAGCATGTCTGGCAAAACTAAAAGAGGCTTAGGATTTGAAAAATATATTGATTCTGAAGATGTATTTGATTTATCTTTCTCAAGCGTCTTTGATGCCGACAAAGAGGATGAGGGCAAACCTAGTTACAATAGGTTTAAACCAGCAGCAGAAATGCATGCTGTTCCTCCTCCTCTTACTGGAACTTTCATGCCCACCTCATGGCATAATGACTCGGATGGATCACAGATGCTTGAGTCCCCAACAAGTTCTACTAATACTAACGACTTTGTCTCATGTACTTTCAGTGACAAAGCCGGTGACTCTGCATCTAATGGTTCAAGTGAAGAGTCAAGACCTACGAGTTCCAAGTCGAATGAACATGCTGCTACTGGTGCTAGGAAGTGTGAAGAAAAAGTTGCTGTCAAGTCAAGTGTGTCTGGTCCTTGTTTATTGAGTCCTAGGAAGAATGTTTTTCCTAGAATTGTGTGTAATAAAGTAGGCAGTATGAAACAGTCTCATTCTAATAAAAGGTCTTTCAAAACATGTTTTGTTTGTGGCAGTTACTTTCATTTAATTAAAGATTGTGATTATTATGACACACATGCATCTGTTAATCATGCTTTAGTTGCTCCTGGTTCACCAGGAGCTGCTCCATATGCTTCTAGAAGACTTAATCCTAGTGCTCCAATGTTTCATACTTCTAGAGTATCCTCTCCTTTCATGTCTGGTTATTGGAGAGAAAATGGATTCCAAACAACTAGTAATTATTTTCCAAATTATAATCCAAACTATGCGCATCATTTTGACCACACGTATTTTGGTTTGGGAAATTTAGGAACTGCTGTTAAGCCCTCAGCAGGTTGTTCCTGGTCAAATAATAATACCCATATGATGAATAGGCAACCAAGGAACAATGGTGGATCTCATCAATCTTCTTGGCATTCTTCTAATGATCCACAAGGCAGGCTCAAACCTGAAAAGGTTTGGGTCCCCTTAAGACACTAACTTTTGCATTGTGATTATCTTGTTGTTGTAGGTTACTCCATACCAGGATCCTAGTCTAGGCATTGTTGATAGTGGCTGCTCCAGGAGCATGACTGGCAATAAAAGCCTTCTCTCTAACTTTGTACCATTTTATGGAGGCAAGGTCTATTTTGGAGGAGGTGAAGGCAGAATCACTGGCAAAGGAACGATAAAGACACCAAATCTAAATTTTGAGCAGGTCTACTATGTGGAAGCACTTCAACACTTCAACTTGATATCGGTCTCTCAGATTTGTGACAAGAAGCAGTTTGTACTCTTCACTGATACTGATGCACTTGTGCTTTCCAAAGATTTTCAACTTCCGGATGACTCACAAGTTCTACTCAGAATTCCTAGAAGACACAATCTATATAGTATCAAGTTGAATGAAGTCAACCCTACTGGTCAACTAGCATGTCTGGTTGCAAAAGCCTCAGAAGATGAAGCCACTAAATGGCACCGAAGGATGGGACATGTGAACTTCAAGACCATTCACAAACTTGCCAATATGAATCTGGTCTCTGGTTTACCTCCCAAGACGTTTCGAAATGATATAAATTGTATTGCCTGCAGCAAAGGCAAACAACACAAAGCATCCTTCAAGGCCATTACTGCTTTAAGTCTTATTACTGAACCATTGCAGCTTCTGCACATGGACTTATTTGGTCCTACTTCCATCAGAAGCATTGACCACAAGCAATTTTGTTTGGTGGTGACTGATGGGTATAGCAGGTTTGCGTGGGTGTTCTTCATGGCTGCCAAAAGTGAGACCTACTCAATTCTTCGAGATTTTCTTACCTTGATAGAGAATCAGTTGTCCAAGAAAGTTAAAGGTATTCGATGCGACAATGGAACCGAATTTAAAAATAGAGACCTCATCGCACTTTGCAATGCTAAGGGCATCAAAAGAGATTATAGTGCTGCTAGGACTCCTCAACAGAATGGTGTGGCAGAAAGAAAGAACCGGACACTAATAGAAGCAACAAGAACTATGCTTGCCGATTCCAAGCTTCCGACCATGTTCTGGACAGAAGCTGTTAATACGGCCAGTTATGTTTTGAATAGGGTGTCTATTACCAATCCACACAAGAAAACACCTTATGAGCTGCTCACGGGCAAAGTTCCAAATATTGCTCATTTGAAGCCTTTTGGGTGTCCAGTCACCATTCTGAATACTAGTGACTATTTGGGGAAGTTTGATGGCAAGGCTGATGAAGGATATATTGTGGGATATTCAGCTCATTCTCGGGCGTATCGTGTCTACAATCTTCAAGCCAAACGGATAGTTGAAACTATTAATCTCAGGTATTTTGAGGAGAAGACAAACATACAAGGAACAGGTCCAGAATGGTATTTTGATCTTGATTATCTTAGTGATTCGTTAGGATCTTTTCGTTTCAAAACTAACCATGATGCAGGACCACATGTGTTTTCAACTTCTAGTACTGGTGTTCCTTCTAGTCTTTCTGATTCAGATGATGAGGATGACATTTTTGTGGTTCCATCCTATTCCACCACGGTCTCTCCCACTCCTCCTAGTGATGCAACTCCATTGGATGTACAGGATTCCCAAGCAGCTCTTGACACTCTTCTCAAGCAACAACAAGAAGCTACTAAAGCAGCTGCTCAAGGTAGTTTTGAGTTTCCATTAGTTGAGCATTCTGATAAAGTTGCTCCTGGTACTCCAGCTTCTGCTCCTAGTGCCAGCCTCACAACTACTGGTACTCCGGCTAGTGAGTCTGCTTCCAATACACGTTTCTCCAGTCCTTCTGATTTGGGGAACCATGAGAAGAAGTCTTCTACCAAGCTGGATGATATACATAAACAACCGGTAGACGGGATTTTCCAAAATGCTTCATATGATGCTGATTTTGTTGGTGATCTCAATAACTTGGCACCAGAAGTGGAGGTTTCTTCAAATCCAGTCTTGCAACCACATAAAGACCATCCTACCACTCAAATTATTGGAGATCCTGGTTCTACCATCAAGTCACGCAGAATGCAGCAGAAGGCCTCGTCTGATCATCATGCTCTTGTGGGCTATATTGAGGATCAAAAGCGTAATAATCATACGGACTTTCAACACTGTTTGTTTGCTTGTTTTCTCTCACAGGTGGAACCTAGGTCTGTTTCTCATGCTCTTGAGGATCAAAGTTGGGTGGAGGCTATGCAGGAGGAAATGCATCAATTCTTGTTTCAGAATGTTTGGGTTCTGGTCGACTTACCAGATGGGAAGACAGCTATCAATACCAAATGGATTCTCAAAAACAAGAAGGATGCACGGGGAATTGTTGTCAGGAATAAAGCTAGGCTTGTCGCACAAGGACACACTCAAATAGAGGGCATTGATTATACTGAAGTCTTTGCGCCTGTTGCCAGGATTGAGGCCATTCGTCTGTTTTTGGCCTTTGCTTCGTATGTTGGCTTTACGGTGTTCCAGATGGATGTCAAGAGTGCATTTCTCTATGGAAAAATTGACGAGGAAGTGTATGTTACTCAACCTAAGGGGTTTGTTGATCCACTTCATCCCAAGAAAGTCTACAAGGTGGTCAAGGCTCTTTATGGGTTGCATCAGGCTCCTAGAGCTTGGTATGAGCGTCTCTCCACTTTCTTGTTAAAGAATGGCTATAGAAGAGGTACTATTGACAAAACACTATTTCTTCGGCGGAATTCCAAGGATATTATCCTTGTTCAGGTTTATGTGGACGACATTATCTTTGGTTCTACAAGGAAGGAGTGGTGTGATGAGTTTGAAAACTTGATGAAAGGCGAATTTCAAATGAGTGCCATGGGAGAATTGTCATTTTTCCTTGGTCTTCAAGTCAAGCAACAATCGGATGGGATTTTCATCAATCAAGACAAGTATGTTCATGAGATTCTTCAGAAGTTTGACATGGATCCTCTTAGACCAGCAGCAACTCCTTATGAAGTTGCTAAAATCAAACTTAAGAATGAGCCAGATCCACCGGTAAATGTTCATATGTACAGATCTATGATTGGCTCTCTCATGTATTTGACTGCATCACGTCCGGACATTATGTTTGCAGTAAGTGCTTGTTCTAGACACCAGGTGACTCCAACGGTTTCGAACTTAAATGCAGTGAAGAAGATCTTCAAGTATATCAAGGCTCAACCTAAATTGGGTCTATGGTATCCTAGAGAATCACCCTTTGTTCTTGAAGCATACAGTGATAGTGATTATGTTGGTGCTAATAATGATAGGAAGTCTACTACTGGTGGTTGTCAATTTTTGGGTCGTCGGCTTATTTCATGGCAATGTAAGAAACATACAATCGTAGCTACTTCTTCAACAGAAGCTGAATATGTAGCTGCTGCTAGTTGCTGTGGTCAAGTTTTATGGATCCAAAATCAGATGTTGGACTATGGGTTCAATTTTATGAATACCAAAATTTTTATTGACAATCAAAGCACTATTTGTATTGTGAAGAATCCTGTATTTCATCAACGGACGAAACATATTGAGATTCGGCATCATTTTATACGCGATGCCAATGAGAAGAAGCTGATACAGGTTCTTAAAGTTCATACGGATGACAATGTTGCTGATTTGCTGACTAAAGCTTTTGATGGTCCTCGGTTTAACCACTTGGTGGTTCATATTGGGATGGTCAATCCTTAAGGTCTAGGATTGAGGGGAGGCAAAGCCTAAGGGGAGGCTTCGTGTACATATGAGGTCCGTCTAACATTTACATAGTATTTAACAACATAATTTCTTGGTTATGATGGTGTGTGGTACTTCTAATGGAGGATTTTTACTCTCTTCTGGTGGATATGGCCTTACATGACTGGCTTCTGGTCCTTTTTGGTCAGCTTCTAGTTATGATTGGTTGCCTTCTGGTGGTTTCAAATCCTTCCAAGTCTAGTGGTGTTTGACTCTTGGTACTGGTACTGGTCTGGCTACTGTTCATTCCTTTTGTCCTTTATTAATCACGTTTTGCTCCTGGTCCGACTATTGTGCACTTTGACTTTTGGTCAACGCTTCCAATACTGATATTTACAAGTTTGAATTCACCAAATAAATTGGGGGTAAGTTATTATGTTAAAAAGGGCAAGTGGTTAGTATGCCATTATGGCTTAATTTGAAAGGGCAACCCCCCATTAATAGGGGTCAATGCACAGTTACTACTTTCTTCCTATATGGTCAACATACACCCTTGACTCACTCATTGCAATTAAAACACACAAAAAAAACCGCTTCTACTCTTTACATCCCAATCCAAATCCTTCTTCCATCCATTCATCAAGATCCATGGCTGCTCTTGCTTACCAACCTGCTCATAATCGTGTTGCTTATCTGGGTGATGGTCCTAATCGTGAACATTTTGCTGATATCTTGGAGTTTATTGAAGCTTCAAACTTAAGGTTTGCATTTACTGTTTGTCCTACCATATATGATAGTGTGGTACGTCAATTTTGGGCGTCTGCTGAGCTTGTGAATGTGGCTGGACGTCCACGAGCACTCCATGCTACCATAGATGGACGTGCTTATGTGGTCACTGAAGCATCTATTCGCTCTTCTCTTCATCTTCAAGATGAGGGGGGTGTTGTATCACTTCCCAATTCAGAAGTATTAGAGGGTATGGCTGCCATAGGTTATGACCATGGGGGGAAGTTTAACTTCCAAAAGAATAGGTTTTCCCGTCAGTGGAAGCTTCTGGTTCACTATTTAATCCATTGTATGAGCCCCAAGTCGGGGAGTTGGGATGCGTTCCCTACTCCTTTGGCTACTGGTCTTATATGTTTAGCCCAGGGTAGAGTGTTTAATTTTTCACATTATTTATTTGAGGGGATGGCTAGTAATTTGTCAACTGCTGGTTCTAGGAAGAAATTTCTTATGTACCCTAGGTTTATTCAACAAATACTTGTTTGCATTCCACGTGATAGGGCTGAGCATGTACCATCTAAACTAACAGCGAAAGTGTATTACAATATGGTGAATGGGTTTACTGGGGATTGGAGGCCACTGATTCAAGCCATGATGGGGTTGGCTCAGGGTCCTATAGGTCAGGAGGAAGAGGCTCCTGAGTTGGTTGTGTTAGATGATGACCCCATGGAGGAGGAGGAGGCTCCTACTGGTGGTGACATTCCTGTGGTAGAGGAGGAGCTAGTTGCGGAGGTGGTGGTTGAAAAACCATCCCCTTCCAAGGCTGGTCCTTCCTCCGTTCCACACCAGTCTCCATTTGTGGAGACTCCACCTCCTAGCCCTGCCCCACACTCGACTAATATCCCGTTTACTGCTAGTTCTCCACAGGTTGACCCCAATGTTGCTTCGGACTCCCGTGATGCTTTCCCTGAACCAAGTTCTCTTGGTGGGCAGGCGGAGGAGCCTACTACACTGACATCTTTGCTAGATCTTATGCACAGGTACCATGAGAGGATGCTTTGTTTGGAAGCTGACTTGAACCAACATCGGAAGCTCACAAGGGAGTTTGTTCTTCCTCTGGCCGATCGTATTAAGGTATTGGAGAATCAACAGCGTCGTCGCAAGAAGCATGTGGTTCTTTCGGATTCTGAGGATGAGGGCACGGAGAATGTTGAGGATGGCTTGACGTTGCTGGCAAAGGCTGCCTTTGCTGATAAAGTTTATGATGATCTGCCTGGTCCTCCAATGTCCTCCAATGCTCCTTCTTCTAGTGCTATTCCCCCTTCTATGGGTGGTGATTCTGATGCTGCTGCTGGTTCTCATGCTGGTCCCTCTAATGATCCGAAGGGAAAAGCTCCAATGACTGATTCTCCATCTCCCACCCGCAAGCGCTCTCGTCGACAGCTTGAAGAAGACAGACTTGGTGAAGAGGATGCTCGTCGGGTTCAGGCTGAGATTGATGAGGAGGATAGAGCTGCTGAGGAAGAGCTTCGTGAGCGAAGGCGTGCGCAGATTCAGCATGATGCTATGCACTGGACTGATGGTGAATGGATGCAAGTGTTGACTGTTCTCACTCGGGATTATGCTCAGTTTAAAGATTTGTTGGGTGATGATGTTGATGAACACAATTGTATTCCGCGTGCTATGGTGATGATGCCTAAGCATCAGTTGACTCTTGCTGAAGAACTCAAGAAACAGCGAAGGAACAGACCTCTTTCTCGGACTGAGCAGCGCCAGCAGATGCAACGTTACGTGAAATATCAATCTGCTGCTCATTTCAATGCTCCGTGGTCTTGGAATCGGGTGCGAGCTTTGACATTTGATGAGCTTAAGGTTCTTTATGAGAAGATGGTGAAGCGTCAGAGTCAACCTATACCGGAAAGATTTATTTACCATCCTCGTGGTGTGACTGCTTCTATGCCTGCTGCTTCTACTGCTCCTTCGTTTGTGCCCATTCCTGGTTCAGATGGTAGTTCTTCTGGTTCTGGTGCTGTTTCTGTTGGTCCTTCTACTACACCCTTGGTTGCTCCTATTGGTTCTACTTCTGGTCCTGCTACTACCATCTTTGTTACGACCACCACCACTCATGCTTCCACCACCACACCTGTTACTCCTACCACCACCCATGTTCCTGCAAGTGCTTTTGTTGATCCCACCATACCTACTGCTGCTACATCTGATGTGCCATCTTCATCACCACAAGTTCCTGCCACACAACCTAATCCTACTTCTGATGCAACACCTAGTGGTTCTTTGGGTGGACATGTTCATGAGTCTACTTCTACTGCTGCTCCTGCTGTTGCTGAAGTTCAGGTGAAGGTTGAATCCACTCCTTCGCCCCCCACGCCTCAACGTTCCACTCGCCAGAAACTTACTCATCGTGTTCGCCGCGGTAAATAAGTTCCTTTTGAGAAGCGTGATCCTGAGAACTTAATTGATGCAGCTTCGGATAGCGATCCTGACTTACCTTTGGGCAATGGAAGCATTACGGGTTATACGGTTGAGAGGTCTACAACACTTCCTGGTGGCGTCTCCCATCGGATTACTTTGAGTGATGGGAATGTGCGATTGGTCACGGGTTTGCAGGGTGTGTTATCGTGGGCTGACCGTATGGATCTTATGGCGTTGTTTGGGCTTGTTGATTCTAGTATGCCATTTGACCCCATGGCGGTGTCTTCCTGGCCTGGTATCCGTCTTTGGGCCAATCTCAAGCTTATGTTGGATCCTCCTCCATCTGCTACTCCTTTGGGCGTATGGAAGGATCAAATGCAATGGGAGATTGTTCGCTGGAAGCTCTATGCTGGATGTGGAGTTCATGTGTTGGAGTTAGGTTCTGGTCATGTGGTGTTTATGTTGACGGATGTTGTGTATCCTTTGACTATTTCTTCCATGGAAGCAATGTTGGCAAGTCACTTACAGATTTCTACTGCTCCTTCTGGGAATGAGTCGAGTATGGCTACATCTTTGGTGGAGGGTATTCAAGCACGGTTGCTAGCGGATAAGAAGGCCGCTTCTGGTATGTAAGGTGAATGGGTTGTAAGTGCTTATATATTTGAATTTTTGTTCTTATTCTGATTCTTTTCACCAATATGTACAGTGATTGGTGACTTTTATTCTTTATAGTTAAAAAAAAAATAAAAAAAAAAATAAAAAAAAACAAAAAAAAAAACAAACAAACAAATCACACAAACTAATAATAAAAAAAAATAAAAAAAATAAATACTTTTTATATAATATCTGCTTATACTTTAACACAGTTTCGCTTTTATACTTGTACATAATATCCCTTGGCTGGTTCAAAATGTGGTTCCTGGTTTGAGTTTGTTCTGGTACTTGGTTTCACTTGGTGTTGGACGTGGTCCACACAACAAATGGTTCTCAACTTACCATGTCTCATCGACACGAAAAAGTTGATTCACCTTGAGGGTACGACTCCTGGTGCGATTATCAAATCCGTTGATGGTTGTCAGGTTACCTAAAACCGGATGGTTTTCACTTGCCATAGTCTTGGACTGAAAAGTGGCTAATCCAAGGGGGTACGGCTCTTGGTAAAGATCTTATCAAATCCGTTGATAGCTGTAATAGCTTGCTTAAAGCTATAGGGTGTTCAACTCACCGATGCTTTATTGCTAAGAGTTGGCGAGTCCAGAGGGGTACGGCTTCTGGTAAAGACGCATCAAATCCGTTGACGGCTGTGATGGTTTGCCTAAAATCATCAGGGTACTCCCACTCACCATTGATTCACGTTCTAAGAGTTGGGCTGGGTTCTAGTCTCCCAGGGTGATGCTTATTCCACCAGAATGACTAGCTAGCCCAAGAGCGAGCAGCTACTTGGTAAAGGCTAATCAAATATGCTCATGTTGCTGCAAAGATTCAACCTGATGCTGATTTGTTACAAGCTTTGGAGCAGCTTCTAGTGTTTCATGCGGCTGTTCTTCTGCTTCTTATCTTGTTGCTGCTGATATTTGTTTTGCTGATTCAATCCTCGGGTTTTCTTTGCACGTTTTCCAGGAAACTTGAACTCAACAGGTCAAATTCAAGTTTAGGGGAGGATTGTTAGGACCATTGTAATAGTTATATGTAATAGGTAGACTAGGAGGTATGTAGTTCCTCCTGGTCCTAGTCGTAGTAGGAGCAAGTCCTGCTCCTGGTCCTAGTCGAAGTCAAACTTCATTAGTTATTTAATATTTTGTTATTATATGCATGAGATATGTTAGGAAAGGATATGCATATCAGTTTTACACGTTTTCATTAATGATGTATTAGGGTTTCCTTGTAGTATAAAAGGAACCTTAGGCAGAAGGGTTATGGACACCTTCAAAAAAACGTAGTTCTAGTCTTTATCAATATTAGAAATCCTTAGAAAGGATCAAGTCTTTATAGTTATTCTGTTTCTCTTGTTTATATTTTTATTCTACATTCATATTGTGTATAGAGTCTCTTTGTGATTTGACTTGTGATTACAGAAGTCATTCACCGGTCCTGACAGGCTGCAAGATCTACATCTAGTAGACCCAACACTTTGGATAGAAGACATACGGGAGAAGCGGCCATCATGTCGTGTAGAGACAAAGTATACAAATTATTCCCTCGAGTACCTTTCAATAAATCAACCCCTTCCAAATTACGAATGAAGCAGGAATGCTCTCTAAAAGCAACTTCTAGGTTTGCATCACAAAATTGTCCCACAGAAAATAAGTTGTGACCGAGACCTTCCACGTAATACACTCTTGAAATTATAACATTCCCAATATGATATTCACCATAACCCATTATCTTTGCAATATGATCATTTCCAAATCGAACCGTACCAAGAAACTTGCTGACGAAATTTCTGAGCTGAGAGCGATCTCCGGTCATATGCTTGGAGCAACCAGAGTCCAAATACCAGAGAACAATTTGGACCACCTGTTTTCAACAACAACAGTAGACAATGCATCGGAAACTATTGGTTCCTGAGTGTTAGCAGATATAGATATAGAATTATCAGAATTGCTAACATTTTTTAGACCCTAAGATTTCCTGCGTTTTCTAATGATAGTTTTAGCACTAACAGGTTTTACTGTACCAAATTTCTTAGGTTCTGGATTATTTGCGGGCACTACAGTGGGAGTAGACCTATTTAAAGGGCACTTTGTTCCTACAGTAGTGTTGGTGTTCCTAGTTAAAGGACACGTTTGTGTTTTGGTAGCCTTGGTACTCCTAGTTAAAGGGCACGCTTTCTTCGCTTTAGTAGGAGTGATCCTAGTCAAAGGGCACGTATTTCCTACTATAGTGAAAGTTCTACCAGTGGGGCGCCACATCCAGCCAACTTGGGTTAACACTTTCCCAGTCGGTTTCCATTCTAATCCATTTTCTGGGCATGCATCTCATTCACATGGTCAATAAGGCAAGAATCATGACGACTAGAAAACATACATTCATTGCAATTCCAACATTTCAAATTAGAATTCACAGTAGGCTTAGAACGCTGCACAACCGCAGAGCCTTTAGGTTTAGCTACATGATTCTTTTTATTCAAAACAGAAATAACATTCCTAGGATGGGCTTCTACTTTCTTCTTCACTTGACTACTAGATGGGGGCAAGATCCTATCATTCTTCTTGTTTCTCTTAAGCTTAGATCTTTGAGCCTTAGTAGTGGTGCTTACTCCTGTAGAAGGCAACACGGGAATATTAGAAGCTGGTTTGGATTCCGCCTTATCTTTAGTGACCAAAGTTTGAGATGGTTTAGTCCTAGAGCCCTTGTTAAGTGGTGTGACGGCTATAAGGGTTCTTTGGATTGCACTAGAGGACGATGCTGAGATAGTGGCTGCGTTATCCACAACATTCTTACCTTTGAGAGTACGAAGTGTTTCCTTTAACTCAGCCAAGACCAGATTCTTATCGCAAATTTGTTCCCTCAAATCAGATATTTCCATCGACTTTCGATTCAATTTTTCAATCAATGATCGATTCTGTGCAGTGGTATCAACACATGCGGGCTGTACAGAATCGAAGAGTCGTGTATTTTTCTGTTTTAAGTTATCAACTTTGGACAAAATCTTGGAAACTCGATTATCTAGATCCAATTTAAGATTCTCAGCGGCCTCAAGTACGTTCACACAGTTAAGCTCCTTAGATTTCTCTATTTCTATCGGCAAAGAGTTAGCAACTTTGTCACTTGGCTGACGCTGTTTTGATTGTAACTTCAATCGAAAATACTTTTCAAAATTTGCATCATCGATATTAACACCTTCGAATGACGTTTCAAAGATTTCTTGAATAAATTGTTGCTTGCATTCAAGCGAAATACAATGTGTTTGAATCTCATCAAAACGTTTTGAAAGCGAAGAATATGAATCTTGAAGCTTTAAAAATTCAGCGTCAGATTCGTGACAAGTACTATCTACCACATTATCCACAGATTCAACATTATGCACAATAGAATCATTATCAACACTTGTATTCACACAGACAGAAACTATATCATGAGACATCACTTGATTCAGAAGCAGATCATTATGACGTGAAACCCGTTCTATTTCAAGTAAACTGTTTTCATAAGCATCTTCCATTTCATTGAAAACGCGTCTAACTTCTTCTATTTCCAAAAACAAATCTTGATCAATATTACGAAGACAAGCCTTAACATTGTTCACAAACGAAACAATTTCATCTCGAAACGTAGCTCTAGTGTGCTCAAAGTTCCATTCACCTTCCGTTATGGCCGTGGCCGTCGTACGTTCCAAAATGACCTTGTCAAAATTGGCTAAGTGTTGGTGAACCGTATTTAAGTTAACAGACGCCTTACTTACCGGTGGAATTAACTTCGTTAAATCCTTTTTGACGAGTGTAGGAGACGTACTAGGAAGGTTTTCATTTGACAAACTTTGGGGCACAAGAACTGTTAATTCTGCTAATTCCTTTTGTAAGCGAATGCGTGTCTTTTTCGAAAATTGATCTTTGTTATGTTGATCATAATCAATTGTATGGAATTTTGAAAGCATTTTAGAATGAGTTTCATCCCCAAGTGATTGTGTCTCCTCAGTACTACGAACAAAAGGTGCTTCTTTCGATTTTCCAATTATGGTCATATCTTAAAGACCGGGAATATATTCCTGAGCTTGTTTTGCATAACCGGGATTAGGTGGTAAATCTTGAAGACGCTTAAGTTCGAATTCTTTAAATGATTTAGTTAAAAGATGAACCTTTTCTGTGGAAGCGTATTGTTTTAAAAGCTGTTGTTCTTTGAATTTAAGAAGTTTGGTAGCATTAATTTCCGATTCAACCTTTTTAGACTCGAGAGTTTCGAAATCCATTTTAAGTTTCTGAAAATCATTGACAACCGACTCTTTTTCTTTTAATTCATTGGAATGATTAGCTTTTAATGATTCTATTTCTTTCAAGTGTTCAATCTTTTCAAAACGAAATTGGTCAAATTCAGAACATGTTATTTTCTCTTCTTGAGGGACCATTTCAAAAGTTTTAACCTTTTCTTTATGCAACGCAAGCTCAGCAGTTAGAGTGGAGTTCGTATCTACGGATTGTCTGAGGGCCATATGTATTTGATCAATAATATGTTTAGGCACCATGACCAAATCATGTGGAGCATAAGATTCCATACCCGTCGTAGCATTTGGTTGAGGTTCACTCAAATGTGTAGGTTTGGGTACCACATCATTTGAATTACTAGTTCCCGAATGCTGTTCGAGGTTGTCATTTTCATGCCCAACTTGATGTTGGTTATCATCAATAATATTAGATGTGGTTGGTACCTCACTGATGACATTAGAACCGTAGTGAGAGAGATTAGCAACGAGAGCAGCTTGGGCAGAGTGAATGTCATCACAATCCGAATCATATGCGTCAAGATCATCTGCTTGATAAGCTGCATTAGAAGTGGAAACGACTGCAATGCCTTCGGTATCTGCTGCCCCTGGGTCTGCAAGAAATGCTAACTCCTCTGAATCCAAAATCTTCCCCTTAGACTGAGCATCAACCAAATACATCTTCTCACGAAACCATGCATCATCCCTTCTTCTTTTCGGCTGAGTGCATTCCCTAGCCATATGACCTTGTCCTCGGCAATTGTAGCATGTCACAACCTTCTTAGGACCAATAGGACTCCCATTTCCATTAGCTTGAGAATTCACAGCTTGATTGTTCCCTGTCCTTGTAGGAGGTCCATATGAATTTTGCCTTCCCTGAATAGGTTGCACCATCACTTGACCATCTTGAACAGTGGCTTGTTGTCGAGGATTTGATGAGGTGCGGAGCTGATTGTTTGTTGGTGGAAATCCTCTAGTTGCAACAAGTTTTGACAAGTAGGCGGTGAGATGGTTTAGAACATCAGCTGGCGTATCATTTGGAGTAAAGACCGGTGCTTGGATTGGTGGAAGTTCATTAGAGTAGAAAGCTTGTGCTGGTTGTGCTTCAATTGGAAAATATCCTTGCTGAGGAGTATAGCCCAATGGAGAAGTGTTGGCTTGTGATGGTGATGTTTGATATGGTGGTTGCTGTTGAAAAGCTTGTTGATGAACACTTTGTTGATATTCTTGCTGTGGCATCATTGGTGGTTGATAAGATGGTTGCTGTGGTTGCTGATAGATGTGTGGTGGTGGCTACTGCAAGTATGATGGTTGTTGATAAGTATAAGCCATGTTTTGTTGAGAAGCATACATTGCAAGTGGATCATGAACTTGAGGTGTAGACAACCGAGCCTCGATCACATGGCATTCGTGTTGTTGAAGAAAAGCTTAAAGTTGATCCACATTGGTGTTATGCAAGTCCTTAGCCAATTTAACATCCGTCACGTATTTTTTCCATTCTGGAGGAAGAGTGTTCAAATACTTGGTGTTCAATTGAAAGGTAGGGATTGCCATGCCATAGCTATTAAGCTCATTCAACAATAGGGTAAATCTCAGATAGTAATCATTGAGAGTCTCCCCTGGCACATACGCAAACTTATCAAAAGTATCATAAAGCTTACACTCTCGTTCTTGTTTAGTTAACGAGGTGCCTTGCATTAGAACCCGAATTCTATCCCATAACTCATTGGCAACTTTATGTTTGCTGACGAGTTTGTAGACATCTGGAGGAAGGGCTTGAAGAATGATGTTTGTAGCATACTTATCACATTTATCTTGAATCTTCATATCTCCAGTCAACTCACCCGTTGTGCGAGGACGAGTGGTCGTACCTTCCGTCACAGTACCATAATCTAATGGTCCATTGAGCACCGATGCCCAAATAAGATGTCCATTCTCCTTGTTCAACATATAAAGTTCCATTCGGGAAGCCCATTCCTCATACATGGTCTTCACCAACATTGGTGGACGATTATCCGTACCCGAGAGGATGGACTTATCCGTAAGAGATGTGTACTCCATTTCAATAAGTTAAGATTTACAAAGTTGATCGAACAATGAAATAAGGTTAAGTATTTTCGTCGGAATGTCTAGATCGGAATGCCAGATCGGAACGTCAGATTGTAATACCAGATCGGAATACCAGATCGTAATGTAACACTGTCGGAATGATGATGGTATCGGAATGCCTAGATCGCAATGCAGAGCGGTCGCAATGTTCAGATCGCAAAGCCCTATCGGAATGTTCAGATCGCAAAGCCTATCGGAATGTTCAGATCGCAAAGTGGCTGACAAAATTTAAGCAGAGTAACGACTTAACAAACTTCCTTATACCCGTCGGAATCCCAGATCGCAAAGCACGATCGGAATGTCCAGATCGGAATAAGTAATAAAACTCACGATCGCAAAGTAGAACCAAACCCTTTCCGATGGTAAGGTTATTGTGATGGAAGCCCAAGTACAATTTGTACTTTCCGATGGATGTTTCTGCTTAAATTTCGGAATGAAGAACACCAAATTTTTTGCACTTTTGATCCAAGAAAACTGATGTTTTAATGAAAAACAAGATACCAAGAATACTTTTAAGCACAACTCCCTATGTTACACTACTTTAAACTTCGATCCAACACCAAAATTTTTTTTTTGAAGATTCGGCTAAAAACAAACCAACAATCTACGAAATGTTTAGAACACAAAAACAAACCTATATTTCATCCCAAGCTCTTGATACCATTTGTAGATTTGTAAATCTATGCTTATGTTTTTAGAGAGAGAAAGAGATAGAAATATGGTGGATTTCACACTTCTAGAAAGAGAAACTAAGAAAGAACTATGTGTAAAATAAGAAAACCACCCCCTCTCCATCTAAGGAGAGGGTTTATATACCCAAGCCCATGTGATGGGCTTGGGTTTACAATAGGCCGCCGACCCATACAATCCATGGGCTCGGTTTTGGGCTTTGTTTGATAAAAGTAAATAACTAAACTACGAGCTATAACATGGACTATTGTTGGAGTGACCGATCCTTTCTAATACGTAAAACGTATTTCCAACAGTAACTATTAAAACATAAGCATTTAAATCTGTAACTACTGGGAAAACAGTTGGCTGCATACGGAAATTCCTAATAAAGGAAAAGATTGTCCTTACTGAAGGACGGGACATCCGTACCTTGTGTCCAGTAGAAGCTAACGAAAACGCTGAAGAACCTACTCCGCCTTGACGGATAATACTACATAAGAATAGGGTTGTGTATGAGTTGTCTGAATTACATGTGTTTTACTGGTTCTGTGTGTTCTTAGCTTATTATTCATGTTTAGTCATGTTTTAACTGTTAACTGTAGTTATTATTGTATTTTTTTATTTATTATTCATGTAATAAGGTATTATAATACTTGTATTGTAATACTATGTAACCTTCTAAAAATAGCAGGTTTCCTAAATAGTATGTTTCCAAAAATAGTAAGTTTCCATAATTAGAAATAAGCTGGATTATTAATGTCAAGTAAAGTTTATGTAGTAAAATACAAGTCATGGTTCAAGTATTATAGCTTATTAAATATTTAGATTGATTAATTTAATAAACTATAGTCTATAAGAATTTATTTAAAAATACATGTTTAATTAAATTAAGCTAAGTAAATACTTAGGTTAGTCATGAAATATCAATTTTAATATTTTAACCTAAGTCATGTATTTAATTAAATTGAATAGTCTTGGAAAATAATTTAATTAAACTATTAAATTGCTTTTAAAAATTCTCGAGCCTGAACCAATGTCTAAAAATTACCCCGAGCCCGAAAATGCCTAGCCGACACCACATAGTCGGCGGATAGTGGTGTCAGCCGGCGGCTGAACAACAACCACAACCCCACCGGTGGCTAGATCGGCTAGCCGGTTTCCACAGGTGGCCTTCAGTTCCCACTGCCGAGCGCAGCTTGCCACTGCCGAGCCCGGTTCACCCCGACCTATGCGGTTCCCTGCTGTTCTTGTTAAACCGAGCCACACCGAGACCCTAGTGGTCTCGGTTAACCCCGAAACCAAACCAAAACCCACCCCGAATCGAGGTTGCGGTTCCCTTGTCTTGGTCCGAGCCAAAACCACCCCACACCGAGACCTTAAGGTCTCGGCTAAGCGAAACAAACACCACCGAGAGCCTTGGGGCTCTCGGTTTCGGTCTCGGTCGAACAAAGAAAACACCAAACACCCTTAATTCTTGATTTTTAATTAATCTTAACATGTTTTCATGACTTGTTTTTAAGATTAATTACATGGAATCATAAAAAGATTAAAAGAATTAAAAGAAAAGGGTTATGATTTTACCGAGTGCGTAGTAGAAAAAGGTTTCTGATCACGAACACGTACACACAAAAATCAAAGAGCAAAATCATCCTGAACACCCCTTGGTGTGATCGACAGCCGGCGACAAGAGGGAAAAAGGAGGCAAGGGTTCTTGATTTTTCTGTAACCTAAAATTATGATTAAACCCTTCCTGTGTTTTTCTTGTTATTAGTTTATTGTGGGTCATGGGCCAAAAGGCCCATTTCTTTTCTTTTCTTTGATCTTAGCCGCGGCTAACACGGGGCCCACGAGGAAACCCGTAGTCTTTTCTAGTTAAGTAAATACTCGTGTACGTTCGTGTTTTTGATTGTCGTGAATTCATAAATTATGAACACGTCACATTTATAATATACGTAAATACATGTTATTTAATGTCGTTACACGTGTAATATATTATAAATAGAAAGTTTAAATTTTATCGTATTTTCGTGTACTTAATGTTCGTGTTTACTAGTCATGGTATTTTAATGCGGGTTTTACACAACCAATGCAGCTCGAGGCACCAAATCGATTCAAAATTTTACTTCACGAGATGGCGGTAGTCCCGACAACTCTTCAGGAAAAACTTCAGGATACTCTCGAATCACTGGCACATCTTCCAACTTTGTCTCTACATCCCCATCGCTATTAATTTGAGCCAAAAATACATCACACCCTTCTTCCATGTACCTCATCATATTCAAGCAAGATATCACTCTCAAACGAGAAGTACATTCGTCACCCTTCACCGCAACACCTTACTTCTCAACGGAATCTGAACTAACCTCTCACCACAAACAATCACCGCACCAAGCGAAACTAACCAATCCATCCATATGATCACGTCAAACGATCCTAGATCTATAGGCATCAAGTCAATATCAAACCCATTGTTCCCTAACTTCAAGGAACACCCTTTCAGTATAGAATTAGTGCTAACAATCTTTCCATCGGCTAATTCCACATTATAGTTAGTTGTTAACCTTAATGGTTCTCTATTGATAAGGCGACTGAATTTTACATATACAAAGCTTCTATCTGATCCAAAATCAAAAAATACGCTAGCAGAACGAGCATCAAGTAAGAACGTATCGGTTACCACGTTCGGGCCTTGAGGCTTGTCTGCAGTCCCTACCACGTAAGTTGGAGCGACAATGTTTCCTCCTTGTCTATTCCTAGCCTTTGGAGAATTACCTTATTTATGTCCTCTCTCACCATAACCAAAGAAAACCATAACTCTAGTGGCATTTGCTCCCGTAGCCACACCTCTCGTCCGACACTCCACAACTTTATGTCTAGCCTTTCCACATTTATTACAAGCAGGAGGGCAGTTCCCCACATGATACAAACTACAACGGCCACAATTGGGATTGACCTCGTTTCCTCTAGGCACACGCATCCCATCATTTCTTCTGTGGTTGAATTGCATATTTCGTTTCGATCACTGAGTGTTATTACGATAACTCCCACAGTTTTGGCCTTGCGATTGATTGGATTGGCCGACTCCCACTTTCTCTTGTTCCCTTCAACCATACTATCTTTCTTGTATTGCACCTTAACGTCCATTAGAGCGTGATCTATCTAGATAGCTTCATCAAATGATCTAGGATTTGACGAAGTAGTCTCACCCTTGATGTTGCTTGACAGTCCTTTGATATACTGTTTCATTTTCTTGCGGTCATCCGCAAAAGCATCGGGGCACAACAAGCTCAACTCATTGAATCTCCTGGTATAAGCAGTGATATCATTATTCCTCAACACTAAATGCCTCAATTCATCATCCAACTGACACAGTTCTTCTTCAGGACAAAACTTCTTAGTTAATAACTCTTTCGTAGCTGCCCAAGTTCTCCCATTAGCCACTACAAGCCCAACGGTAGATACTTGATCGTTCCACCAACTCAACACATCATCTTGAAAAGTAGCAGCCACAAACTTCACCTTGTTTCCCTTAGTGCACCCACTGATTACAAATGTACTTTCTATTTTCTCCACCCAACGACGAAGTTCCAACGCTCCTCCAGTACCACGAAACTACGTAGGCCCACATTTCATAAAACTGGCACAAGAACATTCTCTAGGAGCTTGTGGTCCACTAGCATTCCCATCTTGTCCTTGACATCTGGCGGCATGATCTGCCTCAAGCGCATTAGCTATTGCTTCTTTAATCATGGTATTCACACGAGCAACTGTCAACTTTGGAGGCATATTCTGTTATCACAACCAAAGAAAACAGAGTAAGTATACACATCAAGATCAAGAAGGATTCCTTTATCAAGACATAATATAAATACAACAAGCACAATCAACAAAGACTACAAGTATTCATCAACCAAATCACAAAAGAGCTAATAAAGACATGTCATAGATCATGAAAGGCAAATGTAGATTGCATTGATAAATCAACAAAATTGTGACAAGTCATGTCACTACAATTATCCACCAATTAAAACTTAAAAGTCATCAAGTTCCATCACAATACCATAATACAAAAGTCTGAATAAGTTCGATTACAACGAGGAAAATAAAATGAAATACTAATAACTAATCACGTGGTGATCCAGATGACTTCTTGGATAGCGGCTCGTCCTCATCATCACTGTCCTCCTCGGGGTCTTCATCACTATCATCAATCTTCCTCTTGCCCTTGGAAGTAGATTCCTCTTCCACCTTCCCTTTTCCTTTCGATGTCGACCCTTCACTTGATGGAAGCATACTCCTAGCAAAATACAACTTGTCTTCAAAAGTGATATACTCGCCCACCTGTGGTGGTTGAATCATAAAATGCATACCCGCATTCTTAGGGTCACTCCTGAATTTCTATGCGTCCATCAAGAACGGTCTCACACGTGCTTCCCAACTTCGCAGGCGATCATACCAAATACGGTTTTCCTTTATCTCCTCAAACTCAGCACACAATTTACGCACAATCATCTTCAAGTTTTCCAACTCCACTCTCCTATGATCCCTAGCATAATCAGCGCTCATCACACCAGATATAAACCTCTGAAATGCTCTCTTATTCTCCTCAAATCGTCTAATCACCCTTGTTTCCACGATATACCTTTCATACATCAATCTATCAAACTTTCTTAAGAAATGAACAATGTTATCATAGTTTCTTGGCCTAGGAAAATAAACCCTAGCAATGTTCTCATGGAGAGAACATGCACTGGCTGCAGCACTGGATTCTGCATGAAAGTCATCACTCGTATGAGTAACTCTTGGTAAACCACTCAAATAAGCTTCACATGTGGGCATGGTAGAACAAACATGACGCTGATCATAACGACTAGTCAGTGGCACATCGGGTCCCTTCGGTGATCTATTAGGCTGCACCACATCAGGCTCGGTCTGACCAACAACATTTGTAGGAATTCCATCATCCACGGGATCCTCCTCTTCAGGTTCCTCATCGTTGTCATCATTCCCACTAAAATTTTAAACATCACTGTCATCGCCATTCCCTACTACCTCGTTCATTTCTCTTTCTGGTTCTATCCAACCATTGTCATCTTACGGGTTTGGGGAATTAGCTCCTCCCTCAACTCCCACAACGTACTCGTCTCCATTTCCATTTGGTGTTACTTCGGCCATTTCTACAAATACAGAAAGTTCGAGGGTATATAAGGTCATTATTCAAAATTTATATATACATGCATGCACGTGCAATGAAAATGTAGTACGTATGCCAATATGCAACAAAATGATAGCCATGCAAATGCAATGAAAAAATTTTGATGTCAAATACTCAATGTACATCCACAATATCTCAATATAATACCATAGTATTTACTTAATAAATACTCGGTAAATCATTTGAGTTTCAAGGGATACATCTTATTATAAAACTGTTGTTCTCATATTTTATCACTTTACCATGATTGATTATAAGAAATAAAGAAGAAAGAAAGAAGATTTATAGAGAGAGAAAGTAGAGAGAGAGAGATGATTAACTAGGTGAAATTAGATTAAGAAAAAAATGAGAACCTCTTACCCTCCTAACATGCTAGGAGGGTGCTTATATAGTCCACCCACATGCGGGCTTTCTATTGGACTATATTTTTTTTGTGCCGGGCTTGAATAAATGCTTAATACCTTGAAAGAGGCCTTTTAAGCTAGCCATCAAGCCTTTTATGTCACGACTATTTTAACTAACTATTACAACGTTCTAATAAATATTACAATAAAAACCTATGACCGAACATTCTTGTTTGACTCAATATTTTGAGGCTAACAATCTCCCCCAATGTGAGGTCATTCCTCTTCGATATTTGGAGATTATGAATCTCGTCATAAATGAGTTCTTGAACGTGTAATAGTAGTCTTGTTCCTTCATGCTGTGATATTTGAGCCTTTGTCATTGTCTTTAGACTTTGTCTTTTATCTTGAGATCTTTAAATCATTCTTGACTTGTCTTTGCCATCTTGCAATCTTGTGTCTTTATCCACATGCTCATACTTCGCATCATCTTGAAAGCTTGCTAACAATGTCCTTTAAATAGAGGTCATTCCTCTACATTAATTGTTAAGGAAGAACTTGATCATCAGAGTTGCGGATGTCTTTAGCTTTCTTGATTGTTGAATGTCTTTGGGCATGAGTATGTGGTTTTGAATCTTTGACTTTGCTGAGTACACCGTAACGCCACCTTCTTGAGACAAAACATAGACACGGACTTAATGGCTTTGACATTCCTCCTAAATCGGTAGTGTTTTACCTCCGATCGGTGAAGACCGTTACACGATATTAAATATCATACATATGATCAGGTAGATTCAATTAAGAATCTCCTTGACAGGGTTTCACGGCAGTACTAGCCGTTCTCTTTACTCAACCGTCTCAAAGCAAGACTGCGATCATAAAGAGTGAATCAAATGGATTGACATCCGCTTGATTAAAGTCGTCAATTCAAATTCCTGGAACAAGTTTGATTCATTAAGAATATTATCATTGTTGCTTTCCAGTTGATAGAAGCTTGATTCATAAGAATCTCGCAAGTTACCTACCGTAGCGCTGTTTAATGTTGACGCTAGAAGGATTTCCATTCGTCACTATGAATATTAATGAATATCACTCTGAATGTTCTGGCAAGACCATAAAGATATTGCGTAGAAACCGGAAACGAGTTTGAATCGATAAAGAAACAAACCACTGTTGCTTTTTAGTTTTACATATGTTCAATTCATAAAGTATCTTACACATGACCTACCGTAGTGCTGTTTGATGTTAACACTTGAAGGATTTCCACTCTTCATTGTGAATACTAGGTAGTATCACTCTTATTGTTCTAGCAGTATCGCAAGGATATAGCGTAGGACTCTCTTGATCTTCATCCATATGTCCTAACGAGATTTGATTGATCTCTTGGCTCTAGACTCAATTTGTGCACTTTTAGTGGTCAGAGGCTGGAGCAGATGCCACCTATTCAATATCAACTATCTCGGATTGAGAAAGTCAATAGAATTCGTGTTGATCTCCGTGACAATAAAACAAACTTCTTTTGAGAGAAGTCCGAGTTAACTGGGGAGGGGTTGTGCATTACATCACTGCGGTTTCTGCCTAAGTTGTATGGAGGGCTTCTTTCTTTACACCCTTTATCCTTAAATTTCTTTTTCAGTATTCAACCCCTTCAATGCTTACCAAGACATCATTACTAGCACCTTGTTGTGATTGTTCCAGTGCTAGCTTCAATACTTAATTGACATTCAGCTACGTTCACATTCTACTCCATCTTTCCCATGGACTTCTAATAATCTATTAGATTGTCCCTGGGAAGATCCCTTCGGTTTTGGTTGGATCATATGACTTAAACCTAACCACCCTTTTGACACCAATAACGTCGTGAATTAAAGATGTTGTGGGTATTTGATCGTAACCATGAGTGCTTGAGTTTTAGATCACATTTTAATCACATTTTCTCCCCCTATCTCTAATATATAAAATCGTTTGATATTAGAGATACCAAACTTGATTAAAATATATTTTGAAAAATAGCCTTTAAAACTTTTGGGAGAAGAATGTATCAAACTAGCATGAAATTGTTTGGAACGCTCCCCCTCAAAAATTGATCCAATTGAATTGTCGTTGTGAGGATGTGATCCACATTTCGTGTTTTAAGGATGGGAGTTGTTGAACACACAATTTTTGAAAGATTTTGAATAATCATTGAGAAATTCTTGAAAAAATTGTGTTCAACGCTTTGTGAAAAACTCTATTTCTTTTTGGCGAAAAAGTTTTTCGAAAGCATAAACTTGAGTTCATAGACTTTGAATGTCTTGACAAATCCACTCAAGTGTAAGAAGATTTCTCTTCTTTTGCTGAGGGTAAGCGCATTAAATCGTACACTCCCCCGTGAATATCGATCCGGGTTGTAATCTGAAAGTGATTACAAGCCATTGTGTTGAGCTCAAAACATTGAATGTTTTGTGACAAGCTCAACCCAATATAGAATGCTCTACCCGTTGTTGGAAAAATTGTCCAAAATAGACATTTTCCTTTATTAAAAGAAATGACATGTTTTGAAAAATATTTACAACTTTCATTCGAGCTTTATGTACACACCCGTGTCCTTATTGAGCGACATTTCTAGGTACGTCCATATTATCGATACTGAAAGACATGTCGAGAAGAATATTTTTGGTATTTTGAAAAAAAATTCATTTTTTATTTTGTTTTTCTAATGCTATTACATTTTATTTTATTTTTGTGTTTACTCAAATTTTTCAAAAATTATCAAAAATAGACTTTTGTACAATAGAAGAAGGTGATATCGAATGTACAGAATAGGAACCCGTAGAGGAAGAAGTGGGTTCATAATCCACTGAGGTACCTGCAATCACAGAAGAAGAGTTTGCACAAATACTAGTATTAGGAGTTACAAATTCCTTTTCAGCGTGTAAAACAATAGCATTAGTGCTGGAGCAGGTTTCAACACTCTTCTCTGTGGGAATCCACCGAAGACCAACTTCTTTGAAGATCCGACCTATTGGTTTCCACTAAAGGCTAGATTTAGGAGTAGTTTTCCCTTGCACATCGGAAGACTTCTTTGGAGAGAAACTATGTCCTTTTTTTAATCCATGTTTCAGATTTGTTGTTATTGCTTTTCTTTGTGACGGGTTTGTATCTCCTTGTTGTCTTATGGGATTTTGTATTCGATCTCCGTTCAAAGGAACGAGATTTGACCTCATAAAGGTATTGCAGAATGCAATGGTAATGATTTCCATTGTGAATGCCCTTTTTGCAAGTGGAACATACAGGGAATTTGGGATTCATGAAAGTACTTGTATTCCTTGGTTTTCCAAATTTTTCAGGCGTAGTATTCGAAACACGACTATTCATGGATGTTTTCCAATTCTCAGATTTCTGGTGAGGAATCCTAGGTTTTGGTTGACTACCATTGGGAGTGTGTGGAACTCTATCGGGATTTGGTTAACTAGGTTTTGAATACACGGGTTTGTCTTTCTGAATCTTCCCTTTTTGCTTAGCATCCGGAGGTTGTTGGTATGAACGAAGGCATTTGAACCTACAGATTCCTTTGTGGACGCGAATGTCACACGTTTTGGAGGAGTCCTAGAAGTGCTAGGTGCATTCACATGGTTTGGTTTAACAACGATGTGCTTTCTAAATGGAGGAACATAGGGTGATATGGATGGTTTTGGAACACTTGGTTGTACATCAGTCTTAGGAGCTAACCTAGATTTTGCATGATAAGAATTGGAGAAAGGAGTCGGTTTTCCTAAGATAGATGGCTTTGGATCCTTGTACGCATTGGGTTGTCGAACAACAGGTTTCACAACTTTAGGTTCAATAGTTTTCCCACCCATTTTGGCAACGAGTTTCTTCAACTCTTCTATCGCTATTTCCTTTTCTTGCAATCGAGCTTTCAAGTCTGTAATTTCCATACTAATTTCGTTCATTTCTCGGCACGATGCTGAAAGTTTTCCTTGCAAGTTATTATCATTTGGTCCTTTTCCGACTTTAGTTTGCAAAGCAGGTTCGAGAGAATGACAATGTTTTTGAAGAAAATCACATCGGTGTTGAATTAACGCAAAAGCCTTTTGATCAGTATTATCTTTGTGTTTTGAAAGCTCGGTTTCAAGACACTCACACTCTTTGACTTGATCAAGATATTTGCATGCCACGTCAGAATTTCATCTATATCTGCACAAGATGTAAGAGCAACACACAAAATATCTTTGGAGAGACATTCGTGTAAGAGTAGGTCATATGCTGTAGAAAACTCGTCTCTTTCAGGTTGATGGTCGTTCATTTATTGTTCAAGAGATTCCATGTATTTCAAATGTGACAATCCGTCAATTTATGGTTGATATTTTATTCTCAATTATTATTTGAAAATATTATTTTAATGTTATATTATGAACTCACTTATTTTTGGGAAGAAATTTGGATTTACGTCTTGAAGTAGCATCGACTACGTCTAAACCGGAGGATTCTACGTTACGTGCTTACGTTTACATACACCGTCTTTGGTGACAGTCCGACATTTTAGAAAATAAATTTGTCCGTGTATATTATTTTTAGATTTTAAATTTGTGTTGGTTCATAAACTCACAAATTTACGAGAAGAGATTAGGACTTACGATTTTAATTTAACGTCCTTTACGACTAAACCGGAAACCTTAGGATTACGTATTTACGTTTTCGAACTCTGTTTTTGATGTGACAATTATTATTAGATTCGTTTTGTGCCGTTGATTCATAATTTATAAAAACGTTTTTCGTAAAACGACCCGAGGGAACGCAAATCGAGGAAACTAGAATCGAGGAATACCCGTAAATTAGTGGGATGGGACAAACTAATTTATCCCACCCCACTATACACATGGGACGGCCACAATACTTCCACCACACCAGCATTGGTGTCAAGTGTAAGCTAAGTTGCTTAACACATGTCCTAAGCTTACAATGTAAGCTACCACATAACAAAAACCACTAGCCAAAACCATTCACTCATTTCTCTCATGCAAATCCACTCAAAATCTTTGTCACTCTCTCTATGTGTGTCGTCCACTCTCACACATAAACACCCTATTTGATCAATTTTTAACCATGAAATCTCATGTTATTCATACATAAGTTGAAGCCATTTTGAAGCCCTATTGATTGGTGGTGATTATAACATCCAAAGAGGAGTTTCTATGGAGTCTCAGGGCTGATTTTCCACAAGGATTTCTTGAAGAATGGTGGTCTTGAAGATGGTCTTGGTTTATCACAAGTTGTGTGATCAAAATCCATGTCTTGATCACAGCCTACATCGTCATGGTGGTATAAAGATTGTTCTCCCCATCCTCTTGTTATTTTGATTATGTAATCATGTATTTTCTTTCCTATTGTATATGTATATGATGATTATATGATGATAAAAATATTGTGTGGGGATTTGGTGTTGATAATCATGGGTAAAAAGATGAAAAACTATATGTAAAAAGGTTAAAATCATGCTTAAAAATAATGGCTGTATAAAACAGTAAAGAACCATGTCATGAACTGATAAAATGGCATAGATTAATGGATATACAGTAAGTAATATGTCTTGTACACATGTGAGAGTTGACCATGCAATGGAATCATTATAATGAGTGAGATATGATCGAAACAAGTTTAGAATACAAATCTGAGTTCACTGTTTTGGACGATTTTTAGAAAATACTTAGAGGATGATTCAACAGTAGCTATAGCAGAGTTAAATGGAGCACATATCATTTAGTTTATGTCATAAAAATTTGAGCTTCTATCTCCATATAGAACTCTAGATATGGCAGTTTTGGTGAACATGAAAATAAAAATCAGATTTTGGGAAATTAAAATATAGTAGTATTATATAAGCACTCAAATAAAAATAGTATAAAATGTGAATTAAAACCCACTAACTTATATAATACATTTATATAAATATGTATAAGGATAAATAAATGGAAATATTATAAAAATGGTAGTTTGATAAGTTTTATAAGTTATAAAACTATAAACATGATTTTTACGACTTTTTCGGCTATTACCGTAAAATTAACGTTTTTGTTAAACAAAACTTAGACGGTTAAACCCGTCTAATGTAAAGTTTTTAAAACTCCTATACTGATATATAAACATATATAACAAGTAAAAACCGATAGAACCCGAACTATAAAACATACGGACATTAACGGGCTAAGTTAACGTTATTGGACTAATAATACAACAAAATGGGCTAAAACACTTATAAACTTATTTATTGGGCTTAACCCATTTAGGCCCAACTTGTAAAGTGTAAATACTGATAATACAAGTATAAAATGGATTAATATAAGTTAAAGAACTTATAATAAGCTTATTGGACTTAAAACATATAAATAGGTAAAACTAGTAAACTAGTATAAAAGTTATCAACACATAAACACTAAATGAGTAAAAGAGAATATGTAAACCCACTTGATCATCATATATATATAAAATCATCATATGTATACATAATTGTTATTTTTATAAAGTCATTGGACAAGAGTCTAAGACGAGTATTATTTGTCTAGGTTTCCGTGATTGAAGCACGTACCGTACATCCGAATTGCCGATAACCCGCTTTCCCACATCAACGTGAGTTCATAGCCTCGCACTCTTTTAAATGTTTTTATGAAATATTTTATAAACCCGCGAGGGAGATAACATGTTATTTTTTATAAAATAGGACACTATTTGTCCCGATTGTCTGTTATTGATTTGGACCCGAATTATTGTATGACCCGATGAATGATTAAATGACCTGATAGATGAGATAAAATTGATTATTAAAGTTAGGTTATGTCACTAAAAGTCCCATTAGCATGAATTGTGAACTACCGGGATTTGGTAGACGCTTATGCATATAATAGTACTATTTGGGGACGATCACCCCAGTTCGCGCCTTGACGGTTGATCCCCGTCGTGCCACATTGATTGGTAAGCGAATTTATGTATGAGAAGATTTACACAAGCGTGATTATTGTGACGACACGCTAATTTAGATGGGCAAATGATTGTCGGGTTAGCTAGCCGTTGTTTGTTGTAGTAAGATAACAATGTCATGCGGCTTATAATAATCCAATTAACGAAATACTGTTATACGCGCCGAATTACGATATATTGCCTGACTAGCAATATGGGGTCTTACTATTGATATTATGTTCGTGTTTTGGTTTTTCATAACCATATTCATATACCGATTTTTATTTGGCTTATACAACGTTATAAAACGTATTGTATGATATTTTTACGACATTGGTTCGTATAATGGTTTTGAAGGCGAAAGCCTATATTGTGATTTTTAATAAGGATTTGTATAAAATGACTTTGGCTATTTTATGGCCTATTACAATGAATTGTACAAAATGATTTTCGGTAATAATTTTATACTGATGTTATATTGATGGATTTCATTAAACTCTATGAATTCACTCGGCGTTATCGCTGACCTTTTCTTTTAACATGTTTTATCTCAGGTACTTGAAGGTAATTCTCGGGAAGACAACAAGAATTCATGGCCCACACTTAAATAATAATTTCCATTCAAATCTTTTGTAAAATTGTATGAAATGACTATGACTTGGGACCTATGTAACTTTGATATTTATGAATGGAAATGCTTTATTATTAAAACGACGCGACTTTTAAGCGTTGTCTATGATGTGAGTAATGTGCTATCCCGTAACACCAACAAGTCTTCCGCTGTACTGAGTTGTATAAATTTGGGGGTGTTACAGTTTGGTACCAGAGCTCTCGTTATAGAGAACGAAAGATTTTTAAAACCAAGGTTTTGAATAAAACATTTCAAAATCTTTTAACTATAAACATTTTTCTAAAAATGTCTAAAAATCTTTTGACTATAACGGTGCCGAAGAATTCTGGAGTTACCGACAAGGCCAGACTGAGAAGTGTTATTTTAGTATATATATAACTTGGATTATATATATATATATATATATATATATATATATATATATATATATATATATATATATATATATATATATATATATATATATATATATATATATATATATATATATATATATATATATATATATATATATATATATATATATATATATATATATATATATATATATATATATATATATGATGTAATTTTATTACATGATTGTTTGAGGATTATTTTTGTAACACCAGTGAAAGTGCCGTATGATGCTAAGTTGTTGTCTCAAGAGCAGTTCAGTATGAGCATCTCTCTTAGGTTGTGGCTCACTTGTGGATTTGATATCCCGAGCCCAACGCCATTTATTAATCCTATTTTACGTATATTTTTGAAATTTTTAAGAAATTTCGTTTGCTATATATTTGACGGTTTAAGTTGAAACCGACGTTTACGGTCGTAATTTAACGATTGATGATTTAAGAAGAACCGATAACGACTACGATACCGATGGATGCCCAAATTTCTATAATTATTGACGATTTATCGATAATGTAATTTTTCGAGAATTTTACTTACGATTCGTGTTAAGTTGAGTCGGGTGAGTTTTATAGCCTTCCGAGTACATTTAAAGTATCCCAAAAATATTTTGGAGTGTTCGGGATGATTTCCGACTCCCGTAAAATTTTCAAAATGGACTAGTGAGTCGAACCCGCAAAGTTTTGATGGCGTTTTATACTTAAGGCCAAAAGAAACCAAAAATTGCCAAATTGGTCCATCCCAATCACACAAAATGACACAAACACAAACACATAGAACATTTTAGACAAAACAAAAATCAAACTCTCCTCTCTTGCCCTCTCTAGCCGACGGTTACCCCCAAACCACCGAGAACACCATCAAAAATTTTTTTCACTTGATTTTCATTTAAATTTAAGGTTAGACCACATCTAATCTTGTCTTTCCCCACATTTCTATGTACTTAAATCCCACATGCATTCAAGTAAATTTTCCAAAAATTTTCAAGATGATCCAAATTCGTTTTTGAGGCTAATTGTTGTGATGCATGTTTAATTCATGTATTTATAGTATCATTTAATCCATAAAACAAGATGGGTTTTATGTTATGGGTTCTCCACAGCCCCTAAAAGCCACAAATTTTTGGGGTTTTGGGGTGTGTTCAAGGTGTTTGATGAAATGTCATGGGTTTGTGTTTATAAGGGTGTTTTGGGTGTGTTTGAATAGGTTTAAGTGGTTGCATGTTTGTTTCTTTGATTTTAGATTATGAGGTTGGTTGATCAATAGGGGTAGGACTGAAAACTTGTGTTTGGATATGTTTAGGGAAGCTTAGGATGATGCCTAGTGGTGATTAGTAGCATTGGAATCGAGTTTAAACATGATTTTGGAGTAGTCAAATTTAGGCAGAAAGTTTAAGGTCATTTCATAAAAATTATTTTTCCTACAGGTCTTGAAAACTAAATGTAGTTGTAGAGGGTCTTTTTATCTTTAATTTGGTATAAGGTAGAGCCCGTGACTCAAAACGAGCTAAAAGTTATGAGGTTTTAAAGATCGAGTACCGGGAGACGAGGACTTTCATAATCCGAATTTATGTATAGTTTTAGTCAAATCCCGAGGAGCACAAGTATGAATTGGTAAATGGTCAAGGGTCAAAATTTGGTCACAAACCTGTATAAATGAGTCTATAAGTTGACTTAGGAGTTAAAGAAGTCAAAGGTACATTTCATATAGGTCAATGAAGTCAAAATTGGTCGAAGTGCAATTTCAGCCCGTAAAATGTAGTTTTGGAAAAGCGTCGAGTAACGAGTCGTAAAAGTAAAAACTTTTATTGGGGTTAAAAACATGTTATCTACAGGTCTTATGGGATTTTTGAGAATTTTGTCAAATTTTATAAGTATGGTTAAATATGGTAAAACAGCCCGTACTTTAGTCAAGTACCGGCGAGAATGAGTAAAAATGGACAACGTAAGTAATGAGAACGAATGGTATAAAATGAGTGATGCTTGTTGTTTTGTTTTTGGCGTGAGTTATAATTGTCCTAAGTGACTAGTATATATGTATTTTATACAGTACCGTGAAGTATTTAAAATGAGATTACTCATTACGCGTTATTTGTGATAGGTGTTGATTTAACCGGGCATCCGTTTCGTCGTCAGTGATCATCCCTCGAACTACCGACTACCTAAGATATAAGGTGTGAATTTATAGCCTCGCTTATGTTTATTTCAAATTGTTTTACCCGCGAGGGAAATGCATGCTAGTTTTTAAAAGGGAACGTATATCATGAATGATTGTTAGACCCGAAAGTTGCCTTAGAAATTGTGTTGAGTACCAAAGTTGCAAAAGACCCTAAATTCATGAACTATTAACTATTGTCCTGCCCTCGAGTAGGGGGAAATAGCCGCTTATGCAATTTGTAGTACTACGGGGCTAACGACCCAATGCTAGCCGAGAAGCTGTACTTTTAGTAAGTTCTGCGGTAGATTATTTTGTATGAGAAATAAGGTATAATTGCAACTGATGCCTTTAGAAGGGGCACTGGTTTCATCTGAATCACGCCGGTATTTATTACGCGGGTGATTGAGTTAACGGATTAGTGTCATGAGCTTAAACACAATTGTCAGTATCCTGATTATATATTGTTTGATCGACAAGTCTATAAATGATCACGAATGGTTTTTATTTTATATACGTTCAAATTGATTGAAAAACCTATGAATTCCACTCAACGTTTTCGTTGACCAAAATTTTGGCATGTGTTTCAGGTAACCGCTGAAGTGTAGAATGGAGCATGCATGGGATGGATGTTGTGTGTATGGCTTGGAGTCCGCTTGTTTTTCCTCCTTTTTCTACTTAAACATTTTTAAGTTTAATGTAATGTTGTTGTGAAACTGAAATTCTTGGGTTGAGATTCATGGGGAACGAAAACGCTAAACTCTGTTGTACCAAGTGGGGTTGGAAAAACCGTGGACATGTATCATCTAACAATTTTTAATTCAAGTTTTAAGTTGGCGTCTTTTTAGCGTCGTTTGATATATCTTGTGTGCAATGAATACTGTGTAGCACCTAATGTTGTAGTTCCGCTGCGCATAGCATTTGTGGGGGTGTTACAGATTGGTAATCAGAGCCATGAGTTATAGAGAACTAGGTCGTTTTTGAAAATCCTAAACTATAACTTTTGGTGTCGTAAGAAATGGTCCAAGCACACACAACTATCCTGCATGGCTCCGGTAAGAATTCTTTAGCATTGCATTATATTTTAGATGTATCCCTCGAAATTGATATGAATTCCCTAAGTATTTAGTAAGTAAATACTTTGAGATATATTGTTTTGTACGTTGAGTACTTATCATCGTAATTTGCAAATTCTTGTAAGATTATATTATAGGTTGCATGTATTTGGCATAACGGGCTACATTGCATTACATGGCAACACTGCGTTGTAATCCTACGTGTATGTAGGAGTGGTTGTACGTATAAGTATGTATATACTATGGTGTTTAAAGGCATTGCACGTGAAGCAATGGTCTTTGAGTGATTATCGTACAAGTTATAATGCGGTTTTGTTGAGAATTCGGCCTCACCGCAAATTATCAATCTTGATAATTAATTTATTGTTCGAATAACCGAATATGAACCTCGTTTGATATCCTAGATACGTAAATGATGCTTCGTAACATATTTTATATCGACTAGGTCGATCTCGATTGTCGTTATCGCACCGTGATGTGTCATTTTGGACATTTTCTTTTGAAACGTAATTTACTTACGTATTACTTTATTTCCTTTATTCCTATGGGTTTGATATGTTAGTTCACGTAACTATAACCTAGACGAAGTATAATCGACGATGCGTACGTTGGGGCGGCGAATCATGTGTGTATATTATGAAACGTGGTTGAGGCGTGTTGCCATTTAATCGTTGTTTACTATTCTATTTGAATTTTAAAGATGTGTTTTAAAATAGACTGGCGTTGTGAACAAGCGCGATAACTTGGAATTTGGTTGGTTTTTGTGTTAATTTTGTGGAGTACGATTTCGAGACTCATCCGAGGCCGATAACAACAATTAGTTGACATACGTATTCTCGTTCCATTTATTTCATTTGTTTTGTTGTTTCATTATTTTGAATTCGATATTTCACATGACGAGGTCCGGCATTTGTGTGAGTTAAGTAAGCATAAAACTTTGTTGATTGAATGATTTAAACATAAAGTGTTTTATATATATTTAATATCTGGTGAATGAAACTTTTGGATAAAAATGACGTATGATGTGTCTTATAACAAGTAAAATTCGTGTAGAGAATAAACGGACATTGTGAAATTATTTTCCTTCAACCTTGGTTGGTAAATCGTAATAAGTAATTATTATTACTCGTAAAATCCTTGTTTTCATATATTAAAATTTGATACTAAAAGATTGTGATGGACTTGTTAAGAATTTGTTTAAATTAATTTGAAAAAGGAGTTTATAATAAAATTTGCGATATGACTATTGAGTACATGTAGCTTCGACTTTGGTATGAATTAATTTTCGGGTCAATGTAGTCAACTTTTGACGTATCTTTTAATATAAAACATGAGTAGAAGATGTGGGCATGTGTTTTGGAGCTAGAAACTTTGTAAAATTGGTTTTATTTTAAAACATAAGGTTGTGTTTACGTATGCATTGGTGTAAACTAGAACGCGTTACTTGTGGTAGTGAATAAAATGGGATAAAATCGGAATATACACTTTAAGTATGAAATTATAATGCTTGAAATAAAAATTTTAAAAATTGATGGAACGTCATTGGAAATCATTTGTTTGTTTAATTGTCGTTATAGAGAATCAATATGTGTAATTTGATGATGCTTGTTTAAAATCGTTTGAAAAATCTTTTGTTTTATTCCGCGACGAGGTGTGTTAATTTTAAAATCACTTGATAATGGGCTAATGATTAAAAGTTGAATTTTATATATATTTTGGAAATAATTGAAATAAGCATTTTGATCACCTACTTCATTATTATATTATCGTATTATTATCATTAATTTTTGAGATTCAAGTCTCGACTAAAATCAGTAAGTATCCGAGATGATACCACGTGAAACCTCTTTATCATTTGAGTCGAATTACGCGAATATGATTTAACAAAACAGTTTTGGGGAAAACATGTGTGTAATAAAAGTCAAAGGTTGAATTTTTAAGAGTTAATGGGACTAGGTTGAGTCGTGTTGGATATGTGTATATATGTGATAATATAAGTCGTAATAATAAAAACGTAAAACTTGGGAAATTCTTACTACATATGTTTTTGGTACTTAAGATATGAACATTAATGAGGTTTTGACACAAGTATGGAGATTTTCAAACCTAATGATTTGTCAATTATGATAACCGAGTCACCGCATCTACTAATGTTAATAATTTCCGAGAGATTGAAATTTTTTCCAGAAATGAAAACTTTGTATAGATTGAGAAATGAAAGGTATAAATTATTTAATGGTGTAACACAAATTAAAAATGTGTAAATGTTCGGTTTTACAATGTACAAGGTAACACTAATTATTATACGCAACTGGATTACACAACACACGCCTACTTGTATATTATTTAATAAAGATGTATATATAATGTTTTTAGTCACGATGGTTCGATCGTCCGACATCCCTTCTTTGATTTTGTGAGTCTGTATCTAAACATGAGTCGTCATGTGATTGTTCATCTTAATATTGTCTATGGTATGAAACCAATATTATTATATTTATTTTTGTGTCGCTACTTCGCTAGTACTTGATGATGAGGGTATGTTACCCGGTGTATTTTTGTCATGATTCATGGACGCCGTAACTTTCTTCTTTCGGTTAATGGAACCTAAAATTCTGTAATTACTTGAATGATTGCTATAAATCTTCGTTAAAGTGGTTGTTTATTTATATTTAACAAAAGCGAGGAGGCGAAGCCGCTTTACCAAATTGTAGAGGTGAAAGAACTCGATCTTTCTGGTGAAATTGTTTCTATTTAACCAAGTGGTTATTCTTCTCTCCCCGTATACTCTTGGTGGAATGTGTGTGCAACTCGAGACGATGGGAATTATGATTGTTGTTTTATTTTTGGCGCTTGTGCTGATATTCAAATTTTTTTTTACTCCATGTATTCGTAGATCGCTGTTGTTATCCCGAGACTTTTGTCATATATTTGAAGTATTTTCGTTTCTGATGTAGTTAATTTTAGCTGGAAATTATATTGCTCGTTTACCTCGTTCGATCCCATTGATTTTTGATTTTATTACTTGTTGTGCTTGCAATGATCTTTAATCATGAACCACCTTACCGTTATTTTGTGAATAGTCTACTTTGAAAATATGTATGAGTGTGTCAAATGGTTTGTTGAACCAAATGTAAATGGTGTCGATTCCTTTATTTAATTATTTATTTATTTTCTCATAAAAAGGCAAAGCAAAAGGTATGTTCCCAAAGTGAACGAAAAATGTTGGATGTGTTTCTTAAAACGATGGTAACAATATTTTCCCATTTCAAATTTCATTTCAAATGGTTTAATTATTTTGAAGATTAGGTCGAAAACTTCCATAGTCGTGTTTGGTATGTAATAATAATGTTTGTGTTGTCACTCGATCCTCAATTATGCACAGCTTAGCTAACTAGGCATAATTCGGGAAGAGTCCTGTTTTGTTGGTTGTTGTTGCTTGATCCTCAAGTATGCATGATCTAGCTAGTTATGCATAGTTTTGGAAGGGCGATGTAGTTTCAAATAAATTGGTCGTCTTTAAAAACCAGTAGTGTTTTTGATAAATGTTTGGAAGAGAACGTTTTAAAAATGGTGGATCCTTATGCAAGTAATCGTATTTTCTTTGATTTTTAAAGAAAATTTTTGAATTTTCTTGTGTTCGTTGAAATCTTTTCTTCTGTTTGGCGTTGACTTAGTAAGTCACTGCGACCGAGTAATTTTGGAAAATTTTTTTATGAGTTGTGTGTAACGTGCGAATTTCATCGGAATCGCTAGGGCGTTGATGTAATACCAAAGGGGCTCGTATCGTCACCGGGAGAAGAGTTTTTAATAAAGATGGAAAAATGCCGAAGTAGAGGAAATCAGAGTTCGAATAACTCTAAGGGAAATAACGAAGACTTATCCTACATCGAATGTATCGTACCTTATATATTTTCTTTTCTTGTTCTTTTGATATGTTTAAACGACACGCGATAAACTGTTGAAGTTTACGAGCTGTGCATCAGTAATTGAAAGACAACTCCATTGTCGTTTTCGCTTATTTAAGTGAGGAATCCTCTTTGCTTGACTCAACCATCCTTGATTATCGATGGTTAAACGATAGATAGCCATAGTTGATGTTTATGTGGTAAACCACTGCTTTATATGTATTTATGTGTTAAGAGATCTGGTCGAGTGATCGTAAGTTGTGAGAACTTGAGGCGACATTATCCAATGAAGTCCGATCATGGAGAACACGTGCCATGTAATATATTTCTTTTTATATTAAACGGTGAACGGTGATGCTTGTTGAGATTTTGACCACGTTTGGGACGGAAGTGAGATGGTGTCTTTGTAATATCTCTTGGGTGTGGATCCGTGTGTGAGCACCCTGCGATGACATATGTATGTATTTTATTTCTTTTTGGATATGCATCCATAGATGGCAAGCTCGTAAACCTTCTTTAACTTGCAATTTTCTTTTGACTGGACTCATCCGAGAATTATGTAAATATTCTTGTTTTATCTTGGCCTGGCTGATTAGTAAGCGTGGGTTAACTGATTGAACTGATTGGTTTGGCATGGTTTGGCTATGTTGCAAACATGTCGTAATTTGGTGGTATGTGTTTCATAATGGATTTTGTAATTGGTCGGATTGTGACGTTTTCGAGAGAATTATGTACACGCCGAATGATTTCCGTATCGATGAATTCGTTTTTGACGACTAGGTTTGTATGTATGTAATATTGCGATAAGGTGATTTCATACGACTAGTAATAACTACTTCGTCTTTTATATTTTGAACGTTTTCCGATGTGGTTATGTGTGACCCGTGTGATTTTCTTTATGATTAATTGTTTTTATGAGGCGATGAACCAAGTGAAAGGACGATTCAAAAGTTGGAAGACGTGCTCCGAGCGCATGTGTTTGATTTTGGTGGAAGTTGAGATCGTGGAAGGGCGTGATTTGTTTTGAATAAGAAAGGTGGGTCCAAAGGTATGCTGGACCAGTTGCCTACTAGTTGGAACTGCTGGATGAACTCCGTGGGAATGACAATACTCTTCATGTGTTGAATTTGAGGGATTATGGGATGAAAAGGTAGATCACCAGTTGGATAGAATGAAGCAGGAAAAAGACAGTTGAATGGGCTTGAAATGATTCGAGAGGCTACGGAGGAGATGGTGTAGATTAAGAATCACTTGTTGACCGCGAGAAGCTGTGAGAAGAGACGTGTTAATAACCGAAGGAAGGGTTTGAGAAATTGAAGCGGAGATCAAGGTTAGAGATGTTAAGAGATTGAAGCAGGGTATAATACTCATGGTGAAGGTGTGATGGAACACCAGACGTGAACCGAAGTCCAGAATAGAACATGAAGACCTCTTTAGGAAGAAGTACCTTTATCTTCCTAGTAGTACAAAAGGCGAGTATAAGAACCGGAGAGCGCCGGGACGTCGCTCCCTTAAGGGGGGAAGGATGTAACACCAGTGAAAGTGCCGTATGATGCTAAGTTGTTGTCTCAAGAGCTGTTCAGTATGAGCATCTCTCTTAGGTTGTGGCTCACTTGTGGATTTGATATCCCGAGCCCAACGCCATTTATTAATCCTATTTTACGTATATTTTTGAAATTTTTAAGAAATTTCGTTTGCTATATATTTGACGGTTTAAGTTGAAACCGACGTTTACGGTCGTAATTTAACGATTGACGATTTAAGAAGAACCGATAACGACTACGATACCGATGGATGCCCAAATTTCTATAATTATTGACGATTTATCGATAATGTAATTTTTCGAGAATTTTACTTACGATTCGTGTTAAGTTGAGTCGGGTGAGTTTTATAGCCTTCCGAGTACATTTAAAGTATCCCAAAAATATTTTGGAGTGTTCGGGATGATTTCCGACTCCCGTAAAATTTTCAAGATGGACTAGTGAGTCGAACCCGCAAAGTTTTGATGGCGTTTTATACTTAAGGCCAAAAGAAACCAAAAATTGCCAAATTCGTCCCTCCCAATCACACAAAATGACACAAACACAAACACATAGAACATTTTAGACAAAACAAAAATCAAACTCTCCTCTCTTGCCCTCTCTAGCCGACGGTTACCCCCAAACCACCAAGAACACCATCAAAAATTTTTTTCACTTGATTTTCATTTAAATTTAAGGTTAGACCACATCTAATCTTGTCTTTCCCCACATTTCTATGTACTTAAATCCCACATGCATTCAAGTAAATTTTCCAAAAATTTTCAAGATGATCCAAATTCGTTTTTGAGGCTAATTGTTGTGATGCATGTTTAATTCATGTGTTTATAGTATCAATTAATCCATAAAACAAGATGCGTTTTATGTTATGGGTTCTCCACAGCCCCTAAAAGCCACGAATTTTTGGGGTTTTGGGGTGTGTTCAAGGTGTTTGATGAAATGTCATGGGTTTGTGTTTATAAGGGTGTTTTGGGTGTGTTTGAATAGGTTTAAGTGGTTGCATGTTTGTTTCTTTGATTTTAGATTATGAGGTTGGTTGATCAATAGGGGTAGGACTGAAAACTTGTGTTTGGATATGTTTAGGGAAGCTTAGGATGATGCCTAGTGGTGATTAGTAGCATTGGAATCGAGTTTAAACATGATTTTGGAGTAGTCAAATTTAGGCAGAAAGTTTAAGGTCATTTCATAAAAATTATTTTTCCTACAGGTCTTGAAAACTAAATGTAGTTGTAGAGGGTCTTTTTATCTTTAATTTGGTATAAGGTAGAGCCCGTGACTCAAAACGAGCTAAAAGTTATGAGGTATTAAAGATCGAGTACCGGGAGACGAGGACTTTCATAATCCGAATTTATGTATAGTTTTAGTCAAATCCCGAGGAGCACAAGTATGAATTGGTAAATGGTCAAGGGTCAAAATTTGGTCACAAACCTGTATAAATGAGTCTATAAGTTTACTTAGGAGTCAAAGAAGTCAAAGGTACATTTCATATAGGTCAATGAAGTCAAAATTGGTCGAAGTGCAATTTCAGCCCGTAAAATGTAGTTTTGGAAAAGCGTCGAGTAACGAGGCGTAAAAGTAAAAACTTTTATTGGGGTTAAAAACATGTTATCTACAGGTCTTATGGGATTTTTGAGAATTTTGTCAAATTTTATAAGTATGGTTAAATATGGTAAAACAGCCCGTACTTTAGTCAAGTACCGGCGAGAATGAGTAAAAATGGACAACGTAAGTAATGAGAACGAATGGTATAAAATGAGTGATGCTTGTTGTTTTGTTTTTGGCGTGAGTTATAATTGTCCTAAGTGACTAGTATATATGTATTTTATACAGTACCGTGAAGTATTTAAAATGAGATTACTCATTACGCGTTATTTGTGATAGGTGTTGATTTAACCGGGCATCCGTTTCGTCGTCAGTGATCATCCCTCGAACTACCGACTACTTAAGATATAAGGTGTGAATTTATAGCCTCGCTTATGTTTATTTCAAATTGTTTTACCCGCGAGGGAAATGCATGCTAGTTTTTAAAAGGGAACGTATATCATGAATGATTGTTAGACCCGAAAGTTGCCTTAGAAATTGTGTTGAGTACCAAAGTTGCAAAAGACCCTAAATTCATGAATTATTAACTATTGTCCTGCCCTCGAGTAGGGGGAAATAGCCGCTTATGCAATTTGTAGTACTACGGGGCTAACGACCCAATGCTAGCCGAGAAGCTGTACTTTTAGTAAGTTCTGCGGTAGATTATTTTGTATGAGAAATAAGGTATAATTGCAACTGATGCCTTTAGAAGGGGCACTGGTTTCATCTGAATCACGCCGGTATTTATTACGCGGGTGATTGAGTTAACGGATTAGTGTCATGAGCTTAAACACAATTGTCAGTATCCTGATTATATATTGTTTGATCGACAAGTCTATAAATGATCACGAATGGTTTTTATTTTATATACGTTCAAATTGATTGAAAAACCTATGAATTTCACTCAACGTTTTCGTTGACCAAAATTTTGGCATGTGTTTCAGGTAACCGCTGAAGTGTAGCATGGGATGGATGTTGTGTGTATGGCTTGGAGTCCGCTTGTTTTTCCTCCTTTTTCTACTTAAACATTTTTAAGTTTAATGTAATGTTGTTGTGAAACTGAAATTCTTGGGTTGAGATTCATGGGGACTGAAAACGCTAAACTCTGTTGTACCAAGTGGGGTTGGAAAAACCGTGGACATGTATCATCTAACAAATTTTAATTCAAGTTTTAAGTTGGCGTCTTTTTAGCGTCGTTTGATATATCTTGTGTGCAATGAATACTGTGTAGCACCCAATGTTGTAGTTCCGCTGCGCATAGCATTTGTGGGGGTGTTACAATTTTGATATTTATACGAGGTATTTATACGACGTAGATTGTCACAAGGAACTCTAAATCCCCTAGTAAATTAATCGAAGCTATTCTCGTAGGAATTCTAGCTATCCTAGATCTAAACCAAGTTGTGGATATTTATGATCCCAACAAATGGTTGATATTCGTAGAAATGTAGATATTAGTTGATTGTGATATTGAAAAAAAAGAATTGGCGAGATTAAATCTGATATCGATGTCATGACGATCTTTCCTTATAGAGTGGAGTTTTACAAAACGATACCACCTAGAAAGATGTCATCTGATTCGTTGTCATCCAATTCTTAAATTAAAATCGAAAGGGTGAATGTTGCACTTGAGGCTGTCATTGGAACCATTACCCAAAAGTCTCATGCCACTAATACCTTTCCGAGAAGTCTAATTGAATGTATGAGTCATCTCATACTAGTGACTCATTTGATAACTATTGATGAAAGAGCTATAAGATTGGAAATTAAGTATTGATCATATCGAGCTTTTATTGCCCTATTAAGGTTTATGAATAAGGTTGAAAGTATTGGAGAATGAGGTAGGATATCGAATTGAGTATAAGTTAATTGAAACTTGAATGAAGTAAAATTTAATTCGTATGGAATATGAGATTGTTAAGAGGAAGTCTTTAATTCCTGTGATTGAATTATAAGGTTTTAATTGATTGTTAGTTCGTGTTAAGGGTTGTTCCTAGGCCATTGTCCAATGACGAGGATGCCCAGTGTCCAACAAATAAATTGAAGAAATCTTCTTCTGAATTGGGACCGATGGATCTTCCAGGACAGGTGGGACACCTAATGACTCTTGTAGATTAGTATTCATTGTGGTATCTTTTAAAAAAATCCCTAACTTAACTGAGACATCAGTTGGTAGGATGAGTTCTGGTAATTGTATGACATAGTGACACGTAATGTGTTACGGTACAATTTTGACTTGTTTTTGATTAATGAAAAAGACTACCTTTGGTTGCTAAATCCTACATGCATCGATGTTATCTATCTTTTATTGCTTCTTCCTAATGTTCGCATTGGTGATGCAACCATTGAACAAGTACTCATCTCGATTTGAGTTACGTTGTGGATTATTCTTTTTGAGTGCCATCAAGGTCATGAAGCTCATGATTATTTGGCTAAAGCTCATCTCCTATCGTGTTGTAGTTAGTTCTTGGTGAAAAACTTTTCATCACTCTTTTACAAATCACTCATTGTTTTTATAAGATAAAACAGTATCCTTTGAGAAAAATTGAATTTTCATCACTATAAGGATTATTCGAAGTGATATTTATAAGTGATTGTTATCGAAATGAAGTTGTTTATAAAACACCTTAGAAAACTTAACTGTTTTCATAACAAAGAAAATCTTTGTAAATTTATTTTTGATTCTTATTTAAGAATTAAGGATGAAAATGTTTTTATTATAAACATGATGATAAAATTTTGACGAACTGAGTATTGCATCGTTAATATTGAAATTGTATATAGCTGCGTGCCTACATACAATTTGGAATGGACCATGCAAGACTGATTAGTAGTCACCATAAAACTAATGAATAAACACTACATTTTCTTTGAAGATTGTGAAAGATTAAATTTTATGAGATCTATAAGAAGTGAAAAATAGGGACATAGTGTTAGGGACACCTACATATGTGCCTGTAGCATCTATTCTTCTGATTTGAATTTACTCATCTGTGGAATTTTCTTATTTGACAATTGATATTCCCTTCTTGTCCAATTCTCCCGTAGTGAGATTCTTAGGAAAAGTATCTGATTACCGAGTGTTGATACCCGACTGGATGTATCGACATTCCTATCATCTCTTTTGATTTGATTTCATTTGAATGACCTGGGTAACAATCCGAGGAGCTTTCGAATGCGTACTCAAATTATGAAAACATGGGATATATTCATATTCATTAAGTGTTTTCGTCTGTATCTGATTTGAAATTCTCTCGCGTAGATTATGCGTTGACCTTACTCTTTTTAAGGTTAGTTATGTATCCAGATAGCCCTGAATTTGTGAAGGATTATGAGTTGTTATCAGTATTTTGAGAAGTTCACATCTTATCGACGGTAACGAAACTGGAAAGTTGATGGTGCCAGTAGAATGGATTGATTGATTATGACATGACGACATTGTCTTAATTGATGGGAACTCGAATAGAATTCCCCTAAATGATAAGATGTTGATTATCAAAAAGTGATCTAAATAATTCTTGATGGATGACTTGAAATTATACCATGAATGGTTGTGTATTAGTCATAGATATTATAATCTAGAAGGAACCTAATATGAATTTATTAAAAGATGTTTTTGTTATCTGAAACTTTAGGAGGTATATGCTGGTGAATTACCTAGACTTTTGCCATTAAGGCAAGTTGAAATTGGTATTGACTATATTTCCGATGCTGCACTTGTGGCTTGTGCACTGTACGTCAGCACCATCTGAATTAAAGGAATTACCGTACAACTAAGAGAGTTGTCGGAGAAAGATTTTATTCTACCGAGCTCGTCATCATGAAGAGCTATGGTGTTATCATTCCTTATGTTTACTAATTACCGTGAACTAGGTAAATTGACGATTAAAAATCTATTTCCACTACCCAAGATGATAGATTTGTTCGATCATATACAAGGTTCTAGTGTATGTTTTAAAGATTTGATCCACGACATGGTTATCATCAACTTCCCGTCCGTGAAAAAGATTATCTATTCAAAACACTGCATCCAGAACTTGTAATGAACATTATGAGTTTCACGTGATGTCGTTTGGATTGACCAATGCACATGTAGCATTCATAAATTTGGTGAAACACGTGTGTAGGCTGTAATTTGATAAAATTCATGCTCGTGATCATTAAGAACCATCTGTTTGTTTATAAGAATAAGAATGAGTTAATAATTATTTATAGATTGCCCTGAATTGGCCAAACAATGAAAACCTGTACCTTGAGTATTTAACATGTGAATTAAGACTTAATCCTTTACATTATTTGACCGTGTGATTAAAAGATAATGGAATCTATATTGACTCTTCAAAAATTAAGAGCCCTTTTAAGACTTTGAGTATTACAAAAAGAAAAGTGCAAATATGTTTTGACAAATGTTTTAACAAAGGATTTTTAAGGGATTATTCCCTTATACACAAATCATTTAACTAAACTCCTGTTTAGTGGTAAATGTTTGTGTATACCTCAAGACAACCTAAGAGGGATTGAGGAAACCATTTAAACCATGACTTGAAATTTGAAACGACACTTTTTGCTTTTCAACTAAGAAAATTTTGACCAATGTATAACCAAAGATTTTTCAAACATTTACGAATCTTATTAATTATTTTTGATAAATTAGCAAAAATCGTGTTAATTAAATTCAAATTTGTTTTGAACATTTTATTATAATTGGTCGAACTAAGAAATTTAAACTTTTAACGTTTACGTTTTATAAAAACTTAATATTTATTGTTAATTTACGTATAATAATTATCGACGTTTTAGACGTCGGATTGAGTAAAACAGATAAAAATAATAGTTGAGATGAAACTGAAACTTAGAAAATATGAAGAAAGGTGAACGTAATTACTGACACATTATGTAGAAAATATAAAGAACCAATTAGGACATGTTCCTTAGTAATGAAGGTGCAAAATAAATTGCCAAAACAATATAAAAATAAACAATGTTTGTAAAAAGGATAATATAGATAATAAAAGGGGTTCACGGCTAATGTGAACCATTAGAATTGAGAAGCCGGTAGGCGTTAAATGTTTTAAAGGCCACTTGTGGTTGCCTAAATATGGAGATTTAGAGATATAGTTATGTTGGAATTTTGTAAGTATAAGTATTCTATTCCTGTCATTTCTGATTTAATGTATCTTTATCTGAAGAAGTTGTACTAATGAAAAATTATGAAGGCAGAGATCGCCTCATACATTAGTAAACGTCTAGCTAGTTGCAAAGGTCATCATCTGAATTTGATTCGATTTGGGTCATCGTCGACAGACTGACCAAATCTACTAATATCATTCCTGTTAATGATAGATTCTTGATGTAGAAATTGACTCTTTTGTATTTAAAAGAGTTGTGTAAACATGGTGTGCCTGTATCGATCATCTCTATCAAGATCCTCGCTTAGCATCGAATTTCTAGAGATTTGCTAAGAAGTCATTGAGAACGAATCTTGATGAGAGTACTGTGTACCACCCCAATCGAAGGGACGAGGTAACGTAACGATACAAAATACTATAAGTGATGTTTTATGTTTGAATGATTGACCTTTGGTAATAAACTGTAAAATCGTTTCCTTTGGAGAGATTATCATTGATAATTATCGTATTAGGATCAAGATCGAATCTTGTGAGGATATATATTAGAGCATCTGTAAGTAGGAGTTGGGATGAAGACACCCGACATACACCCATTGTGAGTTGGACATTTCTTTTAGGTTTAAGGTTTCCTATGATGGCGAACCTAACCTTACAAAATACTCGACCCGTGAGACCTGAAATGATTGTTGAAATTAGGATCTGATTATTGACTGCCGGTAGTGGGCAGGAGGTTATGTGAATATGAAATGTAGATCTTGAAGCGCCAGATGGGTAGCGAAGTTATGCCAAAAATTTTAACCATGGAAAAATGAATTGATGATTTGGAAGATCATGGGATATAAGTCCCCGTTGTATGGGACCATAGAGATGATGTAAAAGTTGGTATGAAAGGCATATAAGCTGGATCTACCCTAGGACTTCAAGAGCTACGTGAATTATGTTTCGTATATCGAACTTGATAAAATGTCTATCAAGTGAAAATCTGATTGTTTTTTAGTAATGTTTAGATCGGCGAAAAGTTGCATTCATCAAAAACCCGTGAACATCATGGATAGAGAAAGTAAGTCAACATTATGCCTGATCTTATTCCCGTAGTTATGTTTGATGAAACTCGCGTATTGTAATGGATTACACTTGTGAGAAAAGACCGAATGTGGAGGAAATACCCACGTGGCTTTAACTCTATAAGAAGCAAGTAGTAAGATGATCTTTGAGGACAAAGATCCTGTTTAGGGGTAAATGCAGTGACAATCAGTCAATTTATGGTTGATATTTTTTTCTCAATTATTATTTGAAAATATTATTTTAATGTTATATTATGAACTCACTTATTTTTGGGAAGAAATTTAGATTTACGTCTTGAAGTAGCATCGACTACGTCTAAACCGGAGGATTCTACGTTACGTGCTTACGTTTACATACACCTTCTTTGGTGACAGTCCGACATTTTAGAAAATAAATTTGTCCGTGAATATTATTTTGAGATTTTAAATTTGTGTTGGTTCATAAACTCACAAATTTACGAGAATAGATTAGGACTTACGATTTTAATTTAACGTCCTTTACGACTAAACCGGAAACCTTAGGATTACGTATTTACGTTTTCGAACTCCGTTTTTGATGAGACAATTTTTATTAGATTCGTTTTGTGCCGTTGATTCATAATTTATAAAAACGTTTTTCGTAAAACGACCCGAGGGAACGCAAATCGAGGAAACTAGAATCGAGGAATACCTGTAAATTAGTGGGATGGGACAAACTAATTTATCCCACCCCACTATACACATGGGACGGCCACAATACTTCCACCACACCAACATTGGTGTCAAGTGTAAGCTAAGTTGCTTAACACATGTCCTAAGCTTACAATGTAAGCTACCACATAACAAAAACCACTAGCCAAAACCATTCACTCATTTCTCTCATGCAAATCCACTCAAAATATCTCTCACTCTCTCTATGTGTGCCGTCCACTCTCACACATAAACACCCTATTTGATCAATTTTTAACCATGAAATCTCATGTTATTCATACATAAGTTGAAGCCATTTTGAAGCCCTATTGATTGGTGGTGATTATAACATCCAAGGAGGAGTTTCTATGGAGTCTTAGGGCTGATTTTCCACAAGGAGTTCTTGAAGAATGGTGGTCTTGAAGATGGTCTTGGTTTATCACAAGTTGTGTGATCAAAATCCATGTCTTGATCACAACCTACATCATCATGGTGGTATAAAGATTGTTCTCCCCATCCTCTTGTTATTTTGATTATGTAATCATGTATTTTCATTCCTATTGTATATGTATATGATGATTATATGATGATAAAAATATTGTGTGGGGATTTGGTGTTGATAATCATGGGTAAAAAGATGAAAAAGTATATGTAAAAAGGTTAAAATCATGCTTAAAAATGATGGCTGTATAAAACAGTAAAGAACAATGTCATGAACTGATAAAATGGCATAGATTAATGTATATACAGTAAGTAATATGTCTTATACACATGTGAGAGTTGGCCATGCAATGGAATCATTATAATGAGTGAGATATGATCAAAACAAGTTTAGAATGCAAATCTGAGTTCACTGTTTTGGACGATTTTTAGAAAATACTTAGAAGCTGATTCAACAGTACCTATAGGAGAGTTAAATGGAGCAAATATCATGTAGTTTATGTCATAAAAATTTGAGCTTCTATCTCCATATAGAACTCTAGATATGGCAGTTTTGGTGAACATGAAAATAAAAATCAGATTTTGGGAAATTAAAATATAATAGTATTATATAAGCACTCAAATAAAAGTAGTATAAAATGTGAATTAAAACCCACTAACTTATATAATACATTTATATAAATATGTATAAGGATAAATAAATGGACATTTTATAAAAATGGTAGTTTGATAAGTTTTATAAGTTATAAAACTATAAACATGATTTTTACGACTTTTTCGGCTATTACCGTAAAATTAACGTTTTTGTTAAATAAAACTTAGACGGTTGAACCCGTCTAATGTAGAGTTTTTAAAACTCATATACTGATATATAAACATATATAACAAGTAAAAACCGATAGAACCCAAACTATAAAACATACGGACATTAACGGGCTAAGTTAACGTTATTGGACTAATAATACAACAAAATGGGCTAAAACACTTATAAACTTATTTATTGGGCTTAACCCATTTAGGCCCAACTTGTAAAGTGTAAATACTGATAATAAAAGTATAAAATGGATTAATACAAGTTAAAGAACTTATAATAAGCTTATTGGACTTAAAACATATAAATAGGTAAAACTAGTAAACTAATATAAAAGTTATCAACACATAAACACTAAAATGAGTAAAAGAGAATATGTAAACCCACTTGATCATAATATATATATAAAATCATCATATGTATACATAATTGTTATTTTTATAAAGTGATTGGACAAGAGTCTGTTTCTTGTTGATCCCAAACTTAGATCGATTAGCTTTGTGTATACGAGATTAGATCAAGTAATACACGTAGAGAAACTTTGTTGTATTGAACAAACTAAGTGTTATGCGGAATTTAACACTTAGAACAAAGAACAAAACAAAGTAAACAAAACTTTCACTTTGATTAATGATTACAATGAAAGTGTTATGAGATATGTGGAAGATGTGTGTGAAAAAGATGTATGTGAGATGTGTCTTATGTCTAACCCTAAGGCCTCCTTTTATAGGTGTAAGGAGCCTTGTACAAAAAGATAAGATCAACTATTTTAGGAAAAGACATAAGATAAACATAACTTATTGACTAAATCTTTTTAAACATTAAGAATATATTCTGAATTCTTATCTTCATATTTTGTCCACCAGCTTGAAGAATTCATCATTGGCAGATTTAGTCCTTGTCTTTGTCTTAAGTTTCTTCTTGTCAACGCCTTGATAATTCCTATCAGCGTCTCATCTGTCAGCGCCTCGTTTACTCTTGTCAGCGTCTAATTTCCTCTTGTCAGCGTTCCAGTGACTTAGCTAATTTTATTCCCAACAATCCTCCCCTAAACTTGATATCTACTCTAATAATCAAGTTTCTGAATAAAATAAAACATACAGAAAGGATTCTTACAAATATACTTATCCCTGAATTTGGTCTTAATCATCTTCAGTACTTGTAGTGTCTTTGTAGCTTTCTTTATTACTTTTGTCACTCAAATTCGATTGCTCCTCCCCTTTTTAAGACTCCTCTCCAAGATCAATATACAAGGACGGAACCAAGAACATCCTCCTTGCATCAGCTTCCAAAACAACAAGTCTATCAGTTCAAACAATGATCCTTGACAATTTGTACCATTTCTATATTATGCTTTTACAAGCTAATACAGATGTTCGTCAATTCCATTAATGTCAAAGGTTTCATACTGTCCTCATCCACATTCGGGAAATGAATCCTCAATGTTGATTCATAGGACATGGGGATGGACTTACGGATGATAAGACTGACTTGACCTGCATTAAAGCTAGTGCCAATAGTCTCAGCCATCTCCATAACACTATACACCCTTGTGAAAGTGATATCTGCTGCTACTAGATATCAATCACTAGGAAAAACATCTCAATGATCATTAGGCTTCTAGATATCCAAAAATTTGAAAAATGTAAAGGTGATGAAATGTTTTGGGTCTATAAATCAGTTTAGAAATGACACCAACTGAGATGAAATAACATAAAATAGACTTGAGAATGTAGAAAACTTTAGTTAGAACATAGACAAAGGTAATAATCCTAAGGAAATTAACTAGACACTAATAAGCAAGAGTGACAAACACTGTTCATGCATACACTCATGCAAAAGCATGATAGACACACATGAACTCTAGAGTCCTTTGTTCACAAATGCCCCAAAGAGAAAGTTAACTCATATAAAACTTTGCAACCCCCCAAGTAAGCCCAAAAATATATCTAACCCAAGTCACCCATACGACCACACCCAATTCTAGGTCAAAAGTCTTGGTAGCACGCATGTTTAAATAAAAACGTGAATGCTACAGTGCCTCGAGGTTTAGAAATTCCAACAATTCCATAAGGAAAAGTCTTCACTATTTCTAACCCCCACTCACCAGTGGACACAATCTAGAATTGTGATAAGAGCATTCTAAGAATACCCAAAAACCTAGAGGTTTACCTCCCCTTAACAGAAGCATATAAATCATTATATGTGAAGAAGCAAAATTTTATCTCAAGATAAGAATGTAAACATTCCAACCATCATAAATAAAAGTTTGCAACTCTGTATCCATCTAAATGTAGCTCCACTTTCCTGCATAGTTAGACAAAAACCACAAAAACACACACCAACAGAGGCTACCCTATCCCATGATAATGGGTAGAGATAACATGTCGTGGATAAAAATAATATTAGTGGAAAGACCAACAATGCATGTTCCTTGAGCATCCACTATCCCAATATCCTTGATCATTAACCTGCTTTTGGATAGGCTGCTCAAAAAGAAAACAAATTAGTTTTCTTTGGAGATCCAAGCCTTATCAGACTTGGATCTGTCTAGTTGTTCAACTAGAGTGGTATTATTCTTTACCATAAATGCCTGTTCATCCCTTTGTGACCTAAGCACCCAATTTGTTCCAATGAGACTAGTAATGACCTTCTCAAGATATTTAAATCTATTGCAAGTCATTGAAATACCATTAAAACTAGAGTTTTGCTCTTGTTTAGGTTTCCAAGTTATGTGGGATGATGCCCTAGACCCTTGACCCTTACTAACCAAGTATCTTTGTTTATATGGTCTAAAATAAGGTCTCATACCAAATTTGGAGCTGTCAGCGTTGCATTTGTTCCTGTCAGCGCTGAATTTATTGCTGTCAGCGCTGAATTTGTTCCTATCAGCGCTGAATTTTTTCTTGTCAGTGCTGAATTTGTTCTTGTCAGTGCCCAAATTAGGGTTTGCTACAGGAACATACTGTCTGTTTGACCAAGTGTTGGTCTTTTGAAAGGGCCTTTGTCCATGGGTATTAGCTGCCTTAGAGAAGAAAGGAGATGGTCTAGTGTGGACAAAAGGTCTATGGTTGACATTGGATGACCTATTGTCAGCGAATGAATTATATCCACTCACACAATTATAGGCCAAATGTGAGAAGCTCCCACATGAGTAACAAGCCTTTTTGGACACAAACTTAGGCTTAGACTGATAAAACACTGTCCCATTAACACTTTCTTGGCTTCTGAATGACCTAGGTTTCCAATACATTTCAGCGTATTTAACACTAGGTTGTTTCTTAATTGGGGAGCCAAGATTAACAACTTTTCCAGTGATGGGATTTGTCACAGTTATAGGTGTAGATACAACTGGACTCTCAATGGGTGTAGGCACAAATGGACTCTCACTAAGTATCCCACCTTTAACAAATAAAGTGGGGTTGGCCTTTTTCCACTCTTCTAGGTCAATAACCTTTTGTTGATATTCCTCAACTGGGGAAATAACTCTAGGTGGAGGAATAAATTCCTCTTCTTGGAGTTCTGGAATACTAGTCCAAGAGAGATCCTTTCTATGGACACCATAGAAGTCCCCAGCAGGTGGTGGAACGGCAACATATTCTTTCAACCCAATCCCAGACATATCCTTAGAATCCCTTTGTTTATTAACACATTCTCCTAGGGTTTGTGTGGCCTTATCAAATCTCTGAGTTTTAAGACTCACATTGTCTTTATTCTTATTAGCCTCATCTAACTTAGCTATTAAATCAACGTTAACCCTATTCACAATATCGTTAATATCATTACTTTGATTTAACTCATGTTTTAAGATATTTATTTTATCTTTTAAATCAAACTCCATTTTCTTATACTCAGAAACAGTCTTTTCAGTTTGAACAAGTGCCACTTGATAATTAGATAACGTGCATCTTATGTCTGAAAGATCTGATTTTAATTTTAAAATCTCTTTATTAAGTTTTTCAGTATTTATCCTACAAGAAGAGTCATCACATACCTCATTATCAGAATTGGAACTTGTGGAACTTGAAGTAGACGTGGCCTTAACTGAAAACATCATTAAATTCTTCTTCACCTTCTTCCTTAGCCTGGTTCACCTCACAATATTGGATCTCGTTCTTCAAATCAAAGTTTCTCAACAAGCTCTGATACCACTTGTTGATCCCAAACTTAGATCAATTAGCTTTGTGTATACGAGATTAGATCAAGTAATACACGTAGAGAAACTTTGTTGTATTGAACAAACTAAGTGTTATGCGGAATTTAACACTTAGAACAAAGAACAAAACAAAGTAAACAAAACTTTCACTTTGATTAATGATTACAATGAAAGTGTTATGAGATATGTGGAAGATGTGTGTGAAAAAGATGTATGTGAGATGTGTCTTATGTCTAACCCTAAGGCCTCCTTTTATAGGTGTAAGGAGCCTTGTACAAAAAGATAAGATCAACTATTTTAGGAAAAGACATAAGATAAACATAACTTATTGAATAAATCTTTTTAAACATTAAGAATATATTCTGAATTCTTATCTTCATATTTTGTCCACCAGCTTGAAGAATTCATCATTGGCAGATTTAGTCCTTGTCTTTGTCTTAAGTTTCTTCTTGTCAACGCCTTGATAATTCCTATCAGCGTCTCATCTGTCAGCGCCTCGTTTACTCTTGTCAGCGTCTAATTTCCTCTTGTCAGCGTTCCAGTGACTTAGCTAATTTTATTCCCAACAGAGTCTAAGACGAGTATTATTTGTCTAGGTTTCCGTGATTGAAGCACGTACCGTACATCCGAATTTCCGATAACCCGCTTTCCCACATCAACGTGAGTTCATAGCCTCGCACTCTTTTAAATGTTTTTATGAAATTTTTTATAAACCCGCGAGGGAGATAACATGTTAGTTTTTATAAAATAGGACACTATTTGTCCCGATTGTCTGTTATTGATTTGGACCCGAATGATTGTATGACCCGATGAATGATTAAATGACCCGATAGATGAGATAAAATGGATTATTAAAGTTAGGTTATTTCACTAAAAGTCCCACTAGCATGAATTGTGAACTACCGGGATTTGGTAGACGCTTATGCATATAATAGTACTATTTGGGGACGATCACCCCAGTTCGCGCCTTGACGGTTGATCCCCGTCGTGCCACATTGATTGGTAAGCGAATTTATGTATGAGAAGATTTACACAAGCGTGATTATTGTGACGACACGCTAATTTAGATGGGCAAATGATTGTCGGGTTAGCTACCCGTTGTTTGTTGTAGTAAGGTAACAATGTCATGCGGCTTATAATAATCCAATTAACGAAATACTGCTATACGCGCCGAATTACGATATATTGCCTGACTAGCAATATGGGGTCTTACTATTGATATGATGTTCGTGTTTTGGTTTTTCATAACCATATTCATATAACGATTTTTATTTGGCTTATACAACGCTATAAAACGTATTGTATGATATTTTTACGACATTGGTTCGTATAATGGTTTTGATGGGCGAAAGCCTATATTATGATTTTTAATAAGGATTTGTATAAAATGACTTTGGCTATTTTATGGCGTATTACAATGAATTGTACAAAATGATTTTCGGTAATAATTTTATACCGATGTTATATTGATGGATTTCATTAAACTCTATGAATTCACTCGGCGTTATCGCTGACCTTTTATTTTAACATGTTTTATCTCAGGTACTTGAAGGTAATTCTCGAGAAGACAACAAGAATTCATGGCCCGCACTTAAATAACAATTTCCATTCAAATCTTTTGTAAAATTGTATGAAATGACTATGACTTGGGACCTATGTAACTTTGATATTTATGAATGGAAATGCTTTATTATTAAAACGACCCGACTTTTAAGCGTTGTCTATGACGTGAGTAATGTGCTATCCCGTAACACCAACTAGTCTTCCGCTGTACTGAGTTGTATAAATTTGGGGGTGTTACATCAAATCATCAAACATTTATAGCTTAATTAATGTTTCAAATTCAAAAATATGTTTTTGCGTTCTTTCCGCAAGAGGAATCAAAATACTTTCACAAGCACAGTTATATCGTGAGGAATTTCTTTGTTGCCTTTCAAAAGTTCACGTTTTTTCCAGTCATCATCAACAACTGTTTTGAAATTTTCAATGTTACTCTTGAGAATACTAAGTGCTTGCTTACTCTTGCTTACAGAAGCTTTATATGGCAAGTACTCAATAAATTTTGAAACATTAGTTTTCTTACTGGCAAAAACTTGTCTCCATTTAATTGTTATTTGTTCACATTCAAAAACTATTTGCTCACAAGACTTCTGTGTTTGCGGTTTAAAAAGACCATAAAGACTGTTTTCATAAGCATAATTATATGGTTTAACAAATTCTTTATTAACTTTTTGTAAAACCCGCATTAAAATCCAATGAACAGTACACGTGAACAGTAACTTAGGAAAACACGATAAAATTTAAAATTTCCATTTATAATATTAATACACGTGTCACAACAATAAATAACGAACAACCATGAATATTATAAATGCGACACGATCACGAATACCAAATTCATGAATATTAAATAACGAACTTACACGACAATTATTTGAACACGGAAAAGTTACGGGTTCCCTTGTTGGACTCCTTTAGGCCGTGGCTACAAAAAGAAAAGAGGAAAAGATGGGCTTTGGCCCATCAATCAAGTTAAATCTAAAAACACAGGAAAGTTATTTTAATAATTTAGTTTTCATTAAAAATTGCAAAACCCTCTCTTGGTTCTCTCTTGTGCTGTCGGCCATATATCAACCACAAGGACGATTCAAAAGATTTTGTTATTGGTTTTATGTTCGTGATCAGTCCTTTTTCTTTTCACGCATTCGGTATAAATCAAACCCTTTTTCTTTTCTTTTTAATTCTTTTGATTTCGTGTTATTATTTAATTAATCATCAAGAACACGAATAAAACATGTATAAGATTAATTAAATTCATGTTTCGGGTTTGGTTTGGCGTGGTTGTGGTTCGGCCGAGACACCGAAAACCCAAATGGGGCTCGACTTTGTTTTCTTCACCACCACCGAGAGTCTCATGACTCTCGGCTTGGTTTGGTTTTGGCTCGGACGCAGCAAGAAACCCCGACCAATGGTCGGGGTATGTTTAGGTTTTGGTTTTGGTGCTGTTTGGTGTAATCGAGACACCACCGAGACCCCAAAACGGCTCGGTTGGTTTTGTTTCTTTAGACCCGAGACCAAAGAAACCCCGACTTTAAGTCGGGGTATGTTTTACATGTTTGTTAGATTTAGTTAGTGTCAACCGATACCCCTTCAAGGTCTCGATGGGACTTTGATTAAGGCTTATTTGATTCGGCTTATATAGAACACGGGCTCGGGATTTGGGTTTTTCATGAAAACTATTTTTAAATTCACGTTATACTAAACCTTAGGCTTAATTAATTAATTTAATTAATTCATTTATAACCTGAGGTATTTTTACTTAGTCATTTAATTAAAACATGTATTTTAATTAAAATGATATAACGTATAGTTTAATTAATTAACCAGTTATTTAATTAATGAGCTATAACCATGACTTGTATTGTACTATTTAAACTTTAATTATTATTTATAATCCATCTTATTTCTAATAACTTACTATTTTTGGAAACTTTCTATTTTTAGAAACTTACTATTTAAGGAAACCTGCTATTTTTAGAAAGTTACTCATAAAACAATACAAGTATTATAATACACAAATACATGAATAATACACAACAGAACATCAGAATAACTACAGTTAACACAGTAAACAGTAAAACATGACAGAATACGTACAACAAGCTAATGACAAACAAAACTAGTAAAACACATGTAATTCAGACAACTTATACACGTCCATATTTCTTATGTAGTGTTATCCGTCAAGGCGGATTAGTCTTCATTGTTTTCCTTAGCTTCTACTAGACATAAGGTACGGATTTCCCATCCTTCAATAAGGACAATCTCTTCCTTCATTAGGATTTCCCGTATGCAGCCAACTGTTTTCCCTAGTAGTTACAGATTAAATGCTTATGTTTATTAGTTAACTTAGCCATATACATGCATGACCAGTTTCACCTAGTTATGGAGGTACCATAACCATAAAACTCGAGGAACTAGTGTTATGACTTCACCACGGTGGAGTGATAGCTCATGGCGACCCTTTTCAGTTATTTGGACATTATATTATTATATTATCATGTGGGGCGTATGGGTGCATTCTAGTTACATGTTTTAGTCAGGATTTCATGGTGAATGTGGTGTGTGCCTTGCATCCTTCACAAGGAGCTGATCCCTCCTACCCACTTACCAGTTAATTAGAGGCATCCCCTCTAATTTACATGACGAGGTCACCCCTCCAAGTATTCATGCACGTTGTTGACCTCATGACCTATATTGGCTTTTGGTACATTAACTAATACAGATTTTCATAAGTAATATAAGCTATGTTTTCAGAACTAAAACCAGTTAACATGACAAACAACCAGGTTTTCCAGGACTTATTTATTTCCGCTGCTATTCATGCTTTATACTCTTTATATGCTTTCATATTCTATGTCTTCTATGCTTTATTGTATATCCGGGCACTGAGCGTTATGCTCAGCCATCTACTTTTCCATGTTCCCAAACAGCAGGTACCCAAGGACGCAAGTAGGAACTCCAGAGTATGTGCATTCGGATTGGAAGCTATCCGGCCTCTTTTACCTTATGCACTTATTCCTACTTTATCATACTTTACTTCTTTTGGACATTGTTTAGTCCTTTCCTTTATAGTGCTTAATATTGCTTGTGTGTGAGTTACTAGACTACCGATGTTTGATTCCGGTATTTCTATTTATGGTCATGAATGTTCAGACATTTACCTTGCATGCTTTGATGACACACCATAATTACTGTAGCATTTTATCCTATTAAATGGGGTGTTACAATTATGGTATCAGAGCCCAAGTTTTCGACCTGTAGCTCTGTAAAACATGACCTGTGACTTACATGTAGTCACCAGTGTCCTCCTAAAACTGACAGTTGGTTTTCGTGCATTCATTCATTTTTAATTAATTCTTGCATTCATATCATTGTAGCAGGTTTATGACTAAGTAATGGTTGGTACAGGACTGGCCCTATTTAGTCGCATGTGCTTTTATCGAAACTTTTAACTTTAGGACCGACCCATTGGCGTCCCCACGCCATGTCTTTTGTTTTGAGTGAATTGACCATAGGCGTTCACTCCCGTTCATATAAAAGTTTTATAAACTGCATCATGCATTTTACATCGTTTCATGCATTATAAACTGCTTTTTGATTTATACATTGTTCATGCATTTTTATGTTATCTCATTTCAGATTTATGATTTATGTTGCATTTGGTTGTTTTAAACTGTAAGATGGTGAACTCCGCAATACTCCAGATTTGGCAGCAGTTGTCAATGTAACTCTACAAGCCCTCCTTCCCCAACTTTGCAATGAAATCAGAGACGAAGTTCATGAGGAATTCCAGGCTCATGGCAATCAGAACATCAACAACAATCCTCCTCCTCCACCTGTTACTCTTATGACTTGGTTGAGAGATTCAACAAATAGCGACCCCGTTCGTTTGAGCAGACTGACAGCCCCAAATAGGCTGAAGCTTGGATTTCTCACATCGAGAAGATTTTCGATATAATGGGTTGTGATGGTGTTTTCAAGGCAAGACTGGCTTACGGGTAGTCACCAGTGTCCTCCTAGAACTGACAGTTGGTTTTCATGCATTCATTTATTTTTAATTAATTCATGCATTCATATCATTATAGCAGGTTTATGACTAAGTAATGGTTGGTACAGGACTGGTCCTATTTACTCGCATGTGCTTTTATCAAAACTTTTAACTTTAGGACCGACCCATTGGCGTCCCCGCGCCATGTCTTTTGTTTTGAGTGAATTGACCATAGGCGTTCACTCCCGTTCATATAAAAGTTTTATAAACTGCATCATGCATTTTTCATCGTTTCATGCATTATAAACTGCTTTTTGATTTATACATTGTTCATGCATTTTTATGTTAACTAATTTCAGATTTATGATTTATGTTGCATTTTGTTGTTTTAAACTGTAAGATGGTGAACTGACACAATACTCCAGATTTGGCAGCAGCTGTCAATGCAACTCTGCAAGCCCTCCTTCCCCAACTTCGCAATGAAATCAGAGACGAAGTTCATGCGGAATTCTAGGCACATGGAAATCAAAACAACAACAAAAATCCTCCACCTCCTCCTCCACCTGTTACTCTTATGACTTGGTTGGAGAGATTCAACAAACAGCGACCCCGTTCGTTCGAGCAGACTAGCAGCCCCAACGAGGCTGAAGCTTGGATTTCTCACATCGAGAATATTTTCGATGCAATGGGTTGTGACGGTGTTTACAAGGCAAGACTAGCTTGCTATAAGTTTGAAGGTGATGTACTGCAGTGGTGGAAATCAGTCAAGCAATCCAATGGTGGTGATAATTGGGTTGCACAGCTGACATGGGACAAGTTTAAGGAGCTCTTCCTTAATTAGTACTTTCCACATTATAAGAAAGAGAAACTCAAGAGGGACTACCACAACATTCGGCAGGTTGCTGGTGAAAACAGTAACGAATTTATGCAAAGGTCTCTTTGTTTGGCAGGATTTCTGGGTCCAGCCGCAGGAACTGCTGCGGAGCAGGCTGAGAAGTTTCGTTGGGCACTTCTCACTTCGGTCGCCAACAACTTGGTATGTGCTACTTTCACTAAAGTGGCACAGGTGGCCGATGCAGCCCGTAAGCTCGAGATGCTTCAGAAACGAGAGGAGTTTGGTGATGACAAAGCAGTGAAGAGGTATCTTCAATCACCAATTGTAAACAATTCATTCCATCAGTATTTTTCATTCATATAATCCCCTGTTCAACGTTATATTCCAGGCAGAAGACTGACGACCGTAAGCTTACAGCCGCTCAGCAGCAAGCATCTAAGGGAAGCGGTCAGACTAACGACCGTTCTTGTTCTAAGAGGCGTGGCGGTAATGATAGTTACCGTAACAACGCTAACAACTCGAACAACAACAGGTCCCTAAATTAACCTTCTTTCATGTTAAACTATCTTATGTTACGGTATTCTGACACTCCAACAATTGATAATTTTGGAATAATGGTAATGGTAGGGATCAGGACCGTAGGGGTTCACAGACTTACCATTCTACCTCATCTTGTAAATATTACACCTTCTATGTAATCATGTTTATGTTCCACGCTCATGTCTCATGCATGTAATCCTTAAACAGGCTCTCAGCTAACTAGGACGCTTTCTGGAGGATTCACGCATCCGGTCTGTCCTACTTGTTCGTGTAGACACTCAGGTATTTGTCGTCGAGGTACTGGTGGTTGTTTCAAGTATGGCCAACAAGGCCATCAACAAAAGGACTATCACCAAGGTGAGATAGAAGGCACCTCTGGGCACGCCGACACCAAGCCACCTCCTACTTCAGGTCGCGTGTTCACTAATACTAGAGATCAGGCGAATAAGACTTCAGTTACCATTACTGGAAATCTCTTTATGAATGGTTTGGCAGCATGTGTTCTGTTTGATACTGGAGTGACGCATTCAGTCATATCCATTACTTTTTCTATACGTGTTAGGATTTCCTGATGCCATTAGATAATGCCTTATGCATTTCCACGCCACTTAGGGAATCTGTACGAATCACTCATGTGTACATAGATCTTTCTCTAGAATTTTGATGATAAGATCCACAGAGTTAACGCACTTCCATTGGACATGTGCGATTTTGACTTGATTTTGGGCATTGACTAGTTATCCAAACACCAGGCTACGATTGACTGCCACACTTATCGGGTTATCTTCGGTGATGTTAAATCTCCAGAGTACATACACCATGGTTTACTGCCAGGAAGGTCAGAATAAATTATTTCATCCATGGAGTCGCGTGCATGGCTATCACACGGCTGTCAGGGCTTCATAGCTAATATTCATGACAATTCTACCGAGTCTCCATCGATCCAAGATCAGCCTATTGTGTTAGAGTTTCCTGACGTATTTTGTGACAATCCGTCAATTTATGGTTGATATTTTATTCTCGAATATTATTTAAAAGCATTATTTTTAATGTTATAATATGAACTCATATATTTTTGGGAAGAAATTTGGATTTACGTCTTGAAGTAGCGTCGACTACGTTTAAACCGGAGGATTCAACGTTACGTGCTTACGTTTACATACGCCGTCTTTGGTGACAGTCCGACATTTCAGAAAATAAATTTGTCCATGAATATTATTTTGGAGTTTTAAATTTGTGTTGGTTCATAAACTCACAAATTTACGAGAAGAGATTAGGACTTACGATTTTATTTTAACGTCCTTTACGACTAAAACGGAAACCTTAGGATTACGTATTTACGTTTTCGAACTCCGTTTTTGATGAAACAATTTTTATTAGATTCGTTTTGTGCCGTTGATTCATAATTTATAAAAACGTTTTTCGTAAAACGACCCGAGGGCACGTAAATCGAGGAAACTAGAATCAAGGAATACCCGTAATTAAATGGGGATGAGACAAGAATAAACTTGCCCCACCCCCACTCTTGGACGGCAAGAGTAAGCTACACAAACACCTTAGGTGTTAACACTTAATAAACAAGTGTTACACTTGTCCTAAAGCTTATAAAATAAGCTAAGCTTACATCAAAACTAGCAAAACCACTCACACAAACCATTGTATCCATTTCCATACATGCAAAACAACTTGTTTTTCTCTCTACCCTCCTCCCATTTCCGTCCATATCTCACCCAAAAACACCCAACTTGATCTTGATTCTACCACAAAATCTTATGTTATATACACATATGTTGAAGCCCTTTTAAAACCCTATAGATTGGTGGTGCTTATAACATCCAAGGAGGAGTTTTCATGGAGTAGTAGGGCTGATTTTCCACAAGGAGTTCATGGAGCATGGTGGTCTTGAAGATGGTCTTGGTGCAACACAAGTTTCTCCATCAAAAATCCATGCTTTGATAAACCTACATCATCATGGTGGTATAAGGATTGTCCTCCTCATCTTCTTGTTAATTTGATTATGTAAACATGTATTTTATTTCCTATTGTATATGTATATGATGATTATATGATGATAAAAATGTTATGTGGGGATTTGGTGTTGATAATCATGGATAAAAAGATGAAAAAGTATAAGTAAAAATGGGTAAATCTTGTTTAAATGATAGGCTGTATAAAAACAGTAAAGAACCATATGGTAAACTGATAAAATGATGAAGTAGAATGGATTTACAGTAAGCTATGGGTCTTGTACACATGTGAGAGTTGGCCATGCAATGGAATCAAAGTAATGAGTGAGATATGATCAAAACAAGTTTAAGGTGTAAATCTGAGGTTACTGTTTTGGACGATTTTTAGAAACTATTTAGAAGATGATTCAACAGTGGCTATAGAAGAGTTGAATGTAGCACATATCATGTAGTTTATGTGATAAAAATTTGAGCTTCTATCTCCATATAGAACTCAAGATATGACAGTTTTAGTGAAAGTAAAGATAAAAATCAGATTTGAAAATAAAGTATAATACTATTATATAAGCACTCAAAATTATATTGTATAAAATGTAAAGTTAAAACCCACTAACTCTTGGATTTTATTTATATAAATATGTACAAAGATAAATAAGTGGACATTTTATAAAAATGGTAACTTGTTATGTTTTATAAGTTATAAAAACTATAAACATGATTTTTACGACTTTTTCGGCTATTGCCGTAAAATTAACGTTTTTGTTAAATAAAACTTAGATGGTTGGACCCGTCTAATGAAAACTTTATAAAACTTATATACTGATATATAGACATGTATAACAAGTAAAAACCGATAAAAAAACCCGAACTATAGGACATACGGACATTAACGAGTTAATAAACATATTGGACTAATAAATGGACTAAATAGGATAAAAACTTGTAAAAAGAATCTATTGGGCTTAACCCATTTAGGCCCAACTTGTAAAGTTTAAGTACTGATAATATAAGTACAAAATGGATTAAAATAAGTTAAATAACTTATAATAAGCTTATTGGACTTAAGACACGTAAATGGGTAAAACTAGTAAACTAATATAAAAGTTATCGACATATAACACTAAAATAAGTAAACGAGAATATGTAAACCCACTTGATCATCATATATATATAATCATCATATGTATACATACTTGTTATTTTTATAAAGTCATTGGACATGAGTCTAAGACCGAGTATTATTTGTCTAGGTTTTCGTGATTGAAGCACGTACCGTACGTCCGAATTGCCGATAACCCGCCTTCCCACATCAACGTGAGTTCATAGCCTCGCACCCTTTTAAATGTTTTTATAAATGTTTTATAAACCCGTGAGGGAGATAACATGTTAGTTTTTATAAAATAGGACACCATTTGTCCCGATTGTTTGTTTATTGATTTTGGACCCGAATGATTGAATGACCCGATTGTATGACCCGATAAATGATTAAAGGACCCGATAGATGAAATAAAAATGGATTATTAAAGTTAGGTTATGTCACTAAAAGTCCCATTAGCATGAATTATGAACTACTGGGAGTTGGTAGACGCTTATGCATTTAATAGTACTATTTAGGGACGATCACCCCAGTTCGCGCCTTGACGGTTGATCCCCGTCGTGCCATATTGATTGGTAAGCGAATTTATGTATGAGAAGATTTCCATAGCGTGACCTTTGTGACGACACGCTACTTTAGATGGGCAAAATTTGGTATCGGGTTAGCTACCCGTTGTTGGTTTAGTAAGGTAACAATGTCATGCGGCTTATAATAATCCAATCACCAAAATATTACTAGAGGCTCCGAATTACGATGTATTGCCTGACTAGCAATACAGGGTCATACTATTGATATTATGTTTGTATTTTGGTTTTCATAACCATATTCATATAACGGTTTTTATTTTCATACAACGTTATAAGACGTATTGTATGACGTTTTTACGACATTGGCTCGTATAATGATTTTTAAGGCGAATGCCTATACTATGATTTTGATAAAGATTTGTATAAAATGATTTTGGCTATTTTTATGGCCTATTAAAATGATTTGTACAAAAATGATTTTCAGTAATAATCTTATACTGATATTATATTGATGGATTTTATTAAACTCTATGAATTCACTCGGCGTTATCGCTGACCTTTTCTTTTAACATGTTTTATCTCAGGTACTTGAAGGTAATTCTCGGGAAGACGACAAGAATTCATGGCCCGCACTTAAACAATATTTTTCCATTCAAACACTTGTAAAACTTTTGTATAAAATGTAATGACTTGGGACCGATGTAACTTTGATGTTTATGAATGGAAATGCTTTTATTATAAAACGACGCGATTTTTATGCGTTGTCTATGATGTGAGTAATGTGCTATCCCGTAACACCAACTAGTCTTCCGCTGTACTGAGTTGTATAAATTTGGGGGTGTTACATATTTCCAGATGAACTTCCGGGCATACCACCTGTTCGGGAAGTCGAGTTTGGAATCGAGCTCATACCAGGTGCAGAGCCGATTTCCAAAGCTCCTTACCGTATGGCTCCTATAGATCTTAAGGAACTAAAAGATCAGCTACATGAACTTCTGGAATGAGGTTTCATCCATCCCAGTGCATCGCCATGGGGTGCACCGGTACTGTTCATGAAGAAGAAAGATGGCAGCATGCATTTATGTACAGACTATCGTGAGCTGAACAAGATCATAATCAGAAATTGTTACCCTTTGTCGCGTATTGATGACCTGTTCGATTAACTTCAGGGTGCCAAGCATTTCTCGAAGATTGATCTGAGATCCAGCTACCATCAGTTACGGGTTAAAGAGAAGGACATCTCCAAGACTGCTTTCCTACATGTTATGGGCACTACAAGTTTGTAGTCATGCCATTCGGACTCACTAATGCTCCAACTGTCTTCATGGATATGAGGAACCGTGTCTTCCATGAGTTTCTGGACAAGTTCGTTATCGTGTTCATTGATGATATCCTGATATTCTCCAAATCCAAGGAGGAACATGAGGAACACCTTCGTACATTCTTACAGATTCTTCGTCAGAAGCTGATGTACGCCAAGTTCTCTAAGTGTGAGTTCTGGTTGAACAAGGTGGCATTTCTGGGTCATATTGTATCCGTAGAGGCGATCACCATGGATCCTGCAAAGGTTGAAGCTATCACTAAATGGTCGAGACCTACATCTACAACTGAGGTTAGAAGTTTTCCGGGTTTAGCTGGCTACTACCGCAGGTTTGTAGAGAACTTTTCACGGTTAGCCTTACCTTTGACTAAGCTAATAAGGAAAGGAGAGAAATTCGTCTAGATGGAAGAGAGAGAGAAGAGCTTTGAAGATCTGAAGAAAAAGTTAGTGACTGCACCTATTCTTACTCTCCCATCTGGCTTAGGTGGATTTCAGATATATAGTGACGCTTCAGGAAAGAGTTTAGGTTGCTTTCTCATGCAACATGGGAAGGTTATTGCATACACATCACGACAGCTAAAACCTTATGAAGAAAACTATCCTACTCACGATTTAGAGCTTGCAACAGTTGTTTTTTCGTTGAAGATCTGGAGGCATTATTTGTATGGTGAATCATGTGACATATTCACCGACCACAAGAGTCTCAAGTACATCTTCACCCAGAAGGAACTAAAAATGAGACAGAGGAGATGGTTAGAGCTATTGAAGGATTACGACACCAACATTCAGTACCATACTGGTAAGGCGAACGTGGTGGCTGATGCTCTAAGCAGAAGGTCGAGTATGATTGCTGGCATTTGGATTGCAAAGGAGATCATTCGTGACCTAAAGATGACTGATATTGAGTTATATGTACGAGGACAGCACGGTTACTGGGCTAATCTTATAGTGGAACAAGACTTACATTCTAGGATCAAGGAAGCTCAGAAGGACGATGGTGAGATTTGGGCTATTATTCAGAACTTTGATCAGCAGACGGAGTTTCGTGTTGACGACGACGGTATCTTATGGCAGGGCACTAGATTAGTGGTTCCTGATGACTCTACACTCAGGGAAGCTGTGCTGACTGAGGCTCACAGTTCACCATTTACCATACATCATGGTTCTACCAAGATGTACCACGACATCAAGCAACACTTTTGGTGGAGTGGTATGAAGTAGGATGTTGCCACCTTCGTTTCTAAGTGTATGATCTAGCAACAGGTAAAAATCGAACACCAGCGAGCTAGTGGTTTACTAAGGCCATTAGATATTCCAGCATGGAAGTGGGACAAAATCCATGGATTTTGTTACTGGTCTTCCTGTTACTCAGAAGAAGAACGATGCTATTTGGGTCATTGTGGATAGGCTGACTAAATTTGCTCATTTTCTGCCGATTCGCAAGGAGCATCCGGTCAGCAAATTAGAAGACATTTTCCGGAAGGAGATCATGAGACACATGGTACTCCATCAGAAATCATATCTGACAGAGATCCCCGTTTCACATCACGTTTCTGGCAATGTCTAAAGAAAGCTTGGGGCACCAGACTTAAGCTCAGCTGTAGGAATGATACACACGACTAATATAGAACAAGAAATAAAGATGAAGATTAAACAGAAAAAAAGAAAGATTAGATTAGATGAATAAAAAAATAAAAACAAGGATGGTTGTGAATTCCTAGTGAGAGAAACACATATGTTTCTCTCTCTACAATCTATGAAAAATGGAAGACACATACCACAAATGAGGTGCCTTGGGCCTTTTATACTATATTTCTAATGTATGGAAGGCCTTCTTCATTTATGAGTTCGGGACTAATTCCCGTTACATACATAACATTATGCTAGAACTCTCAACACCGTTAAGTAGCATTTTCTACGAGCTTCGTAACGGTATATTTTATGACCATCACTTCTTTGGTGTTGTTGACTTTGAAGCTTGATGTATTGAGAGTTCCTTCATTGTTCCTTTCATGACTTGTGATCTTGGATCTTTGATCTTTGCATTGACTTGATCTTTAAGCTTTGCCAACTTGTGTTCTTGTGTCTTTTCCCACATACTCGTAGTTTGCGTAGTCTTGAAAGCTTATTAATAATCTCCCTTGATAATCAGAGTAGCGAAAGTCTTTGTTTGAGATGTTCTTGAGCTTTCTTCATTTACAAGAACATGTGGTCTTGAATTACGACTCTTGAGGTCACGCCACCGTTTGCATTTCTCCGGTTTCCCGTTATACAGTACGAATACTGTACCTGTGATTAGGTAAGTTCAAAGAACTTCCTTGACAGGGTTTCCAGCTGTGGTAGCCGTTCTCAATACTTGAATGTATCGAAAGATAATTCATAGTAAGGAATGAATCATGCAGTTCCATTCTGCTGATTGAGTCGTCAATTCAATTTCTTGGAACAAGTTTGAATCAATTAAGAATCAAACCATTGTTGCTTTCTAGTTGACACAAGTTTGATTCATATAGAATCTCACAAGTTACCTACCGCAATGCTGTATGATGATGACACTTGAAGGATTTCCATTCGTCACTGTGAATACTAAAAAGTATTACTCTGAATGTTCTGGCAAGATCATAAAGATATTGCGTCGAGACTTGGAACGAGTTTGAATCAAGGAAGAATAAAACCACTGTTGCTTTCCAGTTAACATATGTTCAATTCAAGTGAATCTTACATATGACCTACCGCAGTGTTGTTTGATGTTAACACTGGAAGGATTTCCATTCATCACTTTGAATACTAATGAGTATCACTCTAAATGTTCTAGCAATATCACAAGGATAGAGCGTTGGACTCTTTAAATTATCGCATGTGTTCTAGTGATGAACAACAATTGACATATGGAATAAGTGTCCTAATGAGATTTATGATGAATCTCGTTGGCTCTAGACTCTATAAGTTCTTGTTTATTTGGTGAGTAGAGGCTGGAGCAGACTGCCACCTTTTCAATATCTACTATCTCAGAGTGAGAAAGTTGATAGAAATGAGTTGAACTCCGTGACAATAAAACAAACTTCTTTTGAGAGAAGCTTGAGTAGGCTGGGAAGGGTTGTGCATTGCATCACTGGGTCCATTAGTATCAGAAGTCAGCAAAGTGATTCTGATAATAGATGTATTGACCTGGTTTCTACCTAAGTTGTATGGAGGGCTTCTTTCTTTACACACTTTATCCTTACATTTCTTTTTCATTGTTCAACCCCTTCAATGCTTACCAAGACGTCACAACTAGCACCTTGTTGTGATTGTTCCAGTGCTAGCTTAAGTCATTAGTCGGCATTTTTCCCGTACACTCACTACTCCATCTTTCCTAAGGACATCTAAATACTAATGGATTGTCCCTGGGAAGATCCCTCCGGTTCTGGTTGGATCATAGGACGAATACCTAACCACCTTTTGACACCAATACCGTCGTGAATTAATGTGTTGAAGGGTATAGATATCGTAACAAGAAAACCTGTTGAAAAAGCAATCAAGGTGTTGCTGAAATCAGTGTTTACACCTTGAAGGTTTTTTGTATCACCAAAATGCTCCCCCTACATATGTGCATCATAAAAGGAAAGGTTTTTGCACATATTAGGAAGAGAGATCACTTATATCAAAGATCTTATCCAAGATAACACATTTTAATCACTATTCTCCTCCTCAAAAATTGCATGACATTGAAATTTTTGTGAAACTAGTGATGAAACATGGAGAGAATAATGTTGCATGAAAGTTTGTACTCCCCCTCGAAAAGAAATTCCATTTAAAATTAGAGGAGTATATGAGCACACAGTTTTGAAATACTTTGAAAAATTGTGCTCAAAAACCCGAGAAAACTTACTTTCCCGTTGATAATGAATAATGTACATAAATGAACATTTTCCTTGTGTTCATGAGCTTAAAACTTTTAATGTTTTGAAATAAGCCCATGACTGAGAAAAATTAATTTCTCGTTGTTGAGGATAAGTCAAAGACTTTCCTTTCTTTGGGGACCGGGTTATAGTCTGACATGTGACTATAAACCATTATGAGAAGAAAGTAGAAAAGACATGTTTTGAAAACATTTAAACTCTCATTCGAACTTTATGTACGTACCCATGTCGTTATTGAGCGACATTTCTAAGTGCATCCATATTATCGATGCTGAGAGACATGTCGGAGAAGAATATTTTTGATATTTTTGAAAGATTTTCTCATTTTTTATTTTGTTTTTATAGGTTTTATATTTTTGTATTTTGATTTTCTAATAGATATATACAAGGTTACTGCGAATGTGCAAGACGTTCAATTTCATCTGGAGTGAAACTATGCATACCAAGTCGACGAACCAAGAATTCAAATCTTTCTTGAGAAAGAGCTTTGGTGAAGATGTCGGCTAGTTGGTAGTCCGTCTTGACAAAATACAGTTCGACCGTTCCTCTTTCCACATGCTCCTTTATGAAATGGAATCGGACAGCTATGTGCTTGGTCTTGGAGTGTTGGACCGGGTTGCAGGATATGGCTATGGCTGATTGTGAATCACAATAAATATGAACTTTGTTAAAGTGAAAGCCATAATCCGGGAGTTGTGTTCTCATCCAAAGGACTTGAGCACTAGACACGGATAGAGACACATATTCTACTTCCGCGGTGGACAACGCCGTACAGTCTTGTTTTCTTGATGACCAGCTCACTAGCTTCTCGCCTAAGAATTGTGCTCCACCAGAAGTGATCTTGAATGTATCATGACACCCTGCATGGTCGGCATCTGAAAAACCAGTGAGATTAAAACTAGAATCCTTCGTATACCAGAGACCCATGTTAATGGTTCCCCGGAGATAACGAAAGATCCTTTTAACCTCCTTGATGTGCTTCTCGGTTGGCTTCGCCTGGTACCGAGCACATAAACAAGTAGCATGCACAATGTCCGGTCTGCTTGAGGTTAAGTACATAAGGGACCCGATTTTCTTCGGTATTTTGTAGCATCTACGATCGTCCCTTTATTATCCAAATCAAGCTTGTGTTTAGTGTCCATTGGAGTACCAATAGGATCACAATTTTCCATGCCAAATTTCGTTAGAATCTCAAGCACATACTTGGACTGATTTATGAAAATACCACGGGGGATTGGTGAACTTGGAGACCAAGAAAGAACGTCATTTCCCCCATCATGGGCATTTCGAATCGACTTTTCATAAGGTCAGCAAATAATATGGAATATTTTGGGTTAGTAGAACCAAATATAATATCATCTACATAGACCTGAGCCACCAAGATGTTGTTGCCGTAGTGCTTGATAAACAACGTTGGATCAATGGTTCCTTTGTTGAAGTGATTTTGTAGAAGAAATGATGATAATTCGTCGTACCATGCCCTCGGTGCTTGTTTCAAACCATAAACTGCCTTCTTCAACTTGTAGACATGGCTTGGAGGTTCGGTATTGATGAAACCTTCAGGTTGACATACATACACATCTTCTTTTAACGGCCCATGCAAGGAAGCCGTCTTTACGTCCATTTGATACACAGTGAATGATTTGTGTGCCGCGTATGCCAAGAAAATCCTAATAGCTTCCATTCGAGCAACCGGGGCGAAGGATTCTGCGAAATCAATTACCTCCTGTTGTTTATAACCTCTTACGACTAACCGAGTCTTGTTCCTAATGACCATTTGCTCCTCATCCATCTTGTTTTTTGAATAACCATTTCAGAGTAAGGGGATCGATATTGTCTGGTCGAGGTACTAGCTCCCATACATCAAGCCTGATGAACTGATTGAGTTCTTCTTGCATAGACTCAATCCATGATGCATCGGTCAATGCTTCTTTCACACTTGCTGGTTCCATTGTGCTGACTGATAGTGCATAGATACACATATCACCGTCGGTACGCAGCTAATTTTGTATTGAGACTGGTCGTGAAAGATTGCCAATCACTTGAACCAAAGGATGATTCTTAGTCCATTTGTGTTCATGTGGAAGTGTATGAGAAACTTGATGCAAGCTCGACGGATCCACATATGGTGTTGAAGGCTGAGTAGAACTTGTGGAAGCCGCAAATGGATTAACAAACTCGTGTTCGTTGAGCATCGCATTGTTTTCATTTTCAACAACTATTTCATTCTGAAGATGAACATGAGTAGGAATTTGCTGAGAATTTTGTTGAGTTGCGTCAGCAGTCGTAGAAGTAGTTGGAATGTTTGGAGTCAATATGGTTGAGGTTGAGGTAGATGGTGCAGAAGTAGATGCCGTTGGTGTAGATGCAGTTGGAGGTTCTTGAACTACCGTAGCAGGTGCAGCCGGGGCATTTTGAGGAACACCAAATAACGAAGGACCCTCCATATATTCATCATAAATTGGCCCAAATAAAACTTCCAAGTCACGTTCCGAAGGTTGTAACGATGAGATTGTTGACGGTGCAAATTGAAGCGCGAGTCCTTAACTTACGTGTCCAGAAGTCTGACCTTGAAGCTCGGGATGTGAACTTCTATGTTGAGAGACCATACCCGAGAGTTCATCAAAGGTAACATTCATAGTCTCCATTACCTTTCTTGTCCTTCGATTATAAACCCTGTAAGCACAAGCAGTTGAAGAATAACCAATGAAAAAACCAATATCACCTTTAGGTTCGAGTTTACCGATATCTTCACGATCATTCTTCGGATAACATAATGCACCGAAGATATGTAAAAATGAAATATCCGGTTTTCTTCCATTAATGATCTCATAAGGTGTTTTGTTGAAACATGTGTGAATAATGGAGCGGTTTTGAGTATAACATGCAGTTGCTTTAGCGTCGGCCCGAAGGAATAACGGTGCACTGGAGGAGAGAAGCATCATCCGAGCAGCTTCAACTAACGTACGATTCCTCCGTTCCACAACTCCATTCTGCTCTGGAGTTCTTACAATCGAAGTTTGATGAGAAATCCCAACTTCGTCAAAATAAGCTTTCAATTTCTTATTGGTAAATTCTGTGCTATTATCCGTTCTCACAATGATGACAGGGGCTTGCAGTAGTACTGATGTTTTCTTCAAGAAGTTAATAATTACATCAGGGGCTTCATCTTTTGATGCAAGAAAATGAACCCATGTGTAACGAGAATAATCATCCACAATTACTAGGACATACCGCTTTCCATTAATGCTTATGATTCTCATTGGGCCACATAAATCCATATGAAGGAGATGCAACCTATTCGTCGAATTTGGAACAGGTTTGGGTTTGTGAGGCTTCTTTTTACTTTTTCCTTGCTCACAAGAAGGAAAAAGATGTTCTTTTGTATATTTGAACTTTGGAAGACCGGTAACGAGATCATCTTTCGTGAGTTGGGTGATGGTATCGAAATTGAGATGAGATAACCTTTGTTGCCATAACCATGACTTTGTTGACGTGGCTCGGGCCATGAGACAAATTGGAGAAGCAGCAGATATTTGAAAAATATCAATGGTGTAAAGGTTGGTGGTACGATTTCCTTTCAACAAATCAATTCCTTCAAGATCTCTTACAAAGCATGTATGACTTATGAAAGCAACCTCCAAGTCTGAATCACAAAATAGCCCAACCAAAAATGAATTGTATCCCAAGCCATCAACAAAAGAGATTCTGGTGATGATTATATTTCCCCAATGAAGATCACCATAGCCTAGAATTGCAGCAACATGATCATTTCCAAATCAGAAAATTCCCATGAATCGCCAAACAAAGTTCTTGAGAAGGCTTCGATTCCCAGTCATATGTTTGGAACAGCCCGAGTCCACGCACCAGAGACAAATTTCAACATCCTGCCAATGATAAGAGAAGAAAATATTTTGGCAACCGATGAAATAGGTTCCTGTAGGGTTAGAAGATAGTTAAGCCATATCACATACCGACGTTTCACTGTCAGTATGAGATCTACTAGTGTCGATAATTTTGCCACTACAGTCAAAATTTCTACCAGTAGGCAACCATCTAGAGGTGAATCTAGGGCTACTAGGCTTAGCAAGACTTTCTGTGGTTCCTACGTGCATACTTTTAGGAACATACATGTAACACCCCCAAATTTATACAACTCAGTACAGCGGAAGACTAGTTGGTGTTACGGGATAGCACATTACTCACATCATAGACAACGCATAAAAATCGCGTCGTTTATTTTTATAAAGCATTTCCATTCAATAATATCAAAGTTACATCGGTCCCAAGTCATATTATTTCATACAAAGTTTTACAAAGTATTTGAATGGAAAATATAGTTTAAGTGCGGGCCATGAATTCTTGTCGTCTTCCCGAGAATTACCTTCAAGTACCTGAGATAAAACATGTTAAAAGAAAAGGTCAGCGATAACGCCGAGTGAATTCATAGAGTTTAATAAATTCCATCAATATAACTTTGGTATAAAAATTAGTACCAAAAATCAATTCGTACAAATCATTGTAATAGGTCGTAAAATAGCCGAAATCATTTTATATAAATCCTTATCGAAAATCATAATATAGGCATTTGCCTTAAAAATCATTATACGAGCCAATGTCGTAAAAACAATCATGCAATACGTCTTATGACGTTGTATAAAATCAAATAAAAATCGTTATATGAATATGGTTATGAAAACCAAAATACAATCATAATATCAATAGTATGACCCTGTATTGCTAGTCAGGCAATACATCGTAATTCGGAGCGTCTATTATTATTTTGTTAATTCGGATTATTACAAGCCGCATGACATTGTTACCTTACTAAACCAACAACGGGTAGCTAACCCGATACCAATTTTGCCCATCTAAAGTAGCGTGTCGTCACAAAGGTCACGCTATTGGAAATCTTCTCATACATTAATTCGCTTACCAATCAATGTGGCACGACGGGGATCAACCGTCAAGGCGCGAACTGGGGTGATCGTCCCCAAATAGTACTATTAAATGCATAAGCGTCTACGAACTCCCGGTAGTTCACAATTCATGCTAATGGGACTTTTAGTGACATAACCTAACTTTAATAATCCATTTTATTTCATCTATCGGGTCCATTATTCATTTATCGGGTCGTACAATCGGGTCATTCAATCATTCGGGTCCAAAATCAATAAACAAACAATCGGGACAAGTGGTGTCCAAACTTTTATAAAAACTAACATGTTATCTCCCTCGCGGGTTTATAAAACATTTCATAAAAACATTTAAAAGAGTGCGAGGCTATGAACTCACGATGATGTGGGAAGGCGGGTTATCGGCAATTCGGACGTACGGTACGTGCTTCAATCACGGAAACCTAGACAAATAATACTCGGTCTTAGACGTTTGTCCAATGACTTTATAAAAATATCAATTATGTATACTTATGATGATTATATATATATATGATGATCAAGTGGGTTTACATATTCTCGTCTACTCATTTTAGTGTTATACGTTGATAACTTTTATACTAGTTTACTAGTTTTACTCGTTTACGTGTCTTAAATCCAATAAGCTTATTATAAGTTATTTAACTTATTTTAATCCATTTTGTACCTATATTATCAGTATGTATACTTTCCAAGTTGGGCCTAAATAGATTAAGCCCAATAGATTCTTTTTACAAGTTTTTATCCTATTTAGTCCATTTATTAGTCCAATATGTTTATTTAACTTGTTAATGTCCGTATGCCCTATAGTTCGGGTTTTATCGGTTTTTACTTGTTATACATGTCTATACATCAGTATATAAGTTTTATAAAGTTTTCATTAGACGGGTCCAACCATCTAAGTTTTATTTAACAAAAACGTTAATTTTACGGCAATAGCCGAAAAAGTCGTAAAAATCATGTTTATAGTTTTTATTACTTATAAACATTATTTCACCACCTTTTATATAATTTATCCATTTGATTAATCTTTTATATATATTTATATAAATAAGTTTTATAAGTTAGTGGGTTTTTATTTTACATTTTATATATTAAAATGTGAGTGCTTATATAATAGTATTATTCTTTAATTTCCAAAAATCTGATTTTTAACTTCATCTTCACCAAAACTGCCATATCTTGAGTTCTATATGGAGATAGAAGCTCAAATTTTTTTCACATAAACTACATGATATGTGCTACAATTAACTCTTCTATAGCTACTGTTGAATCATCTTCTAAATATTTTCTAAAAATCGTCCAAAACAGTAACTTCAGATTCATACCCTAAACTTGTTTTGATCATATCTCACTCATTATTTTGATTCCATTGCATGGCCAACTCTCACATGTGTACAAGACCCATAGCTTACTGTAAATGGGTTCTACTTCATCATATTATCAGTTTACCACTTGGTTCTTTACTGTTTTATACAGCCATGCAAATTAATCAAGATTTTAACCTTGTTTCATATGGTTTTTCACCTTTTTATCCATGATTATCAACAACAAATCCCCACATAACATTTTTATCATCATATAATCATCATAAATATATACAATAGGAAATAAAATACATGTTTACATAATCAAAATAACAAGAAGTTGAGGAGGACAATCTTTATACCACCAACTTGATGTAGGTTATGAGTTTGGCATGGTTTTTGATGGTGAAACTTGTGCTTAGCCAACACCATCTTCAAGAACTCCAATCTTCATCAACTCCTTGTGGAAAATCAGCCCCATGACACCATGAAAACTCCTCCATGGATGTTATAAGTTGCACCAATCTTCATCTTTTTGAATGGAGATTAACATATGTTGATTATAACATATGTTCATGGTTAAAATTTGTATGAAATTGGTGTTTGAAGATGAATATGGGACGGCATAGATGAGTGAGAGAGAGAGAGTTGTGAGTTTTTGAGTGGTATTGCATGTTGTGTGTGTGTGGGAAATGGTTTAGGTAGTAGTTTTGATGGAACTTAGCTTACTTGGTAAGCTTAAGTTACATGTGTAACTTAATAAGGTGTAAACTTGACACATAAGTGTCATTGTGGCTAGTTAGGCCGGTTTTGAGAGTGGGTGGGACAAGTGTCCCACTTGTCTCATCCCATTTATTTACGGGTACTCCTCGATTCTAGTTTCCTCGATTTGCGTGCCCTCGGGTCGTTTTACGAAAAACGTTTTTATAAATTATGAATCGACGTCACAAAACGAATCCAATAAAAATTGTCTCATCAAAAACGGAGTTCGAAAACGTAAATACGTAATCCTAAGGTTTCCGGTTTAGTCGTAAAAGACGTTAAATTAAAATCGTAAGTCCTAGTCTTTTCTCGTAAATTTGTGAGTTTATGAACCAACACAAATTTAAAACTCCAAAATAATATTCTCAGATAAATTTATTTTCTGAAACGTCGGACTGTCACCAAGGACGGTGTATGTAAACGTAAGCACGTAACGTTGAATCCTCCGGTTTAGACGTAGTCGACGCTACTTCAAGACGTAAATCCAAATTTCTTCCCAAAAATATGTGAGTTCATATTGTAAATTGTTTTTAAATAATATTCAAGAATAAAATATCAACCATAAATTGACGGATTGTCACAGCATTTACCCCTAAACAGGATCTTTGTCCTCAAAGATCATCTTACCTTACTACTCGCTTCTTATAGAGTTAAAGCCATGTGGGTATTTCCTCCACATTCGGTCTTTTCTCACAACTTCAATTCATTATAATACGCGAGTTTCATCAAACATAACTACGGGAATAAGATCAGGCTTAATGTTGACTTACCTTCTCTATCCATGATGTTCACGGGTTTCTGATGAATGCAACTTTTCGCCGATCTAAGCATTACTAAGAAGAACTCAGATTTTCACTTGATAGATATTCCATCATGTTCGATTCACGAATCGTAATTCACGCAGTCTTTGAAGTCCTAGGGTAGATCCAGCTTATATGCCTTTCAATCCCAACTTTTACATCATCTCAATGGTCCCAAACAACGGGGACTTATATCCCATGATTTGTCAGATCATGAATTCATTTTCCCAAGTTTAAAAATTGTGGCATAACTTCGCTACCCATTTGGCACTTCAAGATCTACATTTCACTTTCAAATAACCTCTTGCCCACTATCGGCAGTTAATAATCAAATCCTAATTTCAACAATCATTTCAGATCTCGCGGGTCGGGTATTTTGCAAGGATAGGTTCGCCATCATAGGAAACCTTAAACCTAAGAGACATGTCCAACTCACAATGGGTGTATGTCGGATGTCTTCATTTCAACTCCTGCTTACAGATGCTCTAAGATTTAGATCTTAACAAGATTCGATCTTGATCCTAATACGATAATTATCAATGATAATCTCTCCAAAGAAAACGATTATACGGTCTATTACCAAAGGTCAATCATTCAAACATAAAACAACACTTATATTACCTTGTATCATTACTTTACCTCGTCCCTTCGATTTGGGGTGGTACATAGTACTCTCATCAAGGTTCGTTCTCAATGATTTCTGAGCAAATCTCTAGAAATTTGATGCGAAGCGAGGATCTTGATGTAGATGTTCGATACATGCACACTATGTTTACATAACTCTTTTGCATTTATCATTAACGAGAATGATATTAGCAGATTTGGTCAGTCTGTCGACGATGACTCAAATCGAATCAATTTCAGATGATGACCTTTGCAATAGCTAAACGTTTACTAATGTATGAGGCGATGTCTGCCTTCATAATTCGTCATCAGTACAACTTCTTTAGACAAAGATACTTCTAGTCATAAATGATATAAATAGAATACTTATACTTACAAATTCCAACATAACTATATCTCACAATCTCCCACATTCAGACAATCATAAGTGGTCTTTAAAATATTTAACGTTATCGGCTTCTCAATTTTTAATGGTTCACATTAGCCGCGAACCTCTTTTATAATCTATATTATCCCTTCTTACGAACATCGTATATTTTTATATCGTTTGGCAATTTATTTTTTCACCTTCATTATCAAGAAATATATTCTAATTGGTTCTTTATCCTTTCTACATAATGCGTCAGTATCTATATTCACTTCTCATGATGATATAATTATCATGTTCACAATTCACTCAAATATTCTTTCTATATTAGGCGTCAGTAATTACGTTCACCTTCCTGATGAAATAAATATCACAACCGTATTTATTCAAAATTCTTTCTTCATATCTCCTATGTTTTAGTTTCGTCTCAACTATCATTTTTATCCGTTTTACTCAATCCGTCGTCTAGAGCGTCGATAATTATTATAATTAATTAAATAATTATTAGTTAATTTTTATGAAGCGTAAAAGTTTTAAATTTCTTAGTTCGACCAATTATATAAAATGTTCAAAAATAAATTTGAATTTAATTAACAAGATTTTTGGTTGATTTATCGAAATAATTAATAAGATTCGTAAATATTTGAAAAATCTTTGTTTATACTTTGGTCAAAATTTTCTTTAGTTTGAAAAGCGTAAATTATCGTTTCAAATTTCAAGTCATGTTTTATATAATTTCCTCAATTCCTCTTAAGTTGTCTAAAAGTATACACAAACATTTACCCCTAAATAGAAGTTTAGTTAAATGGTTTGTGTATAAGGGAATAATCCCTTAAATTCCTTTGTTAAAATATTTGTCAAAATATATTTTCACTTTCTTTTTGGTAAAATCCAAAGTCTTAAAAGGGCTCTTAATTTGAAGAGTCTATATGCATACATCTTACCATTATTAATCCAATGGTCATTTTATGTAAAGGATTAAGTTTTTAATCACGTGTTAATTATTCAAGGTTCAGGTTTACACTGTTCGGCCAATTCAGGGCAGCCTATAAATAATTATTAACTCATTCTTATTCTTATAAATAAACAAATAGTCCTTAATGATCATAAGCATGAATTTATCAAATTACAGCCTACACACGTGATTCACCAAATTTATGAATGCTACATGTGCATTAGTCAATCCAAACGTCACCACGTGAAACTCATAATGTCAATTACAAGTATCGGATGTAGTGATTTGAATAAATAATCCTTTTCGCAGATGCGAAGTTGATGATAATCATGCTGAGGATCAAAAACCTTGTAAATGATCGAACAAATCTTCCATTTCGAGTTATGGATATCGTTTTCGATTGTCAATTTACTCAGTCACGGTAATCTATAAATATAAGGAATGATATCACCATAGCTCTTCATGATGACAGGCTTGGTATAATAATATCTTTCTCCAACAACTTTCTCAGTTGTACGGTAATTCCTTTAATTCAGATGGTGCTGACGTACAGTGCACAAGCGACAAGTGCAGCACCGGAAATATAATCAAATACCAAATTCAACTCGCCTTAATGGCGAAAGTCTAGGTAATTCACCAATAAATATCTCCTAAAGTTTCAGATACGATAAACATCTTTTAATAAATTCATATTATGTTCTTCTAGATTACAATATCTATAACTAGTTCACAACCATTCATGGTATAATTTTAAGTCTTAATACAGGATATGGTCATCCATCAAGAATTATTTAGATCACTTTTGATAATCAACATCTTATCATTTAAGGGAATTCTACTCGAGTTCCCATCAATTAAGACAATGTCGTCATGTCATAATCAATCAATCCATTTTACTGGCACTATCACCTTTTCAGTTTCATTGCCGTTGATAAGATGTGAACTTCTCAAAAGACTAATAATAACTCATAATCCTTCACGAATTCAGGGATATTAGGATACATAACTAACCTTAAAAGAGTAAGGTCAACGCCTAATCTGCGCGAGAGAATTTCAAATCAGATACAGACGAAAACATTTAACAAATATGAATATATCCCATGTTTTCATGATTCGAGTACGCATTCGAAAGCTCCTCGGATCGTTACCCAGGTCATTCAAATGAAATCAAATCAAAGAAATGATAAGAACGTCAATACATCCAGTCGGGTATCAACACTCGGTAATCATATACTTTCCTAAGAATCTCTCTACGGGAGAATTGGACAAGAACGGAATATCAATTTGTCAAATAAGACAAATTCCACAGATGAGTAAATTCGATTTAGAAGAATAGATGCTACAGGCACATATGTAGGTGTCCCTAACATTATGTCCCTATTTTCACTTCTTGCAGATCTCATAAAACGTAATCTTTCACAATCTTCAAAGAAAATTTAGTGTTTATTAATTAGTTTTATGGTGACTACTAATCAGTCTTGCATAGTCCATTCCAAATTGTATGTAGGCGCGCAACTATATACAATTACAAGATTAACGATGCAATACTCAGTTCGTCAAAATTTTATCATTATGTTTATAATAAAAACATTTTCATGCTTAATTCTTAAATAAGGATCAAGAATAAATTTACAAAGATTTTCTTTGTTATGGAAACAGTTAAGTTTCCAAAGCTTTTCATAAACAACTTCATTTTGATATCAATCACTTATAATTCTTACTTTGAATAATCCTTATTGTGATGAAAATTAAATTTTCTCAAAGGATACCGTTTTAACTTTATAAAAACAATGTGTGATCTGCAAAAGAGTGATGAAAGCTTGTTCACCAAGAATTAACTACGATATGATAGGAAATGAGCTTAGCCAAATAATCATGAGGTTCATGATCTCGATGGCACTCAAAAGAATAATCCACAACGTAACTCAATTCGAGATGAGTACTTGTTCAATGGTTGCATCACTAATGCGAACATTAGGATGAAGCAATAAAGGATAGATAACATCGATACATGTAGAATTTAGTAATCAATGGTAGTCTTTTTCATTAATCTTAAACAAGTCAAATTGTACCGTAACACATTACGTGTCACTATGTCATACAATTCCCATAACTCATCCTACCAACTGATATCTCAGTTAAGTTAGGGATTCTTAAAAGATACCACAATGAATACTAATCTACAAGAGTCATTAGGTGTTCCACATGTCCGAGAAGATCCATCGGTCTCATTTCAGAAGAAGATTTCTTCAATTAATTTCTTGGACACTGGGCATCCTCATTAGTGGACAATGGCCTAGGAACAACCCTTAACACAAACCTACAATCAATTAAAACCTTATAATTCATTCACAAAACTTAACGACTTCCTCTTAAAAATCTCATATTCCAATACTTACAACCTTATTCTTCGGCCTTGTAAAGGCAATACAATCTCAATATGAATCAACACTTAATTTCCAATCCTATTAGCTCTTACAATAACAATTATCAAATGAGTCACTAGTATGAGATGACTTGATCATTCAACTAGACTTCTCGGAAAGGTATTAGTGGCATGAGGCTTTTGGGTAATGGTTCCAATAACAGCCCCAAGTGCAACGTTCACCCTTTCGATTTCAATTTAAGAATTTGATGACAACGAATCAGATGACATCTTTCTAGGTGATAACGTTTTGTCAAACTCCACTCTATAAGGAAAGATCGTCAAAACATCGATATCAGTCTTAATCTCGCCAATTCTTCTTCAATATCACGATCAACTAATATCTACATTTCTACGAGTATCAACCATTTGTTGGGATTATAAATGTCCAACAAATGGTTGATACTTGTGACAATCTACGTCGTATAAATACCTCGTATAAAAATCAAAATAATCATCAAACAATCATGTAATAAAATTACATCATATATATATAATCCAAGTTATATATATTAAAATAACACTTCTCAGTCTGGCCTTGTCGGTAACTCGGGAATTCTTCGGCACCGTTATAGTCAAAAGATTTTTAGACATTTTTAGAAAAATGTTTTTAGTTAAAAAGATTTTGAAATGTTTTATTCAAAACCTTGGTTTTAAAAATCTTTCGTTCTCTATAACGAGAGCTCTGGTACCAAACTGTAACACCCCCAAATTTATACAACTCAGTACAGCGGAAGACTAGTTGGTGTTACGGGATAGCACATTACTCACATCATAGACAACGCATAAAAATCGCGTCGTTTATTTTTATAAAGCATTTCCATTCAATAATATCAAAGTTACATCGGTCCCAAGTCATATTATTTCATACAAAGTTTTACAAAGTATTTGAATGGAAAATATAGTTTAAGTGCGGGCCATGAATTCTTGTCGTCTTCCCGAGAATTACCTTCAAGTACCTGAGATAAAACATGTTAAAAGAAAAGGTCAGCGATAACGCCGAGTGAATTCATAGAGTTTAATAAATTCCATCAATATAACTTTGGTATAAAAATTAGTACCAAAAATCAATTCGTACAAATCATTGTAATAGGCCGTAAAATAGCCAAAATCATTTTATATAAATCCTTATCGAAAATCATAATATAGGCATTTGCCTTAAAAATCATTATACGAGCCAATGTCGTAAAAACAATCATACAATACGTCTTATGACGTTGTATAAAATCAAATAAAAATCGTTATATGAATATGGTTATGAAAACCAAAATACAATCATAATATCAATAGTATGACCCTGTATTGCTAGTCAGGCAATACATCGTAATTCGGAGCGTCTATTATTATTTTGTTAATTCGGATTATTACAAGCCGCATGACATTGTTACCTTACTAAACCAACAACGGGTAGCTAACCCGATACCAATTTTGCCCATCTAAAGTAGCGTGTCGTCACAAAGGTCACGCTATTGGAAATCTTCTCATACATTAATTCGCTTACCAATCAATGTGGCACGACGGGGATCAACCGTCAAGGCGCGAACTGGGGTGATCGTCCCCAAATAGTACTATTAAATGCATAAGCGTCTACCAACTCCCGGTAGTTCACAATTCATGCTAATGGGACTTTTAGTGACATAACCTAACTTTAATAATCCATTTTATTTCATCTATCGGGTCCATTATTCATTTATCGGGTCGTACAATCGGGTCATTCAATCATTCGGGTCCAAAATCAATAAACAAACAATCGGGACAAGTGGTGTCCAAACTTTTATAAAAACTAACATGTTATCTCCCTCGCGGGTTTATAAAACATTTCATAAAAACATTTAAAAGAGTGCGAGGCTATGAACTCACGTTGATGTGGGAAGGCGGGTTATCGGCAATTCGGACGTACGGTACGTGCTTCAATCACGGAAACCTAGACAAATAATACTCGGTCTTAGACGTTTGTCCAATGACTTTATAAAAATATCAATTATGTATACTTATGATGATTATATATATATATGATGATCAAGTGGGTTTACATATTCTCGTCTACTCATTTTAGTGTTATACGTTGATAACTTTTATACTAGTTTACTAGTTTTACTCGTTTACGTGTCTTAAATCCAATAAGCTTATTATAAGTTATTTAACTTATTTTAATCCATTTTGTACCTATATTATCAGTATGTATACTTTCCAAGTTGGGCCTAAATAGGTTAAGCCCAATAGATTCTTTTTACAAGTTTTTATCCTATTTAGTCCATTTATTAGTCCAATATGTTTATTTAACTTGTTAATGTCCGTATGCCCTATAGTTCGGGTTTTATCGGTTTTTACTTGTTATACATGTCTATACATCAGTATATAAGTTTTATAAAGTTTTCATTAGACGGGTCCAACCATCTAAGTTTTATTTAACAAAAACGTTAATTTTAGGGCAATAGCCGAAAAAGTCGTAAAAATCATGTTTATAGTTTTTATTACTTATAAACATTATTTCACCACCTTTTATATAATTTATCCATTTGATTAATCTTTTATATATATTTATATAAATAAGTTTTATAAGTTAGTGGGTTTTTATTTTACATTTTATATATTAAAATGTGAGTGCTTATATAATAGTATTATTCTTTAATTTCCAAAAATCTGATTTTTAACTTCATCTTCACCAACACTGCCATATCTTGAGTTCTATATGGAGATAGAAGCTCAAATTTTTTTCACATAAACTACATGATATGTGCTACAATTAACTCTTCTATAGCTACTGTTGAATCATCTTCTAAATATTTTCTAAAAATCGTCCAAAACAGTAACTTCAGATTCATACCCTAAACTTGTTTTGATCATATCTCACTCATTATTTTGATTCCATTGCATGGCCAACTCTCACATGTGTACAAGACCCATAGCTTACTGTAAATGGGTTATACTTCATCATATTATCAGTTTACCACTTGGTTCTTTACTGTTTTATACAGCCATGCAAATTAATCAAGATTTTAACCTTGTTTCATATGGTTTTTCACCTTTTTATCCATGATTATCAACAACAAATCCCCACATAACATTTTTATCATCATATAATCATCATAAATATATACAATAGGAAATAAAATACATGTTTACATAATCAAAATAACAAGAAGTTGAGGAGGACAATCTTTATACCACCAACTTGATGTAGGTTATGAGTTTGGCATGGTTTTTAATGGTGAAACTTGTGCTTAGCCAACACCATCTTCAAGAACTCCAATCTTCATCAACTCCTTGTGGAAAATCAGCCCCATGACACCATGAAAACTCCTCCATGGATGTTATAAGTTACACCAATCTTCATCTTTTTGAATGGAGATTAACATATGTTGATTATAACATATGTTCATGGTTAAAATTTGTATGAAATTGGTGTTTGAAGATGAATATGGGACGGCATAGATGAGTGAGAGAGAGAGAGTTGTGAGTTTTTGAGTGGTATTGCATGTTGTGTGTGTGTGGGAAATGGTTTAGGTAGTAGTTTTGATGGAACTTAGCTTACTTGGTAAGCTTAAGTTACATGTGTAACTTAATAAGGTGTAAACTTGACACATAAGTGTCATTGTGGCTAGTTAGGCCGGTTTTGAGAGTGGGGTGGGACAAGTGTCCCACTTGTCTCATCCCATTTATTTACGGGTACTCCTCGATTCTAGTTTCCTCGATTTGCGTGCCCTCGGGTCGTTTTACGAAAAACGTTTTTATAAATTATGAATCGACGTCACAAAACTAATCCAATAAAAATTGTCTCATCAAAAACGGAGTTCGAAAACGTAAATACGTAATCCTAAGGTTTCCGGTTTAGTCGTAAAAGACGTTAAATTAAAATCGTAAGTCCTAGTCTTTTCTCGTAAATTTGTGAGTTTATGAACCAACACAAATTTAAAACTCCAAAATAATATTCTCAGATAAATTTATTTTCTGAAACGTCGGACTGTCACCAAGGACGGTGTATGTAAAGGTAAGCACGTAACGTTGAATCCTCCGGTTTAGACGTAGTCGACGCTACTTCAAGACGTAAATCCAAATTTCTTCCCAAAAATATGTGAGTTCATATTGTAAATTGTTTTTAAATAATATTCAAGAATAAAATATCAACCATAAATTGACGGATTGTCACAATACACCTTAGCCTTAGGAGTGCTATGTCTTTCACTGATTGAAAGCTTGTCAATTCGAGTGTAACCACCATAATTCAACCCATTCATAGTCAAACCACAAGCATCATGACTAAAAGTAAAGAAACATTTATTACATTTAGCACAAATAACTTCAGATTTTTCATTCCGAATAGCAAGCTTAAAGTCATTACATCCAGATGAATTAAGATTCTGATTATGATTAAAAAGCGGTAAATTCCTAGGGTGTTCTTCTACATCCACATTATTGATCTTGGGGCGACTACTTCTAGAGGCAAAAGGGACCATATCATTCCTTGTATTGCTCGTAGGCTGTGGCCTTCTTCTCTTAGTGTAGTTGTTTATTCCTGTAGAAGAAGACACACGTCTATTAGAATTAACACTTTTTAAATCATTGACTTGTGGTTGAGAGATAGTGGTCGGTTTTGTCCTAATGCTTGCTTTACGTTGTTTGCTAGGCACAGAGGTATCAAACCTAGGTTGAGAGGGGGACTAACACGAAACATTCCCGGGTAAATCACAGCAGCTTTCTTAGGAAAAGGTGTCACAGCAATACGAGTGGGTCCCGAGGTTGCTGGTGTCTGAATCGTACTATGCTAAGAAGTCATATCTTTTAATAAGGCTTTTAACTTATAGTTCTCATAGATTTTATCAATAAGTTTCTGATAGACAGACTTACTTTGTTCAACAGCCCGCTTATATGAAACAACAACAGATTCTAAATCTACAATTTTAGCCTTAAGCTTCTAAACATTTCCATCACTGACATTCTCTAACCCTGAAGAGGTCAAATTCTTTTCCTTAACCCCTCCTAACTGAGCATGCAACCGTGTGATAGTTTGTTGCATTTCATTGTAGGCTTTTTCGTAAGAAATCTTGTCATATTTGCACTCATCACATTTTTTGACAAATTTATTCCAAAGATCGGTGAATTATTTATCCTTTTTAATGACATAAGATTCGATTTTCTCTTTCATAAGATCAAGCTCAGTTTGGAGGTTTTCATTATGCGACGTAGAGGTACCTAACTCCACAGGGCTACTATTAATACAATCACGTGCTTTAGAGAGGCGTTCAAGATCGTTTTCCAAAACTTTGATTTTATAAAGAGATTCATCAGCTTCCTTTGTCAAAGATTTAAAGTCTTCAACAAAGTTGGCTACTTCTTTTAGAAAAGCGTTTTCCAAATTAACCGAGCATCAACTTGATTAATAATCAGATTAATTTCGTTTTGAAGAATTTTCTGAACCTCAATCTGAACAGGTGATGTAAAATTTCCTCCAGTGATTTTGGAATTAACAACACGTTTAAGGATGACAAAGTTATCTTTAAGCTCGTTTAAAAATCGGCGTGTGATACTCGGTTTAGGAGGGTCATCAGAAAATTCCTCACTCTGGAGCAAAAGCATTTCAGTACTCGTTTTAGACCGAACAAAAACAGTTGGAGGATTAACTTTCGGATAATAAACGGGTGTCACTTCTCTATCAAGCTTTTTCATTCTTAAACGAGTCTCTACTGCAAGATCAGTAGTTTCCTCGGAATCATGCACACTAGGAGGATCATGCTCATTAGATAAGAGCACACCACCGTTATATAAGGTTTCATTAGTGGCCTGAACTTGCTTAAGATATCCAGGGTTAGGGGGAAGAGGACAACCTAAAGCCAATTTGTATCGAGTGTAATTGATCTCATTCACTTTTGGTGCAAGCATATTTATTGTCTACATAGTTTGGCCATGTTTTAATAAGAGGTTGTCTAATTCTCTAATCCTATCCTGAGCTTTGCAAAAATCCTCAAGAAGCTCATCTTCTCAAATTTTGAAATCATGTTTCATCTTCTTTCGTTCTTCTTTTAAATCCAAAATAGTAGATTTTTTAGTTGAAAGCTGTTTATTAAGAGAGGTGATTTCATCATTTAATTCGCTTATCTTTTTAGCACTACTTAAGTGTAAAGCATTTAATATCTTAGTTGTGCATTTTTCTTGATAAACTGATGTAGCATGAGCTTGTTCAAGTTCTTTAATTTTAGCCTGATGAATTTCAAAACTTTTCTCCCGTTCCTTATATCCTGCAAGCTCAGTGGTCAATTTGGCATTAGTTTCTCTAAACTTATTATTAACCACCGTAGCATGGTCAACATCCTTAGCAAGCTTATCATATAGAGATTTATAATATGCATGTGCCGCATCAGGAAGGTTTGTAGGCTGGGGAACTTGATCCACACTAAGGTCCACACTGGGCTCATTCGAACTAATATTACTATTATTCGTTTGATCCCCGTGTGTCTCAATGTAGGGCTCAAGCATCTCAGTATACTCCTTCTCCTGATTAGACGTACTATATATATCATTATCATCAAAATGTGGATGTACCTCAGAGGGACCGTCTAAATCATAAACGAGAGCTCTGTCAACATGCATTCCTGAGGTAGATGCTTGTTGTAAGTTTGCCATCAAGATGTAGTTGGCATTCACCTCTTGTTCCTCGTCATATTCTACAGTAGAAGCCATAAGATCAAATTCCTCAGCTTGAAGTGGAATCCCTGCCTCTTCTTTTTGTGCTATGAGAAGCTGAGTCTGAAGATAAGCAGCATCCCTCTTCTTTTTGGCTGTGCAATCTCGAGCATAATGACCAAATCCCCTGCAATTGTAGCACTGAACCTGACGATTGTTGTTTCCACTTCCCGTACCAGTATTCTCCGCTCTTGCAGCCATAATATTTCCCATCTGATTACCAACCACTGGCACAACTATTAACCCATTCTGATTACCCGCATTTGGAACATTCAGATTCTGACCACGGATTTGTCCATACTGATTTCCTACATTCCCAACATTCTGACCATATTGTGTCCTCGTGTTCCCAGCAGCTACCAATTGGCGATCTTGATTTGCATTCATGAAAGGTTGAGCAATCTGCCTATTTCTAGTGTTCGAGGATATTCTCTGATTGTTGTTGGTGAGGTTAATGGGAAATTTGAATGCCTTTGCGAGAAGAGCAAGAACAATATTAATCGCATGAGTAGGATCGGTGATGTCATCAAAACAGGCAATGGGTTGTCGTAAGTAGTTCATAGCAGCAGGAGGTTGATATCCATAAGGGGTGAGTTGTTGTTGTTGTTGTTGTGGCATGAAGTTACTTGAAGAGGGTTGATGGTAGGGTACCATGGGATATGACATAGATGATAGAGAGTTTGCCATAAAAGCCAATGGGTCTTGTGTCTTGGCACGTCTTTCAGCCCTAACTTCGTTAGCTTCATCTTGATTCATCTTCAAATAATCATATACTTGAGTGTAGTCCACGACATGAAGATCCTTGGTTTGATTGACAAGAGTGACATATCGTGACCATTCTGAAGGAAGATTATCAAGGAATTTAATGTTGGCAGCAATTTGTGCAGGTTCATGTTTCTTTCTTCTAAGATGGTTCATGAGGGTTGAAAACCAATGATAATAAGGTTCAATTTGTTCCCCTTCAGTAGACGTAAATTTCTCCCATTCACGAAGCAACTTAGTTTCCTTTTCTTGTAAACCAATTTCACTGCCCTTCATAATTTTCTGAATCATAATCCACATCTCGTGTGCGGTTTCACAACTATCAACAGCAACATAAACATCTTCAGGAAGTCCCATAAGAATGACTTGAATTGCTTGATCATCAGCGTCGAGTTGTTTGGATTCAGCTTCAGTTAATTCTTCATCTGTTTGCTCATGACTAGAGTCAGCCACTGGGTTAGCATTCGTAGGGTCCCCAGGCACAATAGTTTTTCTTCTAACATACGGACCCTTTTGAATCGAGTTGACAATCAACTTTCCCAAAGGTTTACATTTTTCATAACGAAGGAGACGACTAGCCCATGTAGTGTAGTTCTCCTTGGTAAACATGGGTGAACGATTCTCAGTACCCGTAGCATAAATATCTTGTTGAGACGTTATCGTAGAAGTCGTGTGAAAAACAGGATCTCAATTCGTAGAAAGCAAGTGATGTTGTTGAAATTCCAAAACTTCCTTCACTATCCGACAATAAATTCCACAGTCCGACAAAATGATAAGCTGAAAAATTTTGTAATTGCCAAAATTTGAAATCGAGCTAGAAATAGCCTAAAACTAGTATGGAAAAATTTTAAATTTATTTGACGGGAAAATTTTAACTCTTTTTTTTTATCTTCGTGTAAACTATGTTCCGAGACTAGTCTAGATAGTGGCTAAGTCTAAAAATTGCTCAAACAAACTTTAGCATCGCAATGTCACTCATCGCAATACAACCCATCGCAATGTACCCTCTATCGCAAAGTCCCTTCTATCGCAATGTTCTATCGAAATGTTCACTCTATCGCAATGACCCTTCTGTCGCAATATCCCTTCTGTCGCAATGTTCTATCGGAATGTTCACTCTATCGCAATATCCCTTCTATCGCAATGTGTCCACTGTCAGAATATGAAGTCTATCGGAATATGCGGACTATCGCAATAAGGCAAATGAAATTTTGAAAGAGTGACGTTTCAATAAGCCTTAATCCCGTCGCAATCCGCGATCGCAATGATCGATCGCAATATACGTCAGAATAAGGGTATCGTAATACCTGGTGATCGTAAAGTAAAACCCTAGGGTTATTGCGATCAAACTCTACTTACCTGTGCTATTCCGATGAAGTCTGTCGCAGTGTGAAGATCAATTTCGCAACTTTAAGCCAAAGAAATTCGCAACTTTGAGCCAAAAGATTTGTGTTTTAACCCAAACCAAAATACCCAAATCACGAATACTACTATGATGAGGGTATACGAATCACTTAGAACACTAAAACACGAAAAAATTGATCAAAAAGACACGGATGTCAAGAAAAAAACACGACAACACCAAAGATCTATCCACGAATCCCTTGGCGACTGATACCACTTGTAGGAATGATACACACGACTAATATAGAACAAGAAATAAAGATGAAGATTAAACCAAAAAAGAAAGATTAGATTAGATGAAGAAAAAAAAGAAAAACAAGGATGGTTGTGAATTCCTAGTGAGAGAAACACATATGTTTCTCTCTCTACAATCTATGAAAAATGGAAGACACACACCACAAATGAGGTGCCTTGGGCCTTTTATACTATACGTCTAATGTATGGAAGGCCTTCCTCATTTGTGAGTTCGGGACTAATTCCCGTTACATACATAACATTATGCTAGAACTCTCAACACCGTTAAGTGGAATTTTCTACGAGCTTCGCAATGGTATATTATATGACCATCACTTTAAATACTTCTAACATCAACACTGCCTTTCATCCTCAGACTGACGGACAGTCAGAACGTACCATTCAGACATTGGAGGACATGTTGTGATCATGTGCTCTAGAGTGGTCAGGAAACTTAGATGATTATATATTCCTAGTGGAATTCACATACAACAATAGCTGGCACGCTAGCATCAAGTGTGCTCCCTTTGAGATGTTGTATGGTAGAAAGTGTCGCGCCCCAATCTGCTAGGATTAGGTGGATGAACGACTGCTCGAGGGTCCAGAGATGATTGAGGTGACCAATGAGAAGGTCGTTGTTTCCAAGGCAAAGCTTCAAGAAGCTCGTGCTCGTCAGAAGAGCTATGCTGATAAACGTTGTAGAGATGTATCTTTCAAAGTAGGTGATCACGTTTTCCTCAAGGTATCACATGCATGAGGAGTTAAACGTTTTGGAATAAGAGGGAATCTCAGTCTTCGCTTCATCGGACCGTTCGACATCATAGAACGCGTTGGTGAAGTGTCATACCGTTTAGCCTTACCGCCTCAGTTATCACACGTTCACAACGTGTTCCATGTGTCCTTACTCAGAGGATACAACTATCATCCAGTTCATGTTGTCTAATATCCACTTGATTAGATTCGAGAGGATCTTTCATATGTTGAAGAACCCGACAGAGTTCTTGAGCGACAAGATCGTGTCTTACGGAGGAAGACGATCCCTTTCGTCAAAATTCTCTGGAGGGATCATCCTGAGCGGGAAGCCACGTGGGAGACGGAGGAGTCTATACGGACTTCTTACCCACATTTCCAGTTCTAATTCGGGTATGTTTTCTTTCAGTTTACGTTTCTCCAATTCGAGGACGAATTGTTCTTTTAGAGGGGAAGAGTTGTTAAACTCGCATTAAAATCCTATGAACAGTACACGTGAACAGTAACTTATTAAAACACGATAAAATTTAAACTTTCCATTTATAATATTAATACACGTGTCACGACAATAGATAAAAAACAATCATGAATATTATAAATGTGACACGATCACGAATACCAAATTCATGAATAATAAATTACGAACTTACACGACAATTATTTGAACACGGAAAAGTTACGGGTTCCCTTGTTGGACTCCTTTAGGTCGTGAAGAAGAAAAGAGGAAAATATAGGCGTTGGCCCATCACTCAAGTTAAATCTAAAAACAAAGGAAAGTTATTTTCATAATTTAGGTTTCATTAAAAATTTCAAAACCCTCTCTTGGTTCTCTCTTGTGCTGCCGGCCATATATCAACCACAAGGACGATTCAGACGATTTTCTTATTGGTTTTGTGTTCGTGATCATTCCTTATTCTTTTCACGCATTCGGTATAAATCAAACCCTTTTTCTTTTCTTTTTAATTCTTTTGATTTCATGTTATTATTTAAATAATCATCAAGAACAAGAATAAAACATGTATAAGATTAATTAAATCATGTTTCGGGTTTGGTTTAGCGTGGTTATGGTTCGGCCGAGACACCAAGACCCCAAATAGGGCTCGGCTTTGTTTTATTCACCACCACCGAGACTCTCATGACTCTCGGCTTGGATTGGTTTTGGCTCGGACGCAGCAAGAAACCCCGACCAAGGGTCGGGGTATGTTTATGTTTTGGTTTTGGTGCGGTTTGGTATAACCGAGACACCACCGAGACCCTAAAGGGCTCGGTTGGTTTTGTTTGTTTGGACCCTAGACCAAAGAAACCCCGACTTTAAGTCGGGGTATGTTTTACATGTTTGTTAGATTTAGTTAGTGTCAACCGAGACCCCTTCAAGGTCTCGGTGGGACTTTGATTATGGCTTATTTGATTCAGCTTATATAGAACACGGGCTCGGGATTCGAGTTTTTCATGAAAACTATTTTTAAAGTCACGTTACACTAAACCTTAGGCTAAATTAATTTATTTAATTAATTCATGTATAACCTAAGGTATTTTTACTTAGTCATTTAATTAAAACATGCATTTTAATTAAAATCATATAAAGTATAATTTAATTAATTAACCAGTTATTTAATTAATGAGCTATAACCATGACTTGTATTGTACTATTTAAACTTTAATTATTATTTATAATCCAGCTTATTTCTAATTATGGAGACTTACTATTTTTGGAAACTTTCTATTTTTGAAACTTACTATTTATGGAAACCTACTATTTTTAGAAAGTTACTTAGTAATACAATACAAGTATTATAATACACTAATACATGAATAATACACAACAGAACCTCAGAATAACTATAGTTAACACAGTAAATAGTAAAACATGACAGAATACGTATAACAAGCTAATGACACACTGAACTAGTAAAACACATGTAATTCAGAAACTTATACACGTCCATATTTCTAATGTAGTGTTATCCGTCAAGGCGGATTAGTCTTCATCGTTTTCCTTAGCTTCTACTCGACATAAGCTACGGATTTCCCATCCTTCAGTAAGGACAATCTCTTCCTTCATTAGGATTTCCCATATGCAGCCAACTGTTTTCCCCAATAGTTACAGATTAAATGCTTAAGTTTATTAGTTACCTTAGCCATATACATGCATGACCAGTTTCACCTAGTTATGAAGGTACCATAACCATAACACTAGATGCACTAGTGTTTGACTTCACCACAGCGGAGTGATAGCTCGTGGCGTCCCTTTTTAGTTATTTGGCCATTATATTATTATATTATCATGTGAGGCGTATGGGTGCATCCTAGTTACATGTTTCAGTCAGGATTTCATGGTGAATTTGGTGTGTACCTTGCATCCTTCACAAGGAGCTGATCCCTCCTACCCACTTACGAGTTAATTAGAGGCATCCTCTCTACTTTGCATGACGAGGTCACCCCTCCAAGTATTCATGCACGTTGTTGACCTCATGACCTATATTGGCTTTTGGTACATTAACTAATACAGATTTTCATAAGTAACATAAGCTATGTTTTCAGAACTAAAACCAGTTAACATGACAAACAACTAGGTTTTCTAGGACTTATTCATTTCCACTGCTATTCATGCTTTATACTCTTTATATTCTTTCATATTCTATGTCTTCCATGCTTTATTGTATATCCGTGCACTGAGCGTTATGCTCAGCCGTCTACTTTTCCATGTTCCCAAATGACAGGTACCCAAGTACGCAAGTAGGAACTCCAGAGTATGTGCATTTGGATTGGAAGTTACTAGACTACCGATATTTGATTCCGGTATTTCTATTTATGATCATTGATAGGTGTGAAAACACCCATCCTTTTACCACTTAATTATAATGAAAACAAGACCATAACGTGTATTTTATATCGTAAATGTCGGAATTATGCGTGGTTTGTGTTTTTGTCGTGATTTTAGGATCAAAATGTAAAAAGGGAAGAAAACACGAGCTTTCACGGGCTTTTATCGAAGAAAAAGACAAAAGACCAAGTCGAAAGATCAATAGTGCTAAAAGAACGGAAGTCCAAGGCCAATTCTGAAGATTTATCAAAGAAAAAGTCTAAAGACGGAAGTTTAATAAAAGCCGAAGAACTCAAGTCTAAACTAATGAAGAAATTACAAGACGAGTTTATTAATCCCGAGACAAAGTCGATAAAGTTGAAGAAATTAGAAGACGAGAAGTCGAGAAAGAAAGAAGAATGAACCAACACATGCTTAGTTTTCCTAATCACTATAAATAGACTCTTAATGTGTCATTAGGAGTTGTTGGCTAATTTGACACATTAGTTCTTCCATCTTTAATTATTTGCACATTTACTTAATTGCACCTTTAGTTACTTGTCTCGCACCTTAAATTTGTAAGCTTTTAATTCTTGTCTTTACTTTAATTGTTGAATCTTAATCTTAATCAAGTTTTTATTTTAATCTCTCTTTCTACCTTTCTTGTTTTGTTTAATCTTTGTGCTTATTATCTTATTGTCATGCTTATTTGATTACTTGTTACGCTTTTATGTTTTTGATCTTGTTAGCTTATTGATTTTTTAGCTTAAGTTGTTATTCTTAAATTTGATTAAGTGCTTTTTAGTTAAATTTTATAAAAAGTTGATTTTTAATATTTTTATCATTTAGTCTTCTTAAAAGTTTTCAAATTTTGGCTTAATAGCTTTTTCTTAAAAGTATTTTGGTTAAAGTTTTAGTTAAGTGCATATTTGTTTCTAGCTTAATTTTAGTTTTTAGCTTATTTGATTCTTAGTGATATCCGGATTATTGCAAAACCCTTCTATTCCGAATATTAGCCAAAACATTGTTCTGAATAGCCATCAGGAAAATATTCCGGATAAGGGATCTGAACCCTCATTCTGAATAAGTACTTCAAGTCAGATATTCCGACTAAGGCTCAGACAGTGATTCCGGATAGTGGTTTCTTCGTTTATTCCGGATAAGTATCCGGAATAAATTCCGGATAGTGACAGCTTGAGTGTATTCCGGATAATATTTTCTGGGTATTCAGGATAAGCCGCTGGACAGCATTATTCCGGATAAGAGTATTTGTTTATTCCGGATAAGGGTCTAAACTTGTCCCGGATAAGCAGGAACTACAAAATCCGGATAACAAGCCGGAAGGAATTCCGAATAAGTCCCAGGTAATCATTCCGGATAAGCTTACTTGCTTACTCCGGATAACGCTAAGAAAGGATTCCGGATAAGAACTCGAAGGGGATTCCGGATAAGCTTAACTTGCTTATTCCGAATAAGCTGCCAGGTTAAGTATTCCGGATAGTGGATTGAACAGTATTCTGGATAAGGAACAAGTTGATTATTCCGGATAAGAGTGACAGTTTTATTCCGGATATGCAGCAGGTTTGACTATCTAGGATAAGAGTAAGATTGATTCCGAATAGTGACAGTATTACGGGGTCCAACTCAGGTTCTGTTTACTTCCTTTTTATTTTCAAGCATTTATTTTCTTGCCATTTTTCTTAAGTGTTATTTTTATTATTTTGTCTTAGTTTAATTTTAAAGTTTATATTTTTATTACATCGTCAAATTTACTTTTCGTCACGCTTTACTTTTAATTCATTTAATTTGTTTTCTATTAAAAGTTTTAATATTGCACCATTTTAGTTTTAATTCGTTTTAGATTTAAATTATCGTCATTTACTTTAAAAGTTTTGCACTTTTATTTTTCAACAACGACAAACCTTTGTTTCACCAAAAGACAACTGAGTCGCACATTCTTCCCTTTTCTCAATTCGAAAAGATAGGACGATAAAATTTTCTTACTAGGTAAAAGCCAGTTATCAAATGGCGCCGCTGCCGGCTCTTTTCGTAAAGATTAACGGTTTTCTGTGAGATACGCGTTGCTTTTTGGGATCCGTTCATTCGTGAGCGTTATTTTTCGTGTACAAAAATTTTCAAAAAATCCATAAAAATTAAAATTTTCAAAATCCAAAAAGATTTTATTTTCATAGTGTATATATATTGTCTATTGCTTTGGTATCTTTTTCTTTTGCTTTTGCAGGTGTATGCGTACTAGATCTTCAACTTATCCGGAGCCCGAGACTCGTGAAGATTTGGCTATGGCAGGTGTGAACAACAACAATAACCCACCGCACCTCAACAATAACAACAACAATGTTCTTCCACAGCCCGATCTTCAGACAATGGAGGAGCTTTGTCAACCAACAATGTTTGGACGAGGAGGACCGATTGCGCCGATGCAAATCACGGCTCCGGAGTTTTCGTTGAAGCATCACATGATCCAACAAGTGCAAACTAATCCATTTCGCGGATTGCCGGATGATGATGCCAACAAGCACCTCGACAAATTCATTACTATTACTCAAAGCATGAAGTTGCCCGGTGTCACTATGGATGTCCTTCGCCTACAACTCTTTCCACATACTTTATCCCACCACACCAAAAAATGGTTTGATCGTCTCCCGAAGAATTCCATTCATACTTGGGACGACATGACTCAACGATTTTTGTCGCGCTACTTTCCACCATCCATGGTCACGAGCCTTCGAAATCAAATCAGCAGTTTCATGCAAGAACCCGATGAATCTCTCTTTGATGCTTGGGAAAGATATAATGTTTTGATCGATCGATGTCCAAACCATAACATGCTCCCCGTTACCTTAATTGATACTTTCTACAACGGTTTAACTTTTCGTGATCGTGATACGATTAATGCAGCCGCCGGTGGCACATTTATGAAAAGAAGACCCGAGGAGTGTAGAGAGCTTATTGAGAACATGACTACTCATCACAAAAATTGGGATTCCTCCGCTTCTTCAAGGAACAACCCGAGAGTCAATGTTTCTTCTACTTCAGCAAACCCCGAAATGACCGAATTCACCCGCATGATGGCCGAAATGAACAAAAATATCTTGCTCATCGCTACAAACCAACAACAACAAGTTAAAGCGGTAGCCATTTCTTGTGAGACATGCGGCGGTCCTCACTCATACACTGATTGTTCTTCTACTCAAGGCAATCCGGAAAACGTGTATGCGGCTTATAGAAATTATTCACCGGAAGATTACCAAGCCCGACCTCAAGGGGATCGAAATTTGCTAAGTTACCGGTCAAAAAACTATCTTTCACCCGGTTTTTCTCCTCAAAACCACAACCCCAACAACAATTACAACAGAAGCAACCAAATCCCACCTCGAGCTTCTAATCCTTATCACCCACCCGCTCAACAAGCCCCACCCATTAATCAAGATGTTGAAGCTTTCCTTCAGCACTCAAACGAATGATTTGAAGAATATACTGGCTAGTTTCTTACCAACCACTCAACCTCTACTTCGGGCTCTCTACCTTCAAACACCATCACCAACCCGAGAGCGAATATGAGTGCTATTACTACACGTAGTGGAGAAACTTTAGTAGGACCATCTATCCCACCCCTAGTTACACCATCTACACCTCCTCCACCACCATTTATCCCTACTACTCCCACACCTAGTATTAGTTTACCATTACAGTCTCCACCTTGTCATGAAGAAGTACCCAAGAAGAACCCTTCACCAACCCCACCTTTCACCTATAAACCCAGCATTCCTTACCCTTCTCGACTCGACAAGGCTAGAATTTTGACTAAGAATGACGTTCAAGTCTCTAACTTTTTGGACAAGATTGCCGGCATGACCGTCACCTTTACCCTTGTTGAAGCTCTTGCCCAAATGCCTCAATTTGTCAAGATGTTTAAGGAATTTCTTAATAAGAAGGAGAAGATGGCCGAGTTTGTTAATACTCGCTTGAATGAAAATTGCTCTGCAATCCTTTTTAAGGAACTTCTGGAAAAACTTGGAGATCCCGGTCGTTTTGTGCTACCTTGTACTTTTAACCAAACCGACAAATTTACTGCCTTAGCCGATCTCGGGGAAAGTATAAATTTGATGCCTTTAAGTGTTTGGAAAAAGTTATCATTATCCGATCTTACACCAACGAAGATGACTCTTGAGCTTGCAAATCGCACTCTCGCTTACCCCGTTGGTATTGCCGAAGATGTGTTCGTTAAATTTGGCACCTTCACTTTTTCGGTCGACTTTGTTGTTGTCTATTATGAAATGGACCCTCGTATTCCTTTAATACTTGGTTGGCCATTCTTGATAACCGGAAAAGCTTTAGTTGATGTTGCCGAAGGTAAGTTAATCTTAAGGGTCGGGAATGATGCACAAGTGTTCGAAATGGGGAAGATCACAAACAAATCCTATGGAAGAGAATCGGCGAATATGATTAATGTGCTTGATGATTTTGTCGTCTACAACAATCCTCTATTCGATTCTTGCTTTGATAATCCACTGTTCCAAGACGATGTGGATGATTCTCTCTCCAATTCTGATCCTCCCCCAATTTATGATTCTCCACCGATCTTTGATACTTATGATGACGATTCTAGTTCTAATGGAGATGATTATGATGATTTTACTTCTGAGTATCCAGAAATGCCCACTTATGATGATTTTGATGAGGCCGATACTCTTTCGAGTGATTCTTCTCATGATGAAGATCCTCCGCCTACAACACTTGATCCTACTTTGGATGACTACTCATTTGAGGAAGACTTTGCTACTTTTCTCAACACTTACTTCCCAAATGAGAGTGATACTCCTCCTTTAGACTTTGATGATTATGGTCTTTATCCTACTTTGGATATGAAGAAAATTCTTTCAAAGGAGCCGACACCGGACGACACCAACATCCGCAGCACGTATGTTTTGACACCTCTTTGTCCACCTTCTGAGGACGAGGTTGTGCATTTTCTTAGCGGATGTTCTTCAAATTCTGCTGAGCCTGAGTGCTATTTTCCCTTAAAGAAAAAGGTGTTCGATCCCGGTATTGAAATTTTCAAGCCATCTCAGTATCCATCTGATGAAATAAAAGGAAAAATCTTTGGAACTTATGGAGATATGCTTGCTCCTCTTCACCCTTGCTACCACCGTGCTCCATCTTTGCTTAAGGCAACCTTGCCTACTCTTCTTTGGCTTGCCTTGTTCGCCTTAAGCTTGTGCTATTTGATGGACGAAAACCATGTCTTTGATCCCGGTGGATGTGTTTCAAGCTTCTTCCTATGCTAATCAAGGTCGAGTCAGGCTCACGACTCGGTTATAAAAAACAAGCGCTTTTTGGGAGGCAACCCAAGTATCTATCCTTTTTCTCTTATTTTTATAATAAGTGTAGGGGGAGACACTAGTATGTTGTTTGTTGTCTTCTTTCTAATCATGTACAGGGATTCGCGCTTTCAAAGATCCATTCTTGATGACTTTTGACGACCCGTGATTCCGTGTACCCGTCTTCCCGGTTCTATCCTAAACTCTTTTGATTCTCTATTTTATATTTTCTAATATTAAAATAAGAATCACTTTAGTTGTCTCTTTCTTAGCAAGATTTAAACAAAGTGCACAATGTCCTAAGTGTAGGGGAGTTTACTTCCACATGCTTAAACATTAAGGACAATGTTTATATCAAGTGTAGGGGGACTTCTATCGAAGTTAAGTGGCCTTTTCCTTGTATTTGTCCTCATTTTAACCAGAAAATTGATTTTTCGACATTTTTCAAAATTTTTGATCTATTTTGGCCTATTAGTATAGCTGTATTTTCCTCTATTTTAGTTATTTTATTTCATTGCTAGAATAAATTTTAATAAAGTGGTTTTAATTTTCAAACGTTGTGAATCTTTTGACTCAACCCGAGTTTACTTACCCGAGTTTACTCTAGCTAGTATCCTTAACGTGTTTATGTCAAGTTTTGCTAGGCTTTTATATAAGGAGCTTTAAAACGTGAAAGTCTTAACTCTCACGGGTTAAGAACAATATCTTTTCGCAAGTTCCTATAATTGATCCTAGAGAGTCGTTTATCAAGGGAACTTTAAAATGCGAATTCTAAACTTGAAAAAGTCTAAGAGTTTGCAAGATCCTATAGATGACTCGAAAACCCAAAACTTTGATTTAATTAGGCTAAGCATCCACGAGTCTCATTCCTTGAGATTTTAAATTGTGGAGAACGAGAGATGATAGAGTCAATTATAAGTTTGGTATTCTTTCGTAAATTTATGTGAGTTGATTATAAGCCTATTCTCCCATCGCCTGCTAATAAATTTATCTGCAATAAATAAGGTTGTACAATTTTAAAAGTTACTTAGCTTCTAGCCCAAGATCGTTTAAAAGTTTCTCGGTATTGATTAGAGTTCATAGCCAAGGCATAACTTATTGAAGCGAGATGCGAAGATTGGCGAGTCCGAAAAGGCCCTAACAAGGCATGAGGGCTACATTTTGTTGCTAAAGATCCCAAGTGATGTGAAGAATCATTTATCAAGAATCAATATGAAGGATCGAGACACACGACGAAAAGCAAATACTCCCTTAAAAGATCATGGAGAAGTCTATCCAAAAAGACCCTGACAAGTTATGAGGATAAATAGATCCAAGTCCTAAAAGGAGGCGGATCGTTGTATATCAAAATCCCAAATAAAGATTGGAGAAAAATAAAGAAGTCGTGGTCCAAATATGAAGAATATCTCAAAACTTCAAGTGAAGAAATTCCTATTATGAAGAGAAGACCATTATTTCATGAACGTCTCTCAAGATTTGAAGTATGAAGTCACTGCCAAATATCGGTCCGAGAAAGGTCTCAAATCATGAAGCGAGTTATGCCAAGATATGAACTTTATGAGGTCCCGAGAAGCAGTTTTAAAAGATTTTGTCCTTTAGCTAACTATTGATTAAATCGTCCCACTTTATTTTCAGCCTAAATAACTATCGAAATAAGTCAACAATGCATCCCCGTGATCATTCAAGACAATAATAAAATATAAGAGATATACCTAGGAATAAGGGAGTCTAAGTAAATAATTGGCCCACATGAGTTCATGTTAGTTTGCTAACTTATAATAACAATGATCTCGTTTTTAAGCTTGGTATAGGGAACGTGAAACTTGAGGATGATAATCATTCATGACATTCCAAAACCCTAAGGTAAGTCTTTTATTTCTTTACTTGTTCTGTTATTTTCTATCTCTTTAATAAAGGCCAATGTGGATTGATTGTGATGAAAAGTGTAATCTTGTTTTGTAATTAATGCATTGCATGAGGACATTGCAATGGTCAAGTGTAGGGGATTTGATAGGTGTGAAAACACCCATCCTTTTACCACTTAATTAAAATGAAAACAAGACCATAATGTGTATTTTATGTCGTAAATGTCGGAATTATGCGTGGTTTGTGTTTTTGTTTTGATTTTAGGATCAAAATGTAAAAAGGGAAGAAAACACGGGCTTTCACGGGCTTTTATCGAAGAAAAAGACAAAAGACGAAGTCGAAAGATCAAGAGTGCTAAAAGAACGGAAGTCCAAGGCCAATTCTAAAGATTTATCGAAGAAAAAGTCTAAAGACGGAAGTTTAATAAAAGCCGAAGAACTCAAGTCTAAATTAATGAAGAAATTACAAGACGAGTTTATTAATCCCGAGACAAAGTCGATAAAGTCGAAGAAATTAAAAGACGAGAAGTCGAGAAAGGAAGAAGAATGAACCAACACATGCTTAGTTTTCCTAATCACTATAAATAGAATCCTAATGTGTCATTAGGAGTTGTTGGCTAATTTGACACATTAGTTCTTCTATCTTTAATTATTTGCACATTTACTTAATTGCACCTTTAATTACTTGTCTCGCACCTTAAATTTGTAAGCTTTTAATTATTGTCTTTACTTTAGTTGTTGAATTTTAATCTTAATCAAGTTTTTATTTTAATCTCTCATTCTACCTTTCTTGTTTTGCTTAATCTTTGTGCTTATTATCTTATTGTCATGCTTATTTGATTACTTGTTATGCTTTTATGTTTTTTATCTTGTTATCTTATTGATTTTTTTAGCTTAAGTTGTTTTTCTTAAATTTGATTAAGTGCTTTTTAGTTAAATTTTATAAAAAGTTGATTTTTAATATTTTTATCATTTAGTTTTCTTAAAAGTTTTCAAATTTTGGCTTAATAGCTTTTTCTTAAAAGTATTTTGGATAAAGTTTTAGTTAAGTGCTTATTTGTTTCTAGCTTAATTTTAGTTTTTAGCTTATTTGATTCTTAGTGATATCCGGATTATTGCAAAACCCTTCTATTCCGAATATTAGCCAAAACATTGTTCCGAATAGCCATCAGGAAAATATTCCGGATAAGGGATCTGAACCCTTATTCCTGATAAGTACTTCAAGTCAAATATTCCGACTAAGGCTCAGACAGTGATTCCGGATAGTGGTTTCTTCGTTTATTCAAGATAAGTATCCGGAATAAATTCCGGATAGTGACAGCTTGAGTATATTCCGGATAATATTTTCTGGGTATTCAAGATAATCCGCTGGACAGCATTATTTCGGATAAGAGTATTTGTTTATTCCGGATAAGGTTCTAAACTTGTCCCGGATAAGCAGGAACTACAGAATCCGGATAACAAGCCGGAAGGAATTCCAGATAAGCCCTAGGTAATCATTCCGGATAACGCTAAGAAGGGATTCCGGATAAGAACTCGAAGGGGATTCCGGATAAGCTTAACTTGCTTATTCCGGATAAGCTACCAGGTTAAGTATTTCGGATAGTGGATTGAACAGTATTCCGGATAAGGAACAAGTTGATTATTCCAGATAAGAGTGACAGTTTTATTCCAGATATGCAGCAGGTTTGACTATCCAGGATAAGAGTAAGATTGATTCCGAATAGTGACAGTATTAAGGGGTCCAACTCAGGTTCTGTTTACTTCCTTTTTATTTTCTTGCCATTTTTCTTAAGTGTTATTGTTACTTTGTCTTAGTTTAATTTTAAAGTTTATATTTTTATTACATCGTCAAATTTACTTTTCGTCACCCTTTACTTTTAAGTCATTTAATTAATTTTCTTTTAAAAGTTTTAATATTGCACCATTTTAGTTTTAATTAGTTTTAGATTTATATTATCGTCATTTACTTTAAAAGTTTTGCACTTTTATTTTTCAACAACGACAAACCTTTATTTCACCAAAAGACAGCTGAGTCGCACATTCTTCCCTTTCTCAATTTAAAAAGGTCGGACGATAAAATTTTCTTACTAGGTAAAAGCCAGTTATCAATCATGAATGTTTAGACATTTACCTTGCATGCTTTGATGACACGCCATAATTTACTGTAGCATTCTATCCTATTAAATGGGGTGTTACACTTTTGGTCTACTCTCTTCTTCCAAATCGTTTGTCTCTTCACTGTCGGGCCTAACTATTAAAAAGCAGGTATGTCTTATCATGTTAACAATTGTTATACTTCGAATGAACATGCCCAATAATTCTTATAACATATCTTTTGTTACAGCTAAAAATTTGAGTGGAAATTTGTCCCAAGTTAACACTAATGTTCTAAACTATCATCCAATATACCACTCGAGAACATATACAAGCCTTTGTAAGATGGTACTTTTTAAATACTTATTAAATTTATCATATTATTTTGTTACTGAATTTTTTTTTCGTTCCCCAAAACATTGTTTTAGTTCCACATTTAATCTGAGGTGGAGACAATTTGGAAAGTCAAGCATCAATACTGTCATATATCTTAGTCACAAACCCTGCTACCACCTCTACAACGATATCTCCTATCAGACATCACATCAAGTAATACTTCACATTTAATATTTCATTTTTTTTCTTTCTAAAAGTGGTTGTGGACGCCCCCATAAATAAAGTCTTGATAACTCTGTTGTTATTAAAAAAACATATATCAATAACAAAAAATCAAGTTACTCCAATATCAATTAGTCAAGTACCTACACCCTCCCATGTTCAAAAATCGCTTTCTACTTTTCCTGTTCCAAGAAGTCTGCTATTTGTTATCACATCAAGTAATACTTATAGTTACGCTTAGTTTATATTATTTATACATTTTCTTTCATCATTATTGTTATAAATTATAAATTTATATAGGTACATTTTCATCCGTCAATAAAAACATAGGTAAATCACATAACGGGAAACAACTGTTAAGCCCTGCACCATTTTGAAAACTTACCAACTTGCAAAATATTACCTTTTATGAAAACTTACCCAATTTATAAAACTGTCCCAACCTTCCCTCAACTATGTTTGTGTCTAAGCAATCATTAAGCCCATGAATCTGTTGTCACTAAAACAACCCATAAAATAGCATGTATCAAACAGACCTTCGACCATGTTTCTGTCCGAACAGCCGTTAAACAAATACTTTGAGCAACAACTTACTAAAAAGTAATCCCTGTTGTTATTTTATTGGCTGAATTCTTGTCCCAATATTTCTATGTTCTTTCTATTCAAAAAAACATGGGAAACTGTTAAGACTTTGATTTAAATTTGTGCATTTGCATTTCATTACAGTTTAAAAGAATATGGATGAGTTCAAAACACCTCATTCATAATTGCAAATAACTGTGAGCAACAACTTTAAATTACACATACAATATAATATGATGTTAATGTTAATGTTGTAGGCTGTAGAAAGTTTGCAAATAAAATCTGTTGGCGCCTCGCATAGCAAGTTTCGGATTGCTTTTATATATATATATATATATATATATATATATATATATATATATATATATATATATATATATATATATATATATATATTACAAACTTACAAATGTTTGATCATATTAATATCTTAAAAAGATGACCACCCATAAAACATATGTACAACGATTATAATTTCCAAGTTTAGTTATAGAGTGAAACTTCAATTTAGTAAGACACACACTTTGGAGTAAAGCAATGTTTCATCCAAAGACGACTATAATGCAATATATTAGTCTCGTTGTTCTAAAACAAAGCAATTTTGATTTATCCAAATTTCGCTTTAACAATATCATGTGCAGATCAATGGAACAAATATGATCACCTAATTTACGATTTAACAATCCTTAGACGTTGGTTTATTCCTCTTGTTTTTCATTCATCAAAGACTCCACACTACTTTATTGACGAACCCACTGACTTGTAATCCATATCTAATAAGAATATAAAAAATATTGAGCCTTTCATCTAACGTCTTTCACACATTCGTTTAATGTAACATCAACCGTGTAACACTCTCTTTCCAACTCTAATAGAAATATGACATACTTGAGTTTTTGGCTTCTTCACATAAACCAAATTTTATGTTATCATTTTTATATCAATTCAAATGCAAACCGTAACTATGATAGAAACAAATTCAAACCCAAACACTCAGAACACAAACAAATGCAGGTGCACTTTTTTTAAGGCAAGGAATGTTCTTTTTGAAGTAATAGATAACTCAAATCAACATAAATCAAGTAGCTGAGCACAGACGTGCAACTTGACTAAATTCACTCGTACGCATTGCAAACCGTAACTATGACAGAAACAAATGCAGACCCAAACACTCAGAATACAAACAAATGCAACATAACTGTTTTTTTAAGGCAAGGACAATGAGAAAATGAAAAAAATAGGGTAATAATAAATTATAAATAAATCTTAGAAGTACACTGAATGATTTAGAGATACCGACTGCATAGCGTTTGAAAAAATATGATCCATCTTTTTCAATTATTGGGTGAGCATACGGAATCACGGACCAGACCAAACCGACAAACCGGCCAGAACTCTTTTCGGTCCAATTCTCGGTTCATGATTTTAGCCTAAATCTGTCTCGGTTTGGTCCGGTCGGGTTTCATCTGATGCTCACTACTATATGCAAGTTAATATTTTCGGGTCAAAAACTCATTTTGATGTGAAAGACTTGCCCCGTTACTATAAACCTCGTGAATTAGTGACATGCAAAAGTATGATTAATATGTTTACAGAATAAATAACTTACATCTAAATATGGTTTCGAGGAAAACATTCTGTCAGTTAATAATGAGACATCTTTATTGTTCATACAATACAAAACCATTGGGAAAAGGTCAAGAACTCATTGTCAGTTGAAGTCAGGCGTAAGAGCTGAAAGATACAAAGCTGACATCAGGTAGTCAACAAGTATACAATATTTTTGTTGTAGCCAAGAGACCACATACTGTTATTAATGATACATTACCCACTTTTAAAAAGAAACCTGAAAATGCAAATATGGAGATACTACCTGTCAAAACGGTCTTTTTTCATTCAAAATTGGTAGAGGCAGTCAAAATATTTCAGAAAGACATGAGGGAAATATCATAGCACTTACTTACAGAAGTTCCAACAGTTACTGTTGTTTTGTGATTCAAAGTCTGTTGTGTGTTGACAATCGTGGCAAGAGCTGAACTATTGCAAAGCTGGCGATCATTACTATCTATTGCTCTAGATCGCTTTGTTGCTAAGATTTCTTTGACATTTTATTATATGAGAAGTGCAATTCTAACCAAGAAAATTCGATCTCTATATAATGGAATTCACCTTTCTACATTCCATAGATAATCTTTTGCGCGATAACCATCAGGTTCGGTTCAACATTTAGTTATACTCACTTCAAGATTACAAAATGAAATCAACCCGTCTAAAAAACATATGGTGCGCAAGTTAAGTACATACTACTGGTTTCCATTAGGCTCAGGTACTGCGGATCTTTGAAAATATTCATGTTTCTGAGAAGTATGTGCTTTGAGTCCCACTCCCTAGTCTATTAGCATTTGCCTGCGGATCTATAAGATCAATCCCCTGAACAGGTGTGAAAGCCAAACTCGAAGTCAGGCCAGAGGTAGCCCCACCACTATGCTTGAACTGCTTGGTAACTTTGGCAGCAGGCTTGCTACGACCAACTGATACACGCAGGTTTCCATTTACAGCCTGTTCAAGCATACCATATCCTTCTCCTAGTCCATCCCCCAATGAGCTCTCTTTAGGTATTCCAAACTGCATTCTGTTTGCAAGTTTCCGCATGTCCGTAATGGCATACCTATCCTTCATTTTCTGGAGGCGAACCCCAGCTCTTTTCTTCTTGGGTTTAGAATCAGGAACTGGGAGTGGTTTAGGCTGCTTTGCATGCGGTAGCTCTTGCCACTTCTCAATCTTTTTACAAATATCATCCCGATATGTTCTTCCTTGGCTTCTAGAAGGATCCCCTCTTGCAGAGTCAAATCGTGCTACAAGGGTTGGTTTTCTGCCAAAAGCTTACACACACGCATCTTAAGAGCTGGAGGTGTAGTCTGAAAGACCTCGGTTTCCCCAATATAACTAACACGAAATTGAGATGTGGCAGTAGAAAAACCAGCTAAAGCCTTCTTCTTAGCACCTAGAAGTTGAACATTATCAGCTGGCATATTTTCAAGTGATCTCAGACCGCCAGCTGTCCCCATGAGTTTTGCAGCGACATCAGTCCCAACAGTGGTGGATAGATTGGGCGCACCACGGCCGTAATTGTTTTGTTGACATAACTCTTGTGGTGATTATGAATTTGAGGGTCTGTCAGTAGCCAACCTTATATGACGTATGCGGCTAGATCATTGTTGGAAATACGTTTTACGTATTAGAAAGGATGGGTCACTCCAACAATAGTCTATGTTATAGCTTGTAGTTTAGTTATTTACATTCATTAAACAAAGCCCAAAACCGAGCCCATGAAGTGTATGGGCCGGCGGCCTAATGTAAACCCAAGCCCATCACTTGGGCTTGGGTATATAAACCCTCTCCTTTGATGGAGAGGGTGTGTGGTTTCATAATTTACACATAGTTCTTTTTTGTTTCTCTCTCTAGCTTTGTGTGAAATACACCATCTCTCTATCTCTTTCTCTATCTAAAACATAAGTATAGATTTACAATCCTACAAATGGTATCAGAGCAAAGCAGCTCTGAACCCGCACTTCATGAAATGGGACCCAATAACATTAGTTCTGGTCTTGTCCCAAACAACCCTACTTCATCATCATTTACACCACCTTCTAGGACTGAATGGGACACGTTGTTTCAACCGTTCTTTTGTGAATTCTTTACTCCTCCAAGTATTATTTCTCCAGAACCTGAGGTAATAGCTCCGGTAACCGAAGTTGTCGCTCCAACAACCGTTGCACAATCAGACACATCTGCACCTACAATTGGTCAAGATATACCTTCAACGAGTAATTCTCAACCAACACATGTAACAACTACCCACGTCATGCCTATTGATGATGAAGAGGATGATGATTGTCACACCCCACCATGGCGGAATATGGGGCGCGACGTATGGATATCATCACAACAACAGCGTGTCTATAGAGAGAACTAAATGAAATTGAAATATCATAGATGGCGACACAAATGTCGTGACAATATCTCAACAATGCAGGCGTCTAGGTAAGTAGGTAACAGGCCTACCTCTTACCAAAGACATACAAATAAACAAACATCAAACATATAGGTACCACAAAGTTCACTTAATCAAAACACAAAATAAAATCTAAGAGGAAAGGGATTCCTCCAAATGCAATCCTAACAGCCTCTATACTCTAGCCACTTCTAACATCATCTTGCACAACTACCTCACCTGAAAATGACACTAAAATCTGTCAACATAAAGTTGGTGAGAACATAGGTTTAAGTTATCTAGAACATCATAAGAAACCTTGACATCCGCTGTAAATAAGTTGAAGAAAAACAATTAATAGTAATGGACCATAATGTGATAATCATGCTACATGCATCCACAACAAAACTCAAGCCAAGTACCAACCACATCTACAATTCACAAAGCATATTATAACAATCAAGAAGTATCCCCTCACACGCACAAGAACACACACCACACTATCCGGATCTTTCCCACACCACCTGTGGAAGATGAACTATATCCCCGTCGAGATATCTTGCCTCCGAAGAGACGATGCACAAGTACTCAGGACGGATCGTGCCCCACGCTCCACATACATCACAACTGGTCCCATAGACGCCCATACATCTATGTACCAAAGCCAATCACAATCCAAACAAGATTCACATAGCAGAACACGTACCAAAGCACATATGAGAACACATAAGCACGCAAGTCACACAATAACACATTTATGTCCACACATTTTAAAACATAGTACTAAATCATGTTAAAGAACATTACAAGTGTCATCTCCATCCCATACTGGAAAAAAAACATTTAAAAACGTAGTAAAATGGGACTATGAACTCACCTGATTGCTTCTCCAAAGTCCTTGCTCTAGCCCCAAGCTAATAATCCAAAAACACATAAATCAATACATGAACCAACCTCTAAAATGGTTCATCAACCTATGATAGACATCTAACCTCCTCTCATATAAATACCCCATTTATAACTCTAAACACCCCATTACCCTTCCCTAACAAGTCCTTAACTTGGTTAAGTTTAATAGCTATCCCGTTCACAATTTTACACAAAACAGTCCCAGTTTTAGGTCTCAAAACTTTAAGTCAAACGTCCACTTAAACATACCTATGGTTTCTGTAAAAGGAATATTCATACCCTTACATATGTTGGCTAACACCTCCCACTTGCCCTAACCTTAAAGCTACTGTTAAGGCCCTGATATATATATATATATACCTTTGTCATTCCAGTTTTTCCTGATTTTAAACGTATGAAAAGTTCATTACAATTAGAGGGTCTTACCCTAAACCACAATCTTAGCCCAAGTGCAGATCCTTATTACAATATATAAACCATCTCTCATGTTCGTGAGAAGATCCCAATGCAACCCTAAGTACCCCAAACAACCCAAAACTTAAAAAGAAAACAGGCTGAATTTAAAACTGTTTTGACCTCCGACTGTTGTAACCTATTTTTGACCCCCTTCCCAACCTCCAATTTAGTTTTAGTTTCTTTCATTGGAAAGCCACTTCAAATACCTTTTCAGGGGTATGTGGATCGTAAGATAAGAGTTTGTAGAACTCCCTATATGATCAAAACAATTGACTCAAAAATCTGCCCAGTTTTTAAAAACGGGTTTAACAAAATCAACCACATTAATTAACCCTAATTCCTCTAATTACAAGCCCTAACCCATGTAATCATTATATTATGATTATTACAACATTAATTTACTGTTTATATATAAACCCTAACCCTTAATCCATCATAAGAATGATTAATTAAACATAAAAACAATTAATATGAAAAGGGTTATGAAGATTTTACCTTTTATTTAATGGAAGATGAAGAAAACCTAATTTTATGAAGAACCCTAATTTTCCTCTTCTTTTAGTCGACTATAACTCCAGGAAAAGAAAAAAAATGCGTTTGATTTAGTGTTAGGGGTTCCTTATATAGCCAAAACAATCCTTGTCCAACCCAATTACCACTTACCATAAATCTTTTCCTTTTTCCTTTTTTTTCTCTTCTAAACCGACCCAAACACCCCTAATTTCGTTTTTTTCTTTATTTTTTTTCTTTTTATTGTTAATTAATATCTTATTAATATTACCTTAATTTACATTAATTTATTTCAGCTCCTAAAACTCCCAAAACCTCAAAACCGTAAAACTAGTCAAATTTACGCGTTTTACCGTAAAAGACGTAAAATATACACTTTTAAAAAAAATCTCAAATTCTTAAATAAACTTTATAACTAAGTCCTAAATGACTTAAAACCATTCCAAAAAATATTCTTTTGGATAATTACCTCACCCGAGACCTCTAAATGCTAAACCGTAAATCCTAAAAAAATACTACTACTATAATACTTATACGTATACGTAAACACCACAATATCACCATTTTCATTTCATAGTCACCACTTGTGAGCTCATGAACATGAAATAACCGTTCCTCGATTTACTTATGAGTACTCTATACTCATAAACGATAACCACACCAACCTCGTTCACACAAAATAAACACGTAAACACACAATTCAAGTAAGCACACATAAAATAACCTAAACGTAAGACCAAGTGACAAACCCAAAACCTAGGGTTGTCACATCACTCCCTCCTAATAGAAATCTCGTCCCGAGATTTACTCCCAAACTCAAACTTATTCTCAGCAAACAAACGAGGATACATATCCTTGATAAAACCTTCACGTTCAAACGTGAACTCAGTTTACACGAAAATAATCTCAACCAACAACACATGAGCCTTAACCGTCCGTGTGGAAACTTATCAAAACCATAAATCAAAACTCATCAAAATATAACCACGTATAATAAGGTCTAAAGAACTCTCAAATTCCTTCCCAACTCATTTCTATGTTAACCCTCCAAGTGTTCATTACCGAAATATACCCAAAACACGAGTTTAAACCATGTTGTCCGAAAATTAACCTTGAACTCAACACTTGTACAATTAATTCGACCAAGCTACTGACTTCCAATTACGAAACTTTCTGAATATTTGAAAAGTATGTTCCGAGTACATAATTTTAGGCTTTTGAATCACCCAAAAACCTTTAAAAACGAATAAGTTATGACCAAAATGATTTTTCTCAAAATCTGCCTAGGCATCAGCGACAGTTTCTGATAGTTAGCGACATATTTTGACAGTTTAGCGACAGTTTCTGCCTACTCCGATTTATACCAAAAAAAACGATTTTTAAACCCTAAAAAAAACCCGTTATTAATTACAAAATTCAAGGTCTAATTTATTTTAATTCTTGAAAATTTAAACTCTCACCCATCATATGATTAATACATGATTTAACATATTTAAGTTAATAAGAACAAGAATTCTAACTAAAGAACAATAACTTTAGGTGATCATAACCAAAATATTTTAGAATAAAAAGGCCATGCTTATATGTTAAAAAAAAGATTATATTCCACCTTATTTCAAACACGTTTCCGACACTTCCTTATTTCATCGACTACCAACAACTATTTTTTTCAATTTGCAAGTTCTTTTTTTACCATGTATAACTCGAAACAAAAGACATCGTTACCCCAAAAATAAATCTCCACCATCTCAAAATCCTTCACGCCAAAAGTACCGTACAAACAAACACGTGAAATGAGGACCCGAGAAATGCGCTACTACAGAAGTTGAACATCTCAAAGAGAAACGAGCTAGCAACCATCCCAAGAATACAACCGGCAAGTAGAAAATAATTTTACATACATAGGCATAAGCGTACATACACTCAAATCCATCCAACATATACTATACAAGCATGTATTAACTCTCTTTCATGCAATCATACTTGAAAGTCCAGTGGTGTTGTGGCACATATATAATTATGTAGGCCTCCATAATTATACATGTTCCCTTTCACCAATGTACTCCCTCCTATGATGACACTTATAAGAAATTAATACTACACATAACACATAATCCAACAACTCACAAGCACATAACCACACAAGATAAGATCCAAAACCCTATGTATTAAAATAACATAGTCAATGCACGAAACACATAAACTTGTAGTCCAGCTGAACCAGCGTAGACAAAATTCGAAATGTATAAAGAACATGAAAACATAATTAAGCGAAATCCAACAATGACTAGTGTATACGACCATGGTTCCACCCGCACTAATCAAAACTCGTAAAGAAAATAACATGTAGTTAAGTATGAACCATAGTAGTTCATAACCAAAAACATTCTGCGAAAATAATATTCAAACACATCAACTACTATAAAATGCACACATACTCCTATGACGCCTATATGCAGGGACCCTTAAGCTATAGACTAGGCTACACGACTAGGAAACCTAATTCTCTATAACCATTTTCTCTGATACCATTCTGTCACACCCCACCATGGCGGAATATGGGGCGCGACGTATGGATATCATCACAACAACAGCGTGTCTATAGAGAGAACTAAATGAAATTGAAATATCATAGATGGCGACACAAATGTCGTGACAATATCTCAACAATGCAGGCGTCTAGGTAAGTAGGTAACAGGCCTACCTCTTACCAAAGACATACAAATAAACAAACATCAAACATATAGGTACCACAAAGTTCACTTAATCAAAACACAAAATAAAATCTAAGAGGAAAGGGATTCCTCCGAATGCAATCCTAACAGCCTCTATACTCTAGCCACTTCTAACATCATCTTGCACAACTACCTCACCTGAAAATGACACTAAAATCTGTCAACATAAAGTTGGTGAGAACATAGGTTTAAGTTATCTAGAACATCATAAGAAACCTTGACATCCGCTGTAAATAAGTTGAAGAAAAACAATTAATAGTAATGGACCATAATGTGATAATCATGCTACATGCATCCACAACAAAACTCAAGCCAAGTACCAACCACATCTACAATTCACAAAGCACATTATAACAATCAAGAAGTATCCCGTCACACGCACAAGAACATACACCACACTATCCGGATCTTTCCCACACCACCTGTGGAAGATGAACTATATCCCCGTCGAGATATCTTGCCTCCGAAGAGACGATGCACAAGTACTCAGGACGGATCGTGCCCCACGCTCCACACACATCACAACTAGTCCCATAGACGCCCATACATCTATGTACCAAAGCCAATCACAATCCAAACAAGATTCACATAGCAGAATACGTACCAAAGCACATATGAGAACACATAAGCACGCAAGTCACACAATAACACATTTATGTCCACACATTTTAAAACATAGTACTAAATCATGTTAAAGAACATTACAAGTGTCATCTCCATCCCATACTGGAAAAAAACATTTAAAAACGTAGTAAAATGGGACTATGAACTCACCTGATTGCTTCTCCAAAGTCCTTGCTCTAGCCCCAAGCTAATAATCCAAAAACACATAAATCAATACATGAACCAACCTCTAAAATGGTTCATCAACCTATGATGGACATCTAACCTCCTCTCATATAAATACCCCATTTATAACTCTAAACACCCCATTACCCTTCCCTAACAAGTCCTTAACTTGGTTAAGTTTAATAGCTATCCCGTTCACAATTTTACACAAAACAGTCCCAGTTTTAGGTCTCAAAACTTTAAGTCAAACGTCCACTTAACCATACCCATGGTTTATGTAAAAGGAATATTCATACCCTTACATATGTTGGCTAACACCTCCCACTTGCCCTAACCTTAAAGCTACTGTTAAGGCCCTGATATATATATATATATACTTTTGTCATTCCAGTTTTCCTGATTTTAAACGTATGAAAAGTTCATTACAATTAGAGGGTCTTACCCTAAAACACAATCTTATCCCAAGTGCAGATACTTATTACAATATATAAACCATCTCTCATGTTCGTGAGAAGATCCCAATGCAACCCTAAGTACCCCAAACAACCCAAAACTTAAAAAGAAAACAGGCTGAATTTAAAACTGTTTTGACCTCCGACTGTTGTAACCTATTTTTGACCCCCTTCCCAACCTCCAATTTAGTTCTAGTTTCTTGCATTGGAAATCCACTTCAAATACCTTTTCAGGGGTATGTGGATCGTAAGATAAGAGTTTGTAGAACTCCCTATATGATCAAAACAATTGACTCAAAAATCTGCCCAGTTTTTAAAAACGGGTTTAACAAAATCAACCACATTAATTAACCCTAATTCCTCTAATTACAAGCCCTAACCCATGTAATCATATTATGATTATTACAACATTAATTTACTGTTTATATATAAACCCTAACCCTTAATCCATCATAAGAATGATTAATTAAACATAAAAACAATTAATATGAAAAGGGTTATGAAGATTTTACCTTTTATTTAATGGAAGATGAAGAAAACCTAATTTTATGAAGAACCCTAATTTTCCTCTTCTTTTAGTCGACTATAACTCCAGGGAAAGAAAAAAAATGCGTTTGATTTAGTGTTAGGGGTTCCTTATATAGCCAAAACAATCCTTGTCCAACCCAATTACCACTTACCATAAATATTTTCCTTTTTCCTTTTTTTTCTCTTCTAAACCGACCCAAACACCCCTAATTTCGTTTTTTTCTTTATTTTTTTTTTATTGTTAATTAATATCTTATTAATATTAGCTTAATTTAACTTAATTTATTTCAGCTCCTAAAACTCCCAAAACCTCAAAACCGTAAAACTAGTCAAAGTTACGCGTTTTACCGTAAAAGACGTAAAATATACACTTTTAAAAAAAATCTCAAATTCTTAAATAAACTTTATAACTAAGTCCTAAAAGACTTAAAACCATCCCGAAAAATATTCTTTTGGATAATTACCTCACCCGAGACCTCTAAATGCTAAACCGTAAATCCTAAAAAAAATACTACTACTACAATACTTATACGTATACGTAAACACCACAATATCACCATTTTCATTTCATAGTCACCACTTGTGAGCTCATGAACATGAAATAACCGTTCCTCGATTTACTTATGAGTACTCTATACTCATAAACGATAACCACACCAACCTCGTTCACACAAAATAAACACGTAAACACACAATTCAAGTAAGCACACATAAAATAACCTAAACGTAAGACCAAGTGACAAACCCAAAACCTAGGGTTGTCACAATGATGATCACGATTTGGAATTCGCTCAAATGCGTGAACTTCCATTCTTTGGTGTACCTATTCCCGACCCTAATCAAGCCGGGTCGTCCACCTCAGAGGAAGCTCCTTCTACAGTTTACTCCAATCCACGGATTCGTGAACATGACAGCAAGTGGACAAAGGATCATCCTATAGATTCTATTATTGGTGACCCTAATCGTCCAGTATCCACACGAAGTCAGTTACAAGAAAGTGCAATGTTTTGTCACTTTGATGCTTTTCTCACTGAAGTTGAACCTAAGACATGGCAAGAATCTTTTACTCAATCATGTTGGATAGAAGCTATGCAAGAAGAACTTAATGAATTTATACGTCTTGAAGTATGGGAACTTGTCCCATGCCCGGATCAAGTGCAGTTACTCACTTTGAAATGGGTTTACAAGGTGAAACTCGATGAGTTAGGCGGAATATTGAAGAACAAAGCTCGACTAGTAGCTCGTGGATACGAGCAATTATTGGGCATCGACTTTATGGAATCCTTTGCGCCTGTTGCCCGTTTGGAAGCTATTAGACTATTCCTCGCTTATGCAGCCCGTATGAATATGATTGTCTATCAGATGGATGTGAAGACGGCATTTCTTAATGGTGAAATCAAGGAAGAGGTCTATGTTCAACAGCTGGATGGTTTTGTGAATCCTAAATATCCTAATCATGTGTACAAGCATAAGAAGGCTCTCTATGGGTTGAAGCAAGCTCCTCGCGCATGGTATGATCTATTGTCACAATTCCTCATTACGCAAGGCTTCGCTAAAGGCAAGGTGGATCCCACGCTGTTCATTCAGAAACGAGGTAAAGATATGATTATGGTACAAATATATGTTGATGATATTATATTTGCAGCCTCGACCCAAACATTATCGGATGAGTTTGGGACACTCATGCCTTCCAAGTTTAAGATGTCAATGATGGGCAAGGTATCATTCTTCTTAGGTCTTCAGATATCTCAGAGTCCCAGAGGCATCTTTATCAATCAATCCAAGTATGCCCTTGAATCGCTTAAGAAATACAAGATGGAATCTTGCGACCCTGTGGATACTCCAATGGTGGAACGAACTAAGCTTGATGCAGATCCTCATGGAGTTGCTGTTGATCCGACACTTTATCGTGGAATGATCGATACTCTTCTGTATATCACAGCTAGTCGCCCCGATCTTCAGTTTGCTATATGTATGTGTGCCAGGTATCAAACTAGGCCTACTGAGTTACACTTAGCTACTGTTAAAAGGATCTTTCGATATCTTAAAGGAACCATTAATCGGGGACTTTGGTATTCGAAGGACTCTTCTATTGCACTAATGGCATATGCATATGCGGATCACGCGGGTTGTCAAGATACAAGGCGTAGCACGAATGGAACTTTGCAACTACTAGGAGATCGACTAATCAGTTGGGCATCGAAAAGGCAGAAAAGCGCTGCAATTTCAAGTACGGAAGCAGAATACATAGCTATGTCCGGTTGCTGTGCTCAAATTCTTTGGATGAGATCGCAATTAACCGACTATGGTCTAGGTTTCAATAAGATTCCAATGTACTGTGACAACAAGAGTGAAATTGCCTTATGCTGCAACAATGTTCAATTCTCCCGGTCGAAGCATATTGACATTCGCTACCATTTCATCAAGGAGCAAGTGGAAAATGGAGTAATAGAGCTTTACTTTTTCCGATCTGAGTATCAATTGGCGGATATTTTCACGAAGACTTTAGATCGTGCTCGAATTGAATTTTTGGCCGACAAGCTAGGAATGAGAACCTTCTCGCCTGAGACTCTAAAGGAACTGGCAGATGAAGCGAAAGAATTGTGACAAATCTAACATTTTCAGGTAGTTAAATATTTTCTCGTATAATATTTTGAAACTTATTTTTATGTTGGTTGACGAACTCACAATTTACGGATTTAAATTTGGGCTTACGTGCATAATTTGGCGTCTTTTACGACTAAACCGGAAACCTTAGGATTACGTATTTACGTTTTTGAACTCCGTTTTTGATGAGACAATTTTTATTGGATTCGTTTTGTGACGGTGATTCATAATTTATAAAAACGTTTTTCGTAAAACGACCTGAGGGCACGCAAATCGAGAAAACTAGAATCGAGAAATACCCGTAAACTAGTGAGATGGGACAAAACACTTTGCCCCATCCCACTAGCTTACATGGGACGGCCAAAACACCTCACCACCATTAGGTGGCACAAACATAACTTGTTTAGCAACAAGTGTAAGCTTTAGCTTATACTTTAGGCTAAACTTTCCACCAAACCTTACAAAACCAACAATGGTTTTCACTTAACCATTTTACACATGCAATTTACTCTCAAACTCTCTCTACTTCACCATATGTGCCGTCCCATATCAAGCCATAAACACCATTTTTGATCTCTTCCAACTACAAACCACATGTTTACTAGTCCTATTAAGGTGTTTCCTTGAAACCTTGATCATTTGGTGGCCATATAACCAACTTTGGAGGTGATTTGCTTATGTCCTAGGGCTGATTTTCCAACATATGATCTTGCTATTTGATGGTCTTGGAGATACTTGTTGTGTTCATCAAGTTCTTGCCTTCTTAAAACAAGAAATCCACTTGGATTGGTAAAGAAGATCATCCTCTACATTTTTCTCTTCTTATTTTGTAAAGAACAAATGTATTTTCTTTCATTTTGTATATGTATATGATGTATATATGATGATAAAAATGTTGTGTGGGGATCAAGTGTTGATAAACATGCTTAAAAATGATGATAACCATAAGAAATGAAGCTAAAATCATGTCTAATTAGTTGGTTGTATAAAAACAGTAGATAACTAAATGAAGAACTGATAAAAATGCATGGTTTGATCTATTTACAGTAAAGTAGATGATGTTATACACATGTGAGAGTTGGTCATGCAATGGAATCAAAATAATGAGTGAGATATGATCAAAACAAGTTAGGTAGTACAATCTGAATAAGCAGTTTTGTAGGGACTGTTAAGGCAACTTAAGCTTAAAATGGGCAGTAGCTATAACTAAGTTATATTTAGCACATATCATGAAGAAGTTGTCATTTAAAAATGAGCTTCTAAGTCATTGTAGAACTCTAGATATGATAAAAATGGTGAATGTGAAGTTAAAAATCAGATTTTGGAAATAATGTTTATTATTATTATATAAGCACTCACCTTATAATTTATAAAATGTAAAGTATAAACCCACTAACTTGTAAAACTTGATTATATAAATGTATAAAAGGTTAATTAAATGGGTAAAATATATAAATGGTGGTAAAAGTAATATTTATAAGTAATAAAAACTATAAACTTTATTTTTACGACTTTTTCGGCTATCGCCGTGAAATTAACGTTTTTCATCAAATAAAACTTAGACGACCAAACCCGTCTAATGTAAAGTTTATAAAAGATATATACTGATGTATAAGTAACTAAGACAAGTAAAAACCGATAAAACCCGAACTATAAGAATTACGGACATTTACGAGCTAACTAAACCTATTAGACTAATAATTGGACTTAATAAGATAAATGCTTGTAAAAAAGAATTATTTGGGCTTAACCCAATAGGGCCCAACATGAAAAGTATATATACTGATCTTATAAGTATAAAATGGGTAAAAACAAGTAAAAGAACTTATAAAAGACTTAATGAACTTAAAATAGGTAAAATCGGTAAAACTAGTGAACTAGTAAGACGATACTAAAACGTAAACACTAAAATGAGTAAATGAGGATTTATAAACCCGCTTGATCATCATCATATGTACAATAATCATATATATGTATATTGTTATTTTGATAAAAGTCATTGGACCGAGTCTAAGACCGATTATTATTTATATAGGTTTCCGTGACCGAAACACGCCCGTAGCCGATAATCCGCCTTTCATTAACAACGTGAGTTCATAGCCTCGCACTCTTTTAAATGTTTTATAAAATGATTTGTAAACCCGCGAGGGAGATAACATGCTAGATTTTTATAAAAATAGAACACAAGTAGTCCCGATTGTATGCTTAATGAGATGGACCCGAATGATGCTATGACCCTATATTCGAGACTAAAAGGATTATTAGTAGTTAGGTTATGTCACTTAAAGTCCCATTAGCATGAATTGTGAACTACCGGGATTTGGTAGACGCTTATGCATTTGATAGTACTATTTGGGGACGATCACCCCAGTTCGCGCCTTGACGGTTGATCCCCGTCGTACCACATTGATTGGTAAGCGAATTTATGTATGAGAAGATTCCATAGCGTGATTTTTGTGACGACACGCTAACTTAGATGGGCAAATTGTTTGTCGGGTTCGCGGCCCGCTGTTTTCACAGTAAGGTAACAATGTCATGCGGCTAATAATAATCCTATAATCTATACAACCTAATACAATAATAAACGATAACGACGCTATTACGATGAATATATTACCTATCATGGTAATATAGAGACTGCGGTCTCATGGACGGTTTCAGATGTATGCTTGATTTATATATTGCCTGACTAGCAATATGTGGACTTACTTCCGATATTATACTTGTGTTCTGATTTTAAATGATTGTAAATGATTGTTTTATATAACGGTTTTCATTAAACTCTATGAATTCACTCAGCATTCGCTGATATGATTTTTGCATGTTTTCTATCTCAGGTGCTTGAAGGTAATCCGGATGGAGATCGACTCTGATGGCCCACACTTAATATTAAAAATGTTCATTCGATCTGTGTTTTGTAAACTTAATGACCTGTATAATTTGGGACCTGTTGTACACTTTTAAACCTTTTTATCGAATGAATGTTTGTTAAACCTTGTACAACCATTTTTATGTGTTGTCTATGATTGGAGTTATTGTGCTATCCCGTAACACTCTGAAAGACCCTTCCGCTGTACCGATACGAAAAATGAGAGTGTTACAAGAATAGTGGTGGTAAAACTATTCTCCGTATCCTTAGTGATCATTTGTATATATTGTTTATATTTTTATCCACAAAAGCAAAATACAAAAATATAAAACCATATAAAAACCATAAAAACTGAAAAATTCATAAAAATCCAAAAATATTTTTACTTTATTTTTCAAAGGCATGTCTTTTGGTACGATAATATTTACGGCCTTAGAAATGTCGATTAATATTGCCACGGTGCCATAAATAGAGTTCGTACAAAAGTTGTAAATATTTCATAAAACATGCCCTTATGGCTTGTAGTTATTTCAGACTGCAACCCGGTTTTCACATTAAAGTCAAGTATTTCTTATGAAAGCTTTGGCTCACAACGGGAATTAATTTTCTCGGGAAAGGTTTACTTTAAAACCTTGTAAGGGATAAAGTTTACTTTATGACTTGGTCTAACACAAATCTATGTACGCCTCAGTGCATTTATTTTGTTAAAACAAGAGAAGTCTTGTTTTTATGAAGTTATCATCTCTACAACCATAGCAATCTACAATTGGTATCTACATACTCGACGATGCGACTACTCAACCGACGACTACAGCTCTTTCAATAGAACACGGGTCAACAATTGAGGGGGAGCAATTGTCAAGCATTCAGAATCTTCGATGCCGAACGTGCCAAGTTCACAAGTTGGTGTCAAGACAACAATACCAATCGTACATGTGGTGTCAAGAGATGACTTCAGACGTGACGAGGCGACCAACATATGCTGACAAGAACCATTTGATCTTATCATATGATGTTCTCATCTATCAGGTCCAACCTTGTCAATTATTTTTTTAATATGGTGAATATGTGATCATGCTACAAATCGATATCATATCTCATACATTTGGTATCATGAAGATTAAACGGACTTGCATTTTTCTACCCAAAACCTTTGTTAAAACTTCATTAAATCAATTGATATTAAAAACATCGATTGGGTTAATATTTTTAATATGGGGGAGAAAATGTGATTTAATATGGGATATTATCACAAATGGTTTGACTTAATGTGCTGGCTCATCCCGACATGTGCGAAATATTTTCGAATATCGTGGCATATGTTAAGGGGGGGCAAAATGGATTTGCATATCAAAAATGGATTTTCATGGTGACATATACTTACCCAAAACCCATTTATTTCACGACGATGAAGATTGTGGTGACATAAGGATGGTAGGATAGGTTAAGTCCAATGATTCTTCCAGAACCGGAGGAATCTTCCCAAGGACATTCCATAGCTAGAAATAGTAGTCCTTAGGAAAGATGGAGAAAGATTGTGAACGTAGCTGAATGCTGACCAAGTACTTAAGTTAGCACTGGAACAATCACAACAAGGTGCTAGTGATGACGTATTGGTAAGCATTGAAGGGGTTGAAGAATAAAAAAGAATTGTAAAGATAAAGGGTATAAAGAAAGAAGCCCTCCTTACAACTTTAGGCAGAAACCGGGTCAACAAATATGCTATTGAGATCATTTTAATGATGCTCGATATTGAAGATAGACATCATGGACCCAGTGATGCAATGCACAACCCATCTCAGCTAATTCAGATATCTCTCAAAAGGTATTTGTTATAATCACACGGAGACAACACGTTATCTATTGATTTATTCACTCAGAATAAATTGGTATTGAAAAGGTGGCACTCCTCTCCAGCCTCCGATCACTAAAATTCAAAGTGCACGATCGAGTCTAGAGCCATTTGAGATCATTAAATATCTCATTAGGACACACCTTCATATTTCCTTGCTTCTTCACACACTGTGAAAAGTAAGAAAGATTTTAAGAGTCCTACGCAAAATCTTCATGATCTTGCCTGAACATCCGAGTAATACGAAAGTATTTACAATGAAGATGGAAATCCTTCTTGAGCGAATATCAAAAAGCTCATGGTAGGTGACTTGTGCGATTCTTTATGAATCAAACTTGTGATAACTGGAAAGCAACAACTGTTTAATTCTTAACTGAATTTAAACACGTTCCAGGCCTCTACGCAATATCTTAGTGATCTTGCCAGAACAATCAGAGTGATACCTTAGTGTTCACAGTGATGAGTGGAAATCCTTCTAGTGTTAACCTCAAACAGCACTTGGTAGGTAACTTGCAAGATTCTATACGAATCAAGCTCGTGACAACTAGAAAGCAACGATGGTGCGGTTCTTAATTGAATTTCACTTGTTCCAGGAAAATGAATTGACGGCTTCAAATCATGCGGATATTATTATCCAAATGATTCACTCTTTATGTTCGCAGTCAGCTTTGGACGGTCGAATAAAGAGAACGGGTTTACCCGCGAAATCCTGTCAGGAAGTTACTTAATTGAAACTATCCGTCGCGGGTACGATATCTAATATCGTCCACCGGTCTTCACCGATCGGAGGTAAAATGCTACCGATTTAGAATGAAATGTTCAAAGCCATTTCGTTCGTGTCTACTTATGTTGCGGCATTTGAAGACGGCGGCGTTGCGGGATCCAAGAAGAAGTCGTCCCCGCATTCTTATACTTTATGCACTTAATATCTCATCCAATTCAAGAAAGCCTAAAAGTCAAGTCTTCCGCTGTATCGAACTCTGAAGCTTTCAAGAATTATGAAGGTATAAGTATGTGGGACATGGCGTCACGAAGAGGCGAAGATCACAAGTGATGGATGCACGAGATCAAGGCAAGAGATTAATGCTCAAGATTAATATCAAGTATCACATCAACATGTACACCAGAAAAGAAAAGGATAAGAAAGACGAAGACTACGAGCTCAAGACAAGCATAGTATGCTAGGTTTATTTTATCATTGTAACTTGGGTAACGCCCTTGTTTGGAGTGACCTCCCTTAGGGGGAGATTGTTGGAAATACGTTTTACGTATTAGAAAGGATCGGTCACTCCAACAATAGTCTATGTTATAGCTCGTAGTTTAGTTATTTACATTCATTAAACAAAGCCCAAAACCGAGCCCATGAAGTGTATGGGTCGGCGGCCTAATGTAAACCAAAGCCCATCACTTGGGCTTGGGTATATAAACCCTCTCCTTTGATGGAGAGGGTGTGTGGTTTCATAATTTACACATAGTTCTTTTTCGTTTCTCTCTCTAGCTTTGTGTGAAATCCACCATCTCTCTATCTCTTTCTCTCTCTAAAACATAAGTATAGATTTACAATCCTACAATCCAGTAGATGCATCAATGTATGAGGAAGGCCCTACAAAGAGAATGAAGGACATTTTTTTAAACAATGAACTTGATACTGCTTTAAAAAAGGCATGAGTAGAAAAAAATAACACTCACTCTGAGAAGTTTCAGCAGTGTTAAGTGCGAGTTTAGATTCAAAGTCAGTTCATCGCGTGAACAATGATTTCAGGTACAACACACCGAATTTATCTACAACATTAATGAACAACTCTAAAAGCACCTTAAATGACAAAAATGATGGATATTGGCATGTCTAAGTGGGTTTATGCATTGCCTTATGTACTTTGCAATCTAGTGATTGATCAGACTAAATAAATTGCAATTCTGCTAATTAACTCACAAAACTACAGGATATTCATACACCAAACCCATCCGATTTTCCGCCTCTAATCAGGAGGTATATAGATATAACACACAATAAAGAAAAAAGTTTGTTAGTGTAACATACGTGAGCAAACTTCACTGATATGTTGACTTTACTTCGAGGTGCGAAAGGAACTTATACCATGCTAATTTAACTGTTTGAGCTGGTGATTTATCTGGTTGAATCGCTGCTTTAACTACTTGCTTGACACAGTGATCTAACTGCTTCACTTGGCGGTTTAACTGCTTGACCCGACGGTTTAACTGCTTGACTCAGTAGATTAACCAGTGGTGCGTTAACCAGGTTAACCAGTTGACTCGGTGGTTTGACTGCTTGACCCGGTGATATAAGCGGCTGACCAGGTGCTTTATCAGGTTGACAGGGTGGTTTTACTGCTTGACCTAGTGATTTAACCGTTTGACCCGGTGACTGTGCGTTAGATAGTTGCGTTTTTTATCTATTTGCATCAAAACGCAGTAAAAAGATAAATAATCACAGTAAACAATCCCAAACACCTCGAAAGCTCAAATAGCATATAAACATACAAATACAAAACAGGAACATACATATTAATGTGAAAAACAAAAAAATCTTTGGGGTAAACTAAGCAAACGAGACATCAATGAACACTGAGTCCTTAACATACTTGACGTATTTCGCGCTCCCACATGATCATAGCCCATTTAATTCCACCACTTTTGATCTCCGTAAACCACCAAAATTTATTATCAAGCTCAATATCTGTAAGTGGACAGAGAGTGGGGAGAGGTATCAGATCAAAGAAACTGGCCAACCATATATCTAATGGTTTTATCAGGGTATTAAGCCATTTTGAAAGACTACGTTTCTAACATTTTTATGTGGTTATAGGCTTGGAGGCAGAACACACTGTCCAATTGGTGCATAGGTTTGTGCCTGCTACATCTACGCCAGCAAGTGGTGCCCCTGGCATAGCAAATACTACTCCACCTACTGCAAGGGCAGATGGTTCTGTTGACGAGTCTCCTCTAGCTGGACTTGCTTTGTGGTTTTGGTGGGCCTAGGAGGCAATGATGGTATGTTTTGAGCTGAACTTCTGTTTATAATCTCAAAACTTTAGAGATAAAAACGAACGTAAATAGATACACAGAGGTCGTGACCTCCCCACAAAAGCCCATATTCTCGCGTGGAACCCATGAACACCCAAGAGTCATGCGCCAGAAAATGGTAAATTAGGCAATGCAATGAAGAGTATCATTTCCTTATATTCCTTAAATTCCTCAATCTCACAAGATACGATATGCACTGATTTTGGTTGCAGGTTCTTGAAGAAAGAGGATTTGATGTATCAAAACAAAGATCTTGTTTTTTGGTTGTTTTAACTAAGTTATAAGATTTTGAAATCTGAGTTCTATTATAAGACATCATTTAGTAATAGAAGTTAGTTGGTTAATGTAAATGTATTTGTTATCATCCATTCAAAGACAGCAATACCAAAAACAGAACTAAAAGCTTATGGACTTACTTGCAGGTTTGTATTTCTCTGACCAGAGATGCTCATCGCAAAAATTAATCCCTGCTTTAGCTTGACCTAATCCAAGTGCCAAATAAAAATCCATTAAGAATAAAGAAGGTAACTAGAAAAGTGTACTATCAAATTCAATGGGTGTCTTTGAGATATGTAAATCATACCTTCTCTTAGAAACTTCATTGCTCGCTTTATCTAGTGCATACTGATGGTGTTTTAATAGCATACCATGGCATGATGTATAGCTGAGTTAAATTTTTAGATAAAGATTTTTTTAAAGCTGCAGACCTTTCTAGAGTCTGGAAAACTTCACGTCCACAGTAACAGTAGGTACTACAGCTTATAGGAACTGGTCGAGATTGCCTACTAATGCCTTATATGGGCTGTTTTCATACTTCATATTTTCTTGATTAGAAACCCCAAGCATCCCCGATAAGGAACTCTAACAATCGATTCCAAACAATCATAACTAAATCAGCTATGTACTCATGTATATGGAAAGTTATATCATCTATGCAATAATAGAAGTCGAGAAGCCTCAAGTGTTTTACCTTCTAAACTTCCCGTCATTCTCCCATATGGCGTTGCATCTTCACTCGATTCTGGAAGCCTTGTTGGTGACATTGGTCTGTTAATCTATGCAGGAGTCAAAGATGGAGCTGTTCATCCTTTATAGATGTTACCTTTGATAAATATGTAAAACAATTTAGAAAATGCAATTTACAAAATTACTGAAATGGTATGTGTACCTCTTGGTAGAAGTCAGCAGTGTCCTTTTCTCGGGACACGTGAATCCACAACTCTCGAATAACTCAAGTTCATTTTCTCGTGGTCCTTGGTACACGATTTGACCTTCAGATAGTAGTGTAATGTTATAAAAAAATATCAAAGTTCTTTATAACATGTTGTAGCAAAGACATCATGATTGTTGACACTCATCCATAAACAAAGTTTTTGCACAACCAACAATCATTTTTCCTATTTTAGCAACCGATAAGAAACGATCCAATGATTCTTTGCATATATGGTGAGCCAAAAACTCCATTTCCACCTAGCATAAGTAACCTATACCAAAAGATATTAGCTTAGTTTGAATATCAGGGTGTTTGGGATTGCTTATATTAAGCTACGTATCTACAGAAAAAGAAGCAAACACCACCGAGTTACACTCTAGCTAATGGCTTGATCGCTAAGCAGGTGAAAGTGATACCTTCCAAACTGTGAAAGAAGATTATATTAATTCTACATCATGGATCACATTCCATGACTTTACCAAGACGCGTGACTATGAATAGATCACAGTCCATACATTTACTAAGCCAGCAACTATCGTTCCCTCTTATACTAATTTCATTAACAGTCAAGCTCTGCATCAGATCATGTATAACCACACTCGAATTTCTTCAATATAGGAGCCTGTCATATATATTATCTAACTTACTCATTAGGTTATTGAGCTTTTCAACGGAAGTAGAAAATTATCGTATCTATGTCATTAAATTGGAAATCGCTTATCTATTCATTAAATTGGAAATCCCCCACTTTGTTGTGCAATTGTGACTGATTATTAATTTTAAAGATACTATTTTTGTCAAACTTACATATGCAACATCTCGGTTTATTGGTATAAGTTTTTTTCGGATTGCTTCAACGTTCAACATGGTTTACCTTTCAGCTCAAGAGAAGCAATTACATCAACCACTTCAGCTTTGTCTGCTTCATATTGTTCATCGGCTGCAACACTGTAAATTGTTAAGCATAGCAATAAGGGTAAAAAAACATCATACCTTTTTCCAAACTAAAGTTAATATATGTCCTTCAATGGTTCAATATTAACTACTATTAGTCATAAATTTCAGCAAAAAATAACCTTAATTAACCTATTTCATGTATATTATGGGCAAAGGGTACAAAGGACTTTTTCAAGACACAAATCTTTCACAGGCTTCCCTATTTTGCACTTAACCTAGTGGAAATTTTGATCCGTTTATTAATAACTGGGTCAGCTTGGGTTATTTTCATCTCAAACAAATCAAATTAAAAAGAAAAGCTAAAAGGAAAGTTTCCATATGAGTCTGAGAAGTTAGAACTTATAGATACATTTGTGGTCTGCATACCTGTATAACTACAGCCGCACCAACCTCCTTATCGCAAACGATATGTTTTTTGGATTCTAACTGGCTGTAACTCGATTATGAGCTCTTTTAGAGTCTGCCACGAAGATCCAACTTCAGCCATAGCTATTTTTTCAGCCGCACCAACCTCCTTAGCATTCTCACTCACGTTTTTCCCCTTTTCAACTCCTTGATCATATTTTTTAACTTATGCGGCTTTACAAACCCTTTCACTGACCGATCACATGTTTCCACCCGTGGACCAATCTTGATCTCTTCAAAACCATCCTAGCATTTAAAGGTTGCTCAACCATCATAGGCCATGCTATAATCATTATGTCGCCGCCTATTGGGACATAAAATACAATTCAATGTTCCAACTCTTGATATTCCAACTGACTTCTACTTTTCCAATTTCATCTGTTGAAAGAAAACAGTACTAAAGTCTATAACCAAAATATTTTTGGTCCCGTATTTGTACCCTGTAAGGTTGTCACGAAAAGAGTTTCAAAAAACCATTGATTAAAAGGTTCAATGTATCAGGAAGCAAGTACATACACTAAAACTAAAATGGAGGTTCTTGCAATATATATTAACAAATGTGGATAATAAACTTATATATCTACAATATAAGTAAATATACTTTAATGGTTCGATCTTGTTCATATGTTTTTACTCTCTGATAAATCCGCTTTAGCTAACGCACATCTCTCACCAGGCCTGCTGCTTTTTGAACAAAAATAACAATAAATTCAGGTTATTCATCTCCTTATTTTAACAGAACAACGGATCTAATCATCTCTTATGGCCAAGAGATTGGTAGTAACACGGGTTTCTCTATAATCAAATTTATACTCCATAGTGTTTTATTCTTGATTATTAATTTCTTCAAATGTTAATTCTAGGGAACGATTGCACACGCATTGTAAAAGACGAACTACGAAATTTAGATGCTAAGTATAGTTTTTCGATGCCTGTATCAATAACCAAATAAGCCTCTACAATAACCTTCACGATCCCAATAAATCTTTGCGTAAGTATAATGTTGGCATAGTGTTAGGCGTCGTCATGCTGGCTAACTTACTGTGTTGTCTTTACATCTATCACAGGGGTGTCTTTTGTTGTTGCATTTAGTTAACAAAAAGCTAATAATGTCTTGCCTATGAATATTGGATCCCGAGAGTGAAAGTCAGGCTGTTTGGCATGTCTACTTGTTCAAACAATAAATTATTGTGAGGTTGTTCCCAATCCAATAGCCCTTGTGCTCAACGGGAGTATTTTTATACTACCTATTCGGATCATTGAAATATTTATT